>CM051690.1:1435366-1436969 GCA_028022725.1 Lycodopsis pacificus
ACCTTTTCTTTTTCAGACAGAGCCCTGGGTTAGAAGCTAGCAGTTGCTCCGGTCGCTTCGACTCCATATGCATCGTCCGTCTGTCCGCCCTCCACCTCCTCCTCCGCGTCTTAACTCGGGACCAGATATTGTATAGCCCCGCATATCTCCCGAGGGGCTTTGCTTCTCATATCCGTACCAGTCTCTGGTCTTCGAACATTTAACTCACTTGTATCGGGAGGTTCCACTGTCATCAACCTGTAGACGTAGTTGGAAGAAGTGGCCGTTATTCCCAGAGATTCAAAGTCGTGCTGCGCGCTCCCGCTACAGTACTATGAGGAAGCAAGGAGGGTGTGGTCGCGGCTGAGCGGCTGCTGGACTCAGTTAAGTTGACGCAAAATAAGTTGCTCTTCGCTTTAAATACACTTTCCACCCTGTCTATGAACTGGTTGTTGTCTCACGTTGACGAAGTGGCGAAGGAAGAATGTAGTCACACAGTAGCAGGAGGTCCGAAGAGTTTCGCGACTGCTTTTACTTTCAGGACTGGCTGCTAGTCTGCCATGAGACATCCCTAATACGTCAAGCGACCGGCTAGCCTAGCTAGCTAAAATGAATCGGAAGCTTGAGTTTTCAAAATAAAAGCTGAGATAGCTAAGGTGCACTCATCGATATTTTGTTGTTTTAGGAACCGGGCAGAGAGTTCAGATTCTTCAATTAAAACAATCAAAAATAAAATATGATATTTAAAATATAATATAATTGAACCGTTAACATTTACTGAAATGTTAACAGGAAGGTCTAATCTCACTTTTATTGAAACAAGATTCATGTGGAAGGGATCTAATATAAGGTATATGGATCCAACAACATTGAAGTGATGAAATGTACTTCAATGTAATGATGGGAAAATAGTATTAATAATATAAGGTATATGGATCCAACAACATTAAAGTGTTGAATTGTACTGCAATGTAATGATATGAAAATATTCGCTTAATGTCTTGCAAATATATTCTAAACAATACTGCCAAATATTAGATCAGTGTGGCTTTTTACAAGGTAGATCTATCAGTGACAATATTAAACAAATAATTTAATACCTCACTGCTTTATTTATTTATTTGCTGATTTTGAAAGGGCATTATAAAATATCCATATTCGATTGATACAAATAATTATTAATAACACAAAGTGTAAAATAACAACTAATGGCTTTTTTCTATAATTATTCTTCAGTACCAAGATTTAAAACAAGGATCGAGCCTCTCTGTCTAATATCTATGCATTATAGCAATAAAAAGTCTAACTAGAAATAGGAAGGTTCGAGAATAAACAATAGTAACATGTAATAGTTTAAAATATATTTAACCAAATGTTGCTTTTCTCACTGAATTAGTTGTATATTGAATAACTTTTCAGTTATTTTAAAACGGAAACCTAATAATGGTAAATGTGCCGTGTACAAATTGGAGCTTTGATTAGCACACATTTTGAGCTTTTGTTGGTTGTAATCTGTCAATAAAATGGTCGGAACATAAAGTTTTATGTGAAAATTGTGTCTTTCATTGAACTATAGATGATAAAGCAAATATTCAAATTGGTGTGATCCAAAAATTGACACCAG
>CM051690.1:1437169-1439669 GCA_028022725.1 Lycodopsis pacificus
CCTCTCTTCTTCTTGGTAGGAGGTTGAGATGAACACACTGTTGTACTGTCAGTGAGATTTGCAGCTGCACAGGGCACAGTGCCATTGGGTGGAGTCAGCTAGAGAGGAAACAGCTCTACAGTTTCTGTCAGCTAGGCTGATCTCTGAGCTCCACAACCCCATGAACTCTGCTGGCCTTCACTCACTGCTTTCTAACAGTGCCACGGTAACATGGCCATGCTCACTGAGGAGAAATAATGATTTAATAATGTTATGCTCAGGATTGTAGCAGCAAAGTTACCGTAGACAAATGTAATCTAATAATGGGCTCTTATCATCTACTGTGTTTCCTGCCTCTGAACACAATGGAAGCTCCTCCCTGACCTCAACAAAATACTTTCACAAAAGTATCAACTTTTGGCATGTGGCCTAAATACTTTTGTACTTGAATGATCATTCTGGTGATGGTTCTTATTGTCAGCAAATCTGCAAACCCACCACTTGTGCACTAATGCACAGCTGAAAATAGTCCCCATCAAATGCACTCTTTCCTCCTGTTTGAGTGACATTTGTGAAACTGTAGTGTTATGACGATGATGATGATAGTATATATTTGAGCTGTATTTTAAGATTTACGTCTTCAGTAGGAACCAAAGGGTAACCCAGATCAGAGCCACAGAGAGGGTAGGGAAGTCACAAAGTTACTGACTAATTTGACAATCGACTGTTCTGTTTATTATTACTTCGATCTGCAATCAAACTCCAAACGACAACACCCCGAACAGGCCTTTAACAATCAATATTCACCCAGTCGCAGAATGCAGACTATAGATTTTAAAATCTCAAACTCAGGAGTCAGTGGGCCATTTTGTTATCCTCACACAGGTAATCGGAGGGTCATGGGAATTCAACAAAACCACCTACATGTGTTTTGTAGATCAGTAACTAAACTAATTAGATTAAGCTTTGGATGATTTCCATTCTGTGGGAGAAGCTTGTTGTGGTGCGAAAGGTTAATCAATGTACAATCGAGAGACAGGCCTGAATGAACATTCTCAACAGTCAGGCATGTTCAATGTGAAGACTGGACTACAACAAGCCCTCGTCTCCGCTTATGTTTGTAATATAGATGGACAGGATATCAGCCAAGGGTATCAATCAACACTAAGATGACTTCATTGAACATCAATTGGCTTAACTGTCTGATCAAGTCAATTTCCATCAGAACACCCAATGAACACACTGTGAACTAATTTTTCTCAGAGGCCTGTCACATGTTGCCGCACTTTTATCCTTTTATCCAAGGTGCTTGCCGGGTTATGCTCATGTCTAAAGATAACTGATTGGAGGTGGCACCCCATTCATTCTTATGAAAGTTATGATCAGACGTGCATAAGCAGTTAAAATTTTGATTTCCCGGTATGAAATCCACCGATCCTCCGCATTATGGGGCCCATAGAGCAAGCGCACTGGTGTTTCCTTTAGCCCCGCCTCCCAGCCCCGGTTGAGCCCGAGCCCTCAAGAAGAGCGTCAGGCTTTGAAGCAGATTTGACATAGTGGCCAAATGATGGAATTACAATTTCTGAGTCCGTCACGTGACGCCATGGGGCCCAAAATTACTTTTTTTCCCATAGAATTACAATAATGATGATGTTGCGGTAATTTAGCAGTAAGCCTCACTGACGAAACTAAATAAAGTAAAAACAAAGATAAATGTGTTTCCAGCACTGTAAAGCCCACACAGTAGCTTTACTGCTTAATTTGTATGTAAAAATCTCCTCTCCCCCCTCTCACCCACCCACCCCCACCCTTTCAAAATAAAAGCCACACAGAGTGACTTCTAACTGGAATGCTTGTGATGAAGCCTGCCATTTAATAAGCTCTGTGTATGTGTGTCAAACATTATGATTCTGTCTCCTCTCCCCCTCTCTCGCCCACCCAGTCCCACCCTTTCAAAATAAAAACTTTTTGGAGTAACTGTACATGAAGCTCAGAATTAGCTTAGTTGTTTTTGTATTTTGTTTCGATTAAAATATGCACACTGCACTCTGGTCCTGCCTTGCATGAATTTATGGTTACTTGTAAGTGGGTTGGGTGTAGTTATGCATGTAACATTGATAATACATTTTTAAAAATTCTTTCAGTCATTCATTGATTCATTTCCTGTTGCAATGGTAATTAAACAAGGCAATACAACCATTGTATTCTCTACATCTCTCTCACAGTGAAACACACAGAGAATGTGGTTTACCTTAAAAATACATGCTTAGTTACTACCGGTAATATCGGCGTGTATATATATTGCGAGGTCTTCGGTCGGTAGCAACGACACTGTCAAAACTTCCTGCGGAATTTTCTAGTTTTCTGTGTTATTTTGTATTTAATGGAAGTGAAGCCCCAAAAAATAGCAAAAGCGTATATTAAAAAATTCCGAATCAGAAGGATGGAAAAATGTCTTGAAGATATTTTAAGGGTTGAAATATAAAATACAACCACAGAAATAATTCCGGTTTTATTTTGA
>CM051690.1:1449669-1484669 GCA_028022725.1 Lycodopsis pacificus
GTTAGCAGTCGCAGTACAGTCCTGCTGGGCTAAATAACGGCGCTAACGTTAAGGGAGGTTGCATTATGTCATTATGCAGCAGAGGTAAATTCTTAAGTTATCATGATGTGTTCAAATGAAATTATTTCAAATATAGTTTTGGGCGAGAGAAAGAGATGCAGGGCTCCAGAACAAAGCTCTCCACTTGTTGCTCACACTGTTTGTTTGTGCATAATATTAATCAGTGGTGGACTGTAACTAAGTACATTTACTCCAGTACTACTGTTTTTAAGTACATTTCTGATGCTACTTTCTTCTCCGCTACATCGCAGAGGAAATGTTTTACTTCAATACATTTATTTATGAGTAATACAATGTATTGTTATATAGTAAGTTAAACCACCTAAAATATAAAGTGAATAAATGAGCTCTATCGTAGTCAGCATCTTCCATTTTACTCCATTAAAGATATGAATCTCAATCTATTATTAGAATATCAAATATGCAACATGTATAACAACTAAAAAGCCCTTTTATTTAGGTAATATTTTGAATGCAGGACTTTTGCTTGCATCAGTTTCTTTTAAATCGTGGTATTCTAGTTATTTTAGTTAGTACTAAGTACTTTTATGAGCTAGTACTTTTGTGAGTACTGGTAGTAATTACTCACAGGCTCAGGACACAGCAACAGCTAAATGGATCTTTTAGGCTGGCATCTCCGCTCCGTAATGATCTTCATGCAAACACAAACAGAATGCTTCCTCTTTGTTCAGCGCTATAGATGACTAACAGAGTAACAGGACAGGTTGACACTGAGCTCAGTACGGTTTCAGGACGTATAGTCTTAGAAAGGAAATGGTAATCAGCAGGTTAGACTTCGGTCAAGGAAAATGCAATCGCTCCAGCTCTACTTGGAGGACAATAATGTCCCCGTCCTGAAGCTGATAAAACAATGTTAATGTTATTTTCTGCTTTTGGTATTTTTTTTAGTCATGAGCTCATTCCTTTTCTGAATTTTAACTCTTCAAAGACCAGTTTGTTAACATGATGCCACTGTTGTTTTTGATGAAAGCACTAAACGCTGTTTTTTTCACAGTCTGGGATATGTTAATGATTAGCAACAATGATTTTGATGTATCAAACACTGCAGTGCTAATACAGCAGCAGTGGAAAACATGATGATAGCACAGCCTTATGAAGCAAACATGAGACATAGTGAAATAATGCAGTATTTTATTAGAGCTTAGTGTCTGTATTTTGACTACTTATTGTAGACTAATTTTAGTAGCTGAGAAAAAAAACGTACAGCCATGTGGACATGTATGCCATATGCATATACAGCCAAAACGATTGAAAAATGAAGAAGCCTAAAATGTCCCTAATGATGCATACAAGTTAATGAAGCTGTTCTACACTCACTGAATACAACAGCATCACCATGAACAGTGAGCAAATGATGTGTCGTCCACCTGCAGGTTCGTGGTGGGCTCCAACAGGGTGATCTTCATGCTGCGGGACGGCAGTGTGGCCTGGGAGGTCAAAGACTACCTCGTCTCCCAGGAGCGCTGCATGGACGTCACCGTGGAGGGACAGGTGTTCCCCGGGAAGGCTGCCAAGAAAGACGACGTCAAATACAAGCAGCCCAACGAAGTCAACACCAAGAAGAAGAGCAAAAAGAAGGCTGAGACCAAGAAGCCTGACTTGGAAGGGAACAGTGCCAGGCATCTGAAACGGGAGCTGTGATGGAGGCTCAGGTCTCTCTTCTTCTGGCCTTAGACATGCATATTGTGACAACCAGCCTGTCAGCAGTGAGCTGTTGGGGGTGAGCACAGTAACCCTGACTGCAACATGTTGCAGTGACTAAGTCATGATTTAACGAGCTCTTTCAATCAATGCTGTCTGTGTTCTTCACATATGTTTTGTTGTTCGATTCTCACCTAATGAAAAGCAATGCATTCAGATCTAGTTTGAAAGGAACTTGATTTAAGAGCCGTTCATCAGACCTCCAGGTCTGCAAAGTGTTCTGTTGTCTTTGTTCACATCCAGCAGCATTTACAAGTACATTCAGAAGTAGCACCCACATTTTCTGTTTGATTTTTCACTGAATATGAAAATAAAACATTTTATACAATCATATGAGATTTCTTCAGAAGATATATGCAAAGAAGAACATTTTCATTGATGATATGGATATTGTGTCAAACAAAAGCATTGTAGATTGAGGTGTGACCAACAGGAAGCAGAATGTCCCGATTAAACCCAACGCTACTCCCGTTCTGATGGACGACATTGTCATTTCCTCAGACTGCTGACATCATCACGGGAGTTCTGCTCAATGCACATTGGTAAGACCCAGAGAGGCCAGTAGGCCTATGTACAGTTCATGGAAGGCAGGAATCCAACTTTCTGTATGAAGTCAAACATGTTCACATGAACCAGTTAGAGTGAAACCTTTGCACACATCATTGAGCTGTTAAAGGGTCAGGACAGACATGAAAAGACGAGGCTTCCCTCTAGTGCAGGGGTCCCCAACTGACGGACCGCAGTCCGGATCCGGCCCCAGCATCTCAAACCGATCGAACCAAATCTACATACTCGAAAGCGAGTTTATACTTCAACCGGCGCATCTTATTCAGCTGTTACGGCGCTTGTTCAGCGGTGTAAATCACATCACGTGCTGCAGCTCAGCCAATCAAATATGGGCATTCCGACACGTTTCCTGACTCCAGTGAGATTTACACACACCGTGACACACGGGCTGAGACGAGAAAATAGAATGAAGAGCAGGAAACTTGCGCTGATCAGAGAAGTTATCTCTCATGACGTTCTCCAAAAATAGAAACGTGTTCAGCGAGAATAGAATTTATAAGCCTGAATGAACAGACTATGTTAATTCTTACCACATGCAGTTAAAACCAGCATGTCTCATATGTCCAGAAACCGTAACTGGCAAATGAAGCCTTTAGAGCAAACATACCCACTCGCATCTGAAATGAAGACACAGAAAATAAATCTAAGAGCCCAATATGATCAGAATCATAACACATCAGTTCACTGTTCAATGTTACAGAGAGAATAGAGCTGAAACAAGTGTTAACTAGAAAAAGCATTTCCTGCTGAAAATGCGTTGGAATGCTGAAATTAATCGCAAAAACATTGCTGAAAATAGATATCCAATTCAAAAACAAATTGCAAAAAGCTTAATAATTCAAAAAGTTTAAAGATTACAAATATGAAAAGTCATATCACACCTCTCCTGTCCTGAAAGAGCTGAACATTTTGATATTTGAACAGTTTCTGTGGCTTAAAAAAATTCATCAGTGGTGATATTTGTAGTAGTATAAGTTGTAGTAGAAGTATTATTAGTAGAAGTATGAGTAGTAGTAGTAGTAGTAGTGATATTTGTAGTAGTAGTAGAAGTTGTAGTTGTAGTAGAAGTATTATTAGTAGTAGAAGTATTAGTAATTAGAAGAAGTAGTAGAAGACGTAGTATCAGTAGTCACAGTAATAGCTGTAGTATTGGTCGTAGTATTTAATATCACAGTAGTAGTAATAGTAATGGCAGTAGAAGATGTAGCAGTAGTACTAGTAGCAGTCGTACAAATAGCTGTAGTAGTATTACTACTTTTAGTAGCATGAATAGCAGTAGTAGTAGTAGCAGTTGTCGTATAAGTAATAGTAGTAGTGGTAGTAATAGCAGTAGTGGTAGTAATAATATTGATGGTAGCAGTAGTAGTAATAGTAGCAACAGGAAAAGTTATAGTAGAAGTAGTAGTAGCAGTAGTAGTAATACTATATTAGCAGCAGCAGTAGTAGTTGTCGCAGTATTAGAGCATTCATTTTATTAACAAAAAAGCCAAATTTTGAGCTTGTTTAAATACAGTTAATCCATGGGGCTTTTATTTTGAAAGGGTGGTGCTGGGTGGGGGGGAGAGGGGGAGAGGAGACATAATCATAATGTCTGACACACAAACAGAGGTTATAAAATGCCTGGCTTCATCACAAGCATTTCAATTAGAATTCACTGTTTGGGGCTTTTATTTTGAAATGGGGGGTGTGTGTGTGTGTGTGGGTGTGGGGGGGGGTCCTCTAAAAGTCTCTAAGACCTGAATGACTGTATGAGAGAGAGACACAGACAGGGAGAGAGAGAGGAAAGAATTAGTGAGAGACAGAAGAAAGAATTAGTGAGAGAGAGAAGAAAGAATTAGTGAGTGAAAGAGAGAGAAGAAAGAATTAGTGAGAGAGAGCGAGAGACTCCGATATCTCTGGCAAACTTTCTCATTTGGAGATTGTACTATGTTTTATCTTTTACAGCTTACGTCCTGCTCTGCCATGTCTTTCCTCGTCTCTCCCTCTTGTGTGTGTAAATGTCACTCGAATCAGGAAACTTATCAGAATCCTCATATCTGATTGGCCGAGCTGCAACACGAAACAGCTGCAACAAATCATGTGTGTGCGGCTTTTATTTTAAAATGGGGTGGGTGTGGGTGTGTGTGTGTGTGTGGGGGGGGGTCCTCTAAAAGTCTCCAAGACCTGAATGACTGTATGAGAGACACACAGAGAGAGAGAGAGAGAGAGAGAGAGAGAGAGAGAGAGAGAGAGAGAGAGAGAGAGAGAGAGAGAGAGAGAGAGGAGTGCATGTGTGTCTGTGAGACTGGATGTTTACCAACATCACTAATTGGCTCAATCGCAAACACCTGTGAAAATATTCTCCATCGAGATCCCATTGAAAATAAAAAGCTTAATAATTCAAAAAGTTTAAAGGTTAGAAATATGAAAAGTCATAGCACCCCTCTGGTGAAAGAGCTGAACATTTTGATAGTTGAATGGTTTCTGTAGCTTAAAAAATGAAGCAGAAGAAGAGGGGCGACGGAAAAAAACAGCATTCCAACAATAAAGATTCGAAGAACAATAGTTGGAATGCTTAACAGCATTCCAACAACAACCACAGATAAAGTCCATGCTCACTGATTTATCTTGTTAGAAGATGAGACAAATATAATATTGTGGCTTTCTGATTGACATCACTTCACACCTGAATGAACTGAATATAAAGCTGCAGGACAATTCAGTAAAATTAATTTTTCTAAAATGAATTACTTTATTTTAAAGATGCACATTTTTGAAAAGCTTTCTGTTATGTCAGTTATTCTTTAATCCAGCTCTTATTTTACTTGAAATGAGAAGAACATTTATTTATGTATTTCTATGTATTATTTATAATCCATCCAGTTAAATTTGAAAACTGAGAATACCGGGAATAATTGTTCAAATATAATTGTGTACTTTCTTTATTTGATTTGGCGGTTGTTGACTACACAGAGACGTTGTTACTACTAGGCTTCTTGAATATATATATATATATATATATATATATATATATATATATATTATATATAGAGATATATATATGGCACTAAATAGCGCGAGTTAGATATTATTGTAATGTTTCGGACCTTTGCCCGAGGACAAAGGTTTATGATGCACCTCTCTGTCCATCAATGAGTAAAGTAAAATAGTCACCAGAACACTGATTGACAACAGTGCTTGTTAACACACACACTCTTACCTCACAATCAGGTTTCACTGTGAACAAACAATGTGTTTTCAAAATGCAGTCCTGATCGTACCTTTCACTGAAACGTCCCTCTGAAACACGATGTAGCAGGCAGTGCATTCAGAGGACTGCAGACTGAACGACCTCTCTCCCTCTGAACGACCTCTCTCCCTCTGAACGACCTCTCTCCCTCTGAACGACCTCTCTCTCTCTGAACGACCTCTCTCTCTCTGAACCATCTCTCTCTCTCTCTGAACCATCTCTCTCTCTCTGAACGACCTCTCCCTCTGAACGACCTCTCTCCCTCTGAACGACCTCTCTCTCTCTCTGAACGACCTCTCTCCCTCTGAACTCTCTCTCTCGCTCTGAACGACCTCTCTCCCTCTGAACGACCTCTCTCCCTCTGAACGACCTCTCTCTCTCTGAACTCTCTCTCTCTCTCTCTCTGAACGACCTTTCTCCCTCTGAACGACCTCTCTCCCTCTGAACGACCTCTCTCTCTCTGAACGACCTCTCTCTCTCTGAACGACCTCTCTCCCTCTGAACGACCTCTCCCCCTCTGAACGACCTCTCTCTCTCTGAACAACCCCTCTCCCTCTGAATGACCTCTCTCTCTTTCTGAACGACCTCTCTCTCTTTCTGAACGACCTCTCTCCCTCTGAACGGTCTCTCTCCCTCTGAACGACCTCTCTCCCTCTGAACGACCTCTCTCTCTGAACGACCTCTCTCCCTCTGAACGACCTCTCTCCCTCTGAACGACCTCTCTCTCTCTGAACGACCTCTCTCTCTCTGAACAACCTCTCTCCCTCTGAACGACCTCTCTCTCTTTCTGAACGACCTCTCTCCCTCTGAACGACCTCTCTCCCTCTGAACGACATCTCTCCCTCTGAACGACCTCTCTCTCTCTGAACGACCTCTCTCTCTCTGAACGACCTCTCTCCCTCTGAACGACATCTCTCCCTCTGAACGACCTCTCTCCCTCTGAACGACCTCTCTCTCTCTGAACGACCTCTCTCTCTCTGAACGACCTCTCTCTCTTTCTGAACGACCTCTCTCCCTCTGAACGACCTCTCTCTCTGAACGACCTCTCTCCCTCTGAACGACCTCTCTCCCTCTGAACGACCTCTCTCTCTCTGAACGACCTCTCTCTCTCTGAACGACCTCTCTCCCTCTGAACGACATCTCTCCCTCTGAACGACCTCTCTCTCTCTGAACGACCTCTCTCTCTCTGAACCATCTCTCTCTCTCTGAACGACCTCTCCCTCTGAACGACCTCTCTCTCTCTGAACGACCTCTCTCCCTCTGAACGACCTCTCTCTCTCTGAACTCTCTCTCTCTCTCTGAACGACCTCTCTCCCTCTGAACGACCTCTCTCCCTCTGAACGACCTCTCTCCCTCTGAACTCTCTCTCTCTCTCTGAACGACCTTTCTCCCTCTGAACGACCTCTCTCCCTCTGAACGACCTCTCTCTCTCTGAACGACCTCTCTCTCTCTGAACTCTCTCTCTCTGAACGACCTCTCTCTCTCTGAACTCTCTCTCTCTGAACGACCTTTCTCCCTCTGAACCGTCTCTCTCTCTCTGAACGGTCTCTCTCTCTCTCTCTGAACCGTCTCTCTCTCTGAACGGTCTCTCTCTCTCTGAACGACCTCTCTCTCTCTCTGAACGACCTCTCTCTCTCTGAACTCTCTCTCTCTGAACGACCTTTCTCCCTCTGAACGACCTCTCTCCCTCTGAACGACCTCTCTCTCTGAACCGTCTCTCTCTCTCTGAACCGTCTCTCTCTGAACCGTCTCTCTCTCTCTGAACCGTCTCTCTCTCTCTGAACGACCTCTCTCCCTCTGAACGACCGCTCTCTCTCTGAACGACCTCTCTCTCGCTCTCTGAACCATCTCTCTCTCTCTGAACCATCTCTCTCTCTCTCTGAACAGTCTCTCGCTCTCTCTCTCTGAACCATCTCTCTCTCTCTGAACGGTCTCTCTCTCTCTCTGAACCATCTCTCTCTCTCTCTGAACGGTCTCTCTCTCTCTCTCTGAACGACCTCTCTCTCTCTGAACCGTCTCTCTCTCTCTGAACCGTCTCTCTCTCTCTGAACGACCTTTCTCCCTCTGAACCGTCTCTCTCTCTCTCTCGGAACCGTCTCTCTCTCTGAACGGTCTCTCTCTCTCTGAACGACCTCTCTCTCTCTCTGAACGACCTCTCTCTCTCTGAACTCTCTCTCTCTGAACGACCTCTCTCCCTCTGAACGACCTCTCTCTCTGAACCGTCTCTCTCTCTCTGAACCGTCTCTCTCTGAACCGTCTCTCTCTCTCTGAACGGTCTCTCTCTCTCTGAACCATCTCTCTGTCTCTGAACCGTCTCTCTCTCTCTGAACGACCTCTCTCCCTCTGAACGACCGCTCTCTCTCTGAACGACCTCTCTCTCGCTCTCTGAACCATCTCTCTCTCTCTGAACCATCTCTCTCTCTCTCTGAACAGTCTCTCGCTCTCTCTCTCTGAACCATCTCTCTCTCTCTGAACGGTCTCTCTCTCTCTCTGAACCATCTCTCTCTCTCTCTGAACGGTCTCTCTCTCTCTCTCTGAACGACCTCTCTCTCTCTGAACCGTCTCTCTCTCTCTGAACGGTCTCTCTCTCTCTGAACGACCTCTCTCTCTCTGAACCGTCTCTCTCTCTCTGAACGGTCTCTCTCTCTCTAAACGACCTCTCTCTCTCTAAACGACCTCTCTCTCTCTGAACGACCTCTCTCTCTCTGAACTCTCTCTCTCTCTGAACGACCTTTCTCCCTCTGAACGACCTCTCTCTCTCTAAACGACCTCTCTCCCTCTGAACGACCTCTCTCTCTCTGAACGGTCTCTCTCTCTCTGAACGGTCTCTCTCTCTCTGAACGACCTCTCTCTCTCTGAACGACCTCTCTCTCTCTGAACGACCTCTCTCTCTCTCTCTCTGAACCATCTCTCTAGCTCTCTGAACCATCTCTCTCTCTCTGAACCATCTCTCTCTCTCTCTGAACAGTCTCTCGCTCTCTCTCTCTGAACCATCTCTCTCTCTCTGAACGGTCTCTCTCTCTCTCTGAACCATCTCTCTCTCTCTCTGAACGGTCTCTCTCTCTCTCTCTGAACGACCTCTCTCTCTCTGAACTGTCTCTCTCTCTCTGAACGGTCTCTCTCTCTCTGAACGGTCTCTCTCCCTCTGAACGACCTCTCTCCCTCTGAACGACCTCTCTCCCTCTGAACGACCTCTCTCTCTCTGAACGGTCTCTCTCTCTCTGAACGACCTTTCTCCCTCTGAACGACCTCTCTCCCTCTGAACGACCTCTCTCCCTCTGAACGACCTCTCTCTCTCTGAACGGTCTCTCTCTCTCTGAACCGTCTCTCTCTGAACCGTCTCTCTCTCTCTGAACCATCTCTCTCTCTCCCTCTGAACGGTCTCTCTCCCTCTGAACGACCTCTCTCCCTCTGAACGACCTCTCTCCCTCTGAACGACCTCTCTCTCTCTGAACGACCTCTCTCCCTCTGAACGACCTCTCTCCCTCTGAACGACCTCTCTCCCTCTGAACGACCTCTCTCCCTCTGAACGACCTCTCTCTCTGAACCGTCTCTCTCTCTCTGAACCGTCTCTCTCTCTCTGAACCGTCTCTCTCTGAACCGTCTCTCTCTCTCTGAACCGTCTCTCTCTCTCTGAACGACCTCTCTCCCTCTGAACGACCGCTCTCTCTCTGAACGACCTCTCTCTCGCTCTCTGAACCATCTCTCTCTCTCTGAACCATCTCTCTCTCTCTCTGAACAGTCTCTCGCTCTCTCTCTCTGAACCATCTCTCTCTCTCTGAACGGTCTCTCTCTCTCTCTGAACCATCTCTCTCTCTCTCTGAACGGTCTCTCTCTCTCTCTCTGAATGACCTCTCTCTCTCTGAACCGTCTCTCTCTCTCTGAACGGTCTCTCTCTCTCTGAACGACCTTTCTCCCTCTGAACCGTCTCTCTCTCTCTCTCGGAACCGTCTCTCTCTCTGAACGGTCTCTCTCTCTCTGAACGACCTCTCTCTCTCTCTGAACGACCTCTCTCTCTCTGAACTCTCTCTCTCTGAACGACCTCTCTCCCTCTGAACGACCTCTCTCTCTGAACCGTCTCTCTCTCTCTGAACCGTCTCTCTCTGAACCGTCTCTCTCTCTCTGAACGGTCTCTCTCTCTCTGAACCATCTCTCTGTCTCTGAACCGTCTCTCTCTCTCTGAACGACCTCTCTCCCTCTGAACGACCGCTCTCTCTCTGAACGACCTCTCTCTCGCTCTCTGAACCATCTCTCTCTCTCTGAACCATCTCTCTCTCAACAGTCTCTCGCTCTCTCTCTCTGAACCATCTCTCTCTCTCTGAACGGTCTCTCTCTCTCTCTGAACCATCTCTCTCTCTCTCTGAACGGTCTCTCTCTCTCTCTCTGAACGACCTCTCTCTCTCTGAACCGTCTCTCTCTCTCTGAACGGTCTCTCTCTCTCTGAACGACCTCTCTCTCTCTGAACCGTCTCTCTCTCTCTGAACGGTCTCTCTCTCTCTAAACGACCTCTCTCTCTCTAAACGACCTCTCTCTCTCTGAACGACCTCTCTCTCTCTGAACTCTCTCTCTCTCTGAACGACCTTTCTCCCTCTGAACGACCTCTCTCTCTCTAAACGACCTCTCTCCCTCTGAACGACCTCTCTCTCTCTGAACGGTCTCTCTCTCTCTGAACGGTCTCTCTCTCTCTGAACGACCTCTCTCTCTCTGAACGACCTCTCTCTCTCTGAACGACCTCTCTCTCTCTCTCTCTGAACCATCTCTCTAGCTCTCTGAACCATCTCTCTCTCTCTGAACCATCTCTCTCTCTCTCTGAACAGTCTCTCGCTCTCTCTCTCTGAACCATCTCTCTCTCTCTGAACGGTCTCTCTCTCTCTCTGAACCATCTCTCTCTCTCTCTGAACGGTCTCTCTCTCTCTCTCTGAACGACCTCTCTCTCTCTGAACGGTCTTTCTCTCTCTCTCTGAACTGTCTCTCTCTCTCTGAACGGTCTCTCTCTCTCTGAACGGTCTCTCTCTCTCTGAACGACCTCTCTCTCTCTGAACGACCTCTCTCCCTCTGAACGACCTCTCTCCCTCTGAACGACCTCTCTCCCTCTGAACGACCTCTCTCTCTCTGAACGGTCTCTCTCTCTCTGAACGACCTTTCTCCCTCTGAACGACCTCTCTCCCTCTGAACGACCTCTCTCCCTCTGAACGACCTCTCTCTCTCTGAACGGTCTCTCTCTCTCTGAACCGTCTCTCTCTGAACCGTCTCTCTCTCTCTGAACCATCTCTCTCTCTCCCTCTGAACGGTCTCTCTCCCTCTGAACGACCTCTCTCCCTCTGAACGACCTCTCTCCCTCTGAACGACCTCTCTCTCTCTGAACGACCTCTCTCCCTCTGAACGACCTCTCTCCCTCTGAACGACCTCTCTCCCTCTGAACGGTCTCTCTCCCTCTGAACGACCTCTCTCTCTCTGAACTCTCTCTCTCTCTCTCTCTGAACTCTCTCTCTCCCTCTGAACGACCTCTCTCTCTCTGAACGGTCTCTCTCTCTCTGAACCGTCTCTCTCTGAACCGTCTCTCTCTCTCTCTCTCTGAACCATCTCTCTCTCTGAACGGTCTCTGTCTCTCTCTCTGAACCATCTCTCTCTCTCTGAACGACCTCTCTCCCTCTGAACCATCTCTCGCTCCCTCTGAACCATCTCTCTCTCCCTCTGAACCATCTCTCTCTCTCTCTGAACCATCTCTCTCTCTCTCTCTGAACGGTCTCTCTCTCTCTCTGTCAAAAAATGTCAAAACTATGTAGTAAAACAAATATTGAATGTCATGAACGGTACAGTATTTCATAAAATACATGCTAAAAATAATCATCGTGAAGTATGTTATAAGAAAGTAAAATTCTCATAGAGGTCAGTGTTGGGGTCTGGCGCCATCTTGTGGCTGGCTGAGCTCCTCACAGGCTCCATTCCTTTCCACAATCTGACATCCGATCTGATCCTTGCCCCTTTAAGATGACCCCGCCTCCGGCCACCGCTCAGCCGCACCCTTCATTGGCCGGAAAGCAGCCTCCCGCTGTGCAGACTGACCCGTTTATAAGCGCCCACGCAGCGAACATCTTCCTCTTCGCTTCTGGACTCCGTCCGGTACCTCAAGAAGACGCACGGGGACCGATCGGCCTCATTCCTCTCAACTCAGCGCCCACGTGCCATTTCGCTGGTCGAAACCATCCACGTATATTCTGAGTTAAGGCCCTGCGCCCGCGAGAAATGCATTCGCTCCCCGCCTTTCGTGTACACGCCACGGGACCAGAACGAGCACACCTCTTTCTTCACCGTTCATTACCGGGAGATACGATACGACAACGTGTCTCAGCCGACGTTGAAAACTTAAGGCCTACTCATCTGCAGTGCCCGACACAGCACACGCTGCCCCGCTGTGCTCAAAGCAGCAGCGCCTCATTCTGCCTTTTTTTTCTTCCTGAACGAAGCAACACATTCCTCCACGAACGAACGCTCACCGTTGCAACGAAGCTTCTAACAGTAAGATTTATGGTGTCTGGGCATAGCTTAGCTTAAATTAACCTAAGTTTAATTCAGGTTATTTCATTTATATGTTATTATTCCTGTGTTTTGTCGTGTTTAAGTCATTGTTTTCGTGTTGCTGAACATTACGCAATCGCTGACGGGCCGCCGAGCCCGCCGCGTTTGTATGCTGCCTGTTCTCTTTGTGCTCTGGGATTTTTTTATTTCATTTGTTACTGCTCTTTTTCCTTGAATCAATTCTGTGAGTGAAGTGTGGAACCGCGGCTATCACGCATCAGTGCCGTATGTTCGCGAGGCGACGACGGCAGCTGATTGTGGATACGACCAGCGATACACACTCTCACTACAACGCGACCCCGCACACAGAAGCTCTGATTCCTCTCTCTGCCTCTTTTGTTTCCTCTTGTTTTCGGTAAACTTGCATACACATAAAGCTCCGGCTGAGGGTGGGTGAAACGCTCGCCTATTGTCTCAACGCTCACACACAGCTACCCCCCCCCCCCCCTCCGCCATTTTGTCTAAGTCACTCGACTACGCCATCTGGTGGTAGTTCAGCAGTAGCATCTTAAGGCCCATCCGCCATTTTGTCTAAGTCACTCGACTACGCCATCTGGTGGTGATTTAGCGGTAGTATCTTAAGCCCTCTCCCTTCTCACCCACAGTCTCAACCCCCCCTCTGCTATTTTGGCTACATCATTCGACGCCGCCATCTTTGTAGTTCTCGACTGTAGTGTTAAGAGCCCCCCTTCTTTTTATACACAGACCCACACACACACACATACTTATATACATACCTCCTCACCCATTTTAGTCATTTCTTTCGGTATTAGGCACATAAAACTGTATGGTGGCGTTTGTTGATTGTGATGGTAATTGATCTGATCATTTATTATTTTGATTTAATAAACTCTATTATATTTTAAAGAGCAGTCGTTTGTGATTACTTGTGCATATGTATGTAATAACACCTGGATGTAGTAGTCAGTGTACGAACTCAATCCTTCACTGTCACTTCGAATGTATAGTCGTACCCGACTATTGACATTACAAGTGGCCACTAATTATGAGACTTAGTTTATTGTTTGGTTATTAGTCCCTGTTCACAGGGTGGTGCCCCGTTGTTATTAACCTGTTAATGACGAGGGTCCTCTTATAAGGGGACCTAGTCACATGGTCATTTGTGTCATATTGAACACCAGTGAATACATATTAATTAATAATGATGTCGCATACCCCGTGAAACGTCAGAAACCTGGGATAAAATCGTATAAAAGACATTTGAACATACTCCAAACACAACTCAGTACTCAAACTTAGCATAACTACAACCCCATATTCATATTTCGCCAGGAGTGTACACACTCGGGACATTTCCGGACTTAGCAATCATAGCTTGATGCTAACAAACAAACCGAGATAGCAGAAAGAACGCCACGAACACAACGGTTACGGTCATAACCGTAACATTTCTCTCCGTCATACTATCGCTGAGATATGAGCCCAACAGACACCAGCAACACAAATCACATTATCGCTTTATGATCATAAATATGACACACTTTTGACGTTTTCAAGCCGCAAAATTGAATATCCCCGCATTTTTCTCCGGAAAAGGTTCAATGGACTTCCTGTCTAGCAACAAAGACACACCTTTCCTTCGGAGGGGGTCATTTCACCCCACAGGGGAAGGCGTAACATGCTCTCTCCCCCAAAGCGTGCAAGTCACTATTTTCGGAGACTTGATGATTTTGACTGGCTAACAGTGCTGTCACTCATTTTCAAGTGATTAGCTCAATTCTATTTGAGCTAACGAATACAGAGAGGTATGTACCATGGAGGTCGGCCAATGGGAGCCAGAGTTATTGTTCTGCGTAAGTATAAAAACTAGGAGCAAGCTGCCAGCTACTTTTACGCACAGCTCAGCTGAGCTGATTACGCTGAGCTGATCAGCTGGAGCTTGGTTTCGGCTGCCTTTTCACCGTTCGTTCATTTTTAGGATTACCGGTAATTAGTAAGATGTCGAAACAGAAGACTTACAAATATAATATAAAATAATATAATATAAAATATAATATAAAAAAATATATTATTATTTTTTTTTTCCAAAAAAAGCCAGAAATTGCTGCATTTGGATGTATTTAACACCATTAGTAATTTATAAGTGAAATATGTAGTTTAGTACATGAGGAAATTCAAATGGCACACATGGCACACATGGTGCCCAAATGCACATTTTGGAAATCTTGCCTAAACTTTCTGTACTAACACTTCTCTCATTTTGTTCTGCTTCACTTTATCAAAGTAAAACTTTGCAGAGAGACTGTTCACATATATGTGCTATGATTTGGGAGATGTTTTAGGCTGGGGGCTGCATCATTTCAATGAAATAATAACAATGAAGGGGCTTTTTTTTCAGGCGAACCTGAAACTTTTCAATTTGAGCTGTGTGCCATGTTCATTTACTCTTAACCAGTAACTTATACACTGATATTTACACATCTGAACAAATCTCACAAGTGTTCCTTTATTACAACACACCAAATTATTCAAATAGACCTTGTGCTTGCAAAGATGCACTCTTTTGAGTTTGGGTATGCGATTTTCGAGCAGAGGCCTAAAAATAGGGCTAGGCATTATTAATAATCATTAATAATTGTTACTTACATTAATAATTCTTATGATGTCAAGAATTCAGTTTCTTAAAGCTGATAACCCAAACACGCCCCTCTATTGATCCCAACATCAGCATGTGTCACAGCAAGGCCATGCCTCCTGTTTCCCCTGTGTGGCCTGCATGTTGCTGGGTTTAGCTGTAGTTATATGCATGTTGCTGGATTTAGCTGTAGTTATAATCATGTTGCTGGGTTTAGCTGTAGTTATATGCATGTTGCTGGGTTTAGCTGTAGTTATATGTATGTTGCTGGGTTTAGCTGTAGTTTTATGCATGTTGCTGGGTTTAGCTGTAGTTATATGCATGTTGCTGGATTTAGCTGTAGTTATATGCATGTTGCTGGGTTTAGCTGTAGTTATATGCATGTTGCTGGGTTTAGCTGTAGTTATATGCATGTTGCTGGGTTCAGCTGTAGTTATATGCATGTTGCTGGGTTTAGCTGTAGTTATATGCATGTTGCTGGATTTAGCTGTAGTTATATGCATGTTGCTGGATTTACCTGTAGTTATATGTATGTTGCTGGGTTTAGCTGTAGTTACAGTCAGGGCCATAAGTATTTGGACTATGACACAATTTTTCTAATTTTGCTTATTTCCACAACTCCAATGGATTTGAAACGAATCAGTCAATATGTGGTTGAAGTGAAGACTTTCAGCTTTAATTCAATGGATAAAACAAAAAAATCACAATGACCGTTTAGGAATCACAGCCATTTCTACACAGTCATCCCTATTTTCAGAGGCTCAAAAGTAATTGGACAAACTAACATAATTGTGAATATAATCATTATTTTTAATACTTGGAGGAAAATCCTTTGCAGTCAATGATTGCCTGAAGTCTGGCTCCATAGACATCACCATTAACGGTGAGTTTCCTCCCTGGAGATGCTTTGCCAGACCTTTTACTGCAGCCTCCTTCAGCTGCTGCTGGTTGTGGGTCTTTCTGCCCTCAGTTTTATCTTCAGTAAGTGAAAGCCTGCTCACTTGGGTTGAGATCACGTGACTGACTTGGCCATTGAAGAATATTCCATTCCTTTGCCATAAGAAGCTCTTGTGTTGTGTTCACAGTATGTTTTAGGTCATTATCCATCTGCACTGTGAGGCTCCATCCAATCAGTTTTGTAGCATTAGGCTGAATCTGAGCAGATAGTTTAGCCTTAAACACCTCAGTACTCATCCTGCTGCTTCTATCAGCTGTGACATCACCAATGAACACCAGTGACCCCGTTCCATTGGCAGCCATACATGCCCATCCAAAGCACTGCCGCCACCATGTTAGACAGATGATGGGGTTTGTTTCAGATCATGAGCCGTTCCTTTCCTTCACCACACTTTTCTCTTCCCATCATCCTGGTACAAGTTCATCTTGGTTTCATCTGTCCAAAGAATCTTTTTCCCAAACTGGTCAGTCTAAAGTCTCATCAGGCCTTCCTGTTCTTCAGTGTTACCAGTGGTTTGCACCTTGTTGTAAACCTTCTGTATTTAGATTCTTGAAGGCGTCTCTTGATTGTAGAGTTTAACAATGATGCGCCAACATCCTCCAGAGTGTTCTTGACTTCAGTAGATGTTATGAAGGGTTTTTCTTCACCACGGTGCACCAATGTTTTTAACCTAATAATGTTCTCCTTCACTTGCATTGACACCTTTTTGGTCCGCATGCTGAGAGTTCTAAGGACCAACTACCAACTGCAAATATAACATTTTGAATCCTATTGTCTGCATCATTTGTCATGAAATAGTGACAGAACAAACCACGTCTGGCCATGAAACCGTTTGTCAGACAATTGTCCAATTACTTTTGTGCCTCTGAAAATGTGGGTGGCTGTGTAAAAGTGGCTGTAATTCCTAAATGGCCATTGTAATTTTTTTGTTTTATCCATTGACTTAAAGCTGAAAGTCTTCACTTAAACCACATGTTGACTGATTAGTTTCAAATCCATTGGAGTTGTGTAAATCAGCAAAATTAGAAAAATGGCCCTGACTGTATATGCATGTTGCTGGATTTAGCTGTAGTGATATGCATGTTGCTGGGTTTAGCTGTAGTTATATGCATGTTGCTGGGTTTAGCTGTAGTTATATGCATGTTGCTGGATTTAGCTGTAGTTATATGCATGTTGCTGGGTTTAGCTGTAGTTATATGCATGTTGCTGGGTTTAGCTGTAGTTATATGCATGTTGCTGGGTTTAGCTGTAGTTATATGCATGTTGCTGGATTTAGCTGTAGGTATATGCATGTTGCTGGGTTTAGCTGTAGTTATATGCATGTTGCTGGGTTTAGCTGTAGTTATATGCATGTTGCTGGGTTTAGCTGTAGTTATATGCATGTTGCTGGATTTAGCTGTAGGTATATGCATGTTGCTGGGTTTAGCTGTAGTTATATGCATGTTGCTGGGTTTAGCTGTAGTTATATGCATGTTGCTGGGTTTAGCTGTAGTTATATGCATGTTGCTGGGTTTAGCTGTAGGTATATGCATTTTGCTGGGTTTAGCTGTAGTTATATGCATGTTGCTGGGTTTAGCTGTAGTTATATGCATGTTGCTGGGTTTAGCTGTAGTTATATGCATGTTGCTGGATTTAGCTGTAGTTATATGCATGTTGCTGGGTTTGGCTGTAGTTATATGCATGTTGCTGGATTTAGCTGTAGTTATATGCATGTTGCTGGATTTAGCTGTAGTTATATGCATGTTGCTGGATTTAGCTGTAGTTATATGCATGTTGCTGGGTTTGGCTGTAGTTATATGCATGTTGCTGGGTTTGGCTGTAGTTATATGCATGTTGCTGGGTTTAGCTGTAGGTATATGCATGTTGCTGGATTTAGCTGTAGTTATATGCATGTTGCTGGATTTAGCTGTAGTTATATGCATGTTGCTGGGTTTGGCTGTAGTTATAAGATAAGATAAGATAAGATAAGATAAGATAATCCTTTATTAGTCCCTCAGTGGGGAAATTACAGGATTACAGCAGCATCGCTCACAAGTAATAAATGAAGATAAAAAATCAAGTAGTATAAATAGACTAAACAGTAAACAGTAGTAAAAAATATGACAGTAAAGAAGAATACAAAATATACCAGTGTGTACAGACGGAGTAAAAATGTGAAATGTAAGATAATACTTAAACGTATTTGATATTGCACGGGATTGACAGTAAAGAAGACTATTAAATATACCAGTAAATACAGACGGAGTAAAATGTAAGTGTAAGGTAAATACTTAAACGTATTTGATATTGCACAGGATTGCATGGATTAGGTATTGCACCAGGTGAATGAATTAAAGTGTTCAGAGTGTTCAAGTGTTCATGTTCAGTCCAAATGTTCGTGTTCAAAGTGTTCAAAGTGTTAGTGGTCTCCCGAGAGCAGCTTGTTGTGCAGCCTGACAGCAGCGGGGAGGAAGGACTTGCGGTACCTCTCCCTCAGACACCGGGGATGGATCAGCCGGTGACTGAAGGAGCTGTGCAGAGCTGCCAGAGTGTCCTGCATAGGGTGGGAGGCGTGGCTCATCAGGGATGAGAGCTTCGCCATCATCCTCCTGTCTCCCACCACCTCCACCGTATCCAGTGGACACCCTAGCACGCTGCTGGCCTTCCTCACCAGTTTGTCCAGTCTCCTCCTGTCAGCTGCCGCGATGCTGCTGCTCCAGAAGACCACTCCATAGAAGATGGCTGATGCCACCACGGAGTCGAAGAAGGTCTTCAGGAGTGCTCCCTGCACCCCAAAAGACCTCAGTCTCCTCAGCAGAAAGAGTCTGCTCTGTCCTTTTTTATAAAGAGCGTGAGCGTGGTCAGTCCAGTCCAGTTTATTGTTCAAGTGAACACCCAGGTACTTATATGAGTTCACGACCTCAATGTCCAGTCCCTGGATGCTCACCGGTGTCGGAGGAGGGCGTTTACCCCGGCGGAAGTCCACCACCAGCTCCTTGGTCTTGCTGGTGTTGATATGGAGGCGGTTCCGCTGGCACCATCCTAAAAAGTCCTGGTTTAGTTCCCTGTACTCTCTGTCATCATCTGCGGAGATGAGGCCGACGATTGCAGAGTCGTCAGAGAACTTTTGCAGGTGGCAGTTGGCAGAGTTGTGTTTGAAGTCCGAGGTGTAAATGGAGAAGAGGAATGGAGCCAGAACGGTTCCCTGTGGGGCCCCTGTGCTGCAGGACACCTGATCTGACTCACACTCCCGTATCCGCACATACTGTGGACGGTTGGTGAGGTAGTCCAGGATCCATGTAGTGAGGTGGTGGTCCACCCCGGTCTGCATCAGCTTGTCCCTCAGAAGCAAAGGCTGGATGGTGTTGAAGGCACTGGAGAAGTCTTAGAACATGACTCTCACAGTGCTTCCAGTCTTTTCCAGGTGAGAGAGGCATCTCTGCAGCAGGAAGATGACGGCGTCATCCACCCCGATGCCGGACTGGTAGGCGAACTGAAGAGGGTCCAGGGATGAACTCACCAGAGGGCGGAGATGGGCAAGTACCAGCCTCTCCAGGGTCTTCATCAGGTGGGATGTCAACGCCACCGGCCTGTAGCTGTTGAGGTCCTTGGGCCGCGGGTTCTTTGGTACCGGTACCACACAGGACGTCTTCCATAGCTGTGGTACTTTCCCCAGCCTCAAGCTCAAGTTGAATATGTGCTCCGCTATCCCGCACAGCTGGTCTGCGCAGTATTTGAGGAGCCTTGAGCTGATGCCGTCCGGACCCGTGGCCTTCCTCGCCTTGATCCTCCTCAGTTCCTTCCTCACCTGGTTGAGGGACACTCGGGGGGGTGGGGTGCTGTGTGTTGGAGTGGGGAGGTGTGGAGGGGAGCCGAGTGCTGTGGGAAGGGGGGAGGTGGAGGGGGGGTAATAATCCACAGGGGATGCAGATGATGGGGGTTGCAGCAGCAGGGAGGTCTGGGTGGGGGGAGGGGTGGATGGCTGGTCAAACCTGTTAAAAAATAAGTTCAGCTCATTCATCCACTTTTGGTCCCCCTCAGGCTGTTGGTTGGGCCCCTTGAGCCCAGAAATCGTCTTGAGGCCCTTCCAGACCCCGACGGTGTTATTCTGCTGCAGCTGGTCCTCCATCTTCATCCTGTAGACATCTTTCCCCTCTCTGATCTTCATCCTCAGCTCCCTCTGCACAGTCCTCAGCTCCTCCTTGTTGCCAGATCTAAAAACCCTCTTCTTCTCCTTGAGGAGGGCCTTTATCTCCGGAGAGATCCAGGGTTTGCCATTTGAGAAACACCGTACAGTCCTGGTGGGTACGGTGTTCTCAACACAGAAGTTAATATAGTCCGTAATGCAGTCGGTGAGACCGTCGATGTCATCCCCATGGGCATCACTGAATACCTCCCACGCAGTTGTCTCAAAACAGTCCTGCAGAGCCTCCTCGGCTCCATCGGTCCATCGTCTAACTGTGCGGGTCACAGCTGGCTGCTTCTGTGCAAGAGTTGTGTACACAGGCAGGAGGTGCACCAGGTTGTGGTCAGATCTGCCCAGGGGAGGGAGAGGTGATGATATGTATGCCTCCTTGGTGTTGGCATAAAGAAGGTCCAGTGTTTTATTGTCTCTGGTGTGGCATTTGACATACTGGGTGAATGTGGGCAGAGTGGAGGATGGAGGGGCATGATTAAAATCCCCAGAGAGAAGGAGGAGGGCATTGGGGTGTTGTGTCAGCAGCCTGCTTGTCGCCGAGTGGATGACGTCACAGGCCGCTTCGGCGTCAGCAGAGGGGGGGGGGTATACGCAGCCACCACGATAACGTGCGAAAATTTCCTAGGCAGATATTGTGGCCTCATGCTAACCGCTAACAGTTCAATGTCCGCTGTACAGATCTGCTCCTTAACAGTGATGTGCCCAGAGTTACACCATCTATCATTAAAAAACACTGCCAGGCCTCCTCCCTTCCTCTTACCGCTCTCCGTTGTCCTGTCCGCCCGTATGATGCGGAACCCGTCCAGAGTAGCGTGTGTGTCCGGTGTTAGCTCGGTTAGCCACGTCTCTGTAAACACCATGAGGCTAGACTCCCGGTATTCCCTCTGATGGCGAGTTAGCGCCGCTAGCTCGTCCATCTTGTTGGGTAGAGACCTAACGTTTCCCATGATGATGGAAGGGAGAACGGGTGTGTAGCGTCTTCTCCTGGCGCGACGTTCTGCCCCCGCACGGCATCCCCGTTTCTTCCTCCTCAGCTCGCGGGGAACAGTGGGTCTCTCGGCGGTTAGCACCGCCGCGTCCCGGAATGCTAACAGCTGGTACCTAGCGTAAACAACAGGACCATGGCTGCACGCTGGATCCCCAGACACGGAGGTGAAAATAGCAATAAACAGCAGGTAGACCACGACAAGCTCGACGTGTCTAGCTGCCATAATGCACCGATTTAGAACGGTAGCTAGTGTAAGAAAAGAAGAAGCGAAAGAAGTACAAAAAATAACATAATATAAGAAACCGCTAAGTAGTGAACCGGAGCTGCTGTAAAGGGCAGCCACTCGCGCGGCGCCGGAGTTATATGCATGTTACTGGGTTTGGCTGTAGCTATATGCACGTTGCTGGATTTAGCTGTAGTTATATGCATGTTGCCGATCAGGTTGAGACAGGTGAAATAACCTGAACAGGGAAATGAGAGGGAGAAGGGTTTTCTTCTCTGCTGAGGAATTGGAGGTCGGCTTGGTTCATTTGCCATCCACTTTGGTTCACACTGGAAACACAGACACTGGGCTGATGGAGAGTGTGTGAAACAGCAACATGAATATACTAAAGGCAGAGAGACAATCATATTTAAAAACAGACAGTAGCAACGCCGTTACTGTGTCGCTATGCTATGGATAGAGTGACCAGCTGACCAGCAGTGAGAAAGGGCTTAGTGGTCATGATGATATGTGACTAACCTCCACGTGGTGCTGAGAATATAAAGGATACTGGAGATGACACAGGGTATGTGAGTCAAACGTCAGCATAAAACACAGTACTTGTATGTTGCTTTGATTGATCTGCATGAACAAACAAATGTGCGGTTCAGTCACAATGACATTCAGACAAACTGGTCATCATCATTTATTTCTGTACAAAAGTCCTCAAAGAAATTCAAAGTCATGGAGCTTCAATACTTTACAGGCCCAATCCACATATACAACACATCCATTTGGTGTACACTTAAAACAAGCCAACTTTACCAAGAGCCATATGCAGTACAAGTGTCTGATACTAATCGTTTTAAATGGAGCTATAATGGTTTCTTACATACAGGACAGTAATAACATTACAACTCAAAAGATGGCCCTTGTAGATTTTGATCAACTGTGTCTGTACAATAAATAAGTATAAAATATATCTCTTAGCAATCTGTGGATTTTTAAAAACACATTAAACATACAAAACACTAAATTACTGCTTCAACCTCCGAAAAAAGACCAGCTATTTCGGGTAAGGGAGGAGAATACTTTTTCTCGCCGGATTGAAACAACGGTTTCTGTTATTTCTAAATGGGGAAATTGCACATTTAAAGATTGAAAGACTTAATTAATAAAGACTTATATTCATGGGCTTCTTGCTGGTTCACTCCAAAAATACAGACAGATGGATCAGAAACACTGACAGGAGAAAAAATGTGGGAGGAAAACAATTATTACAAAAATTACAATATCAAGTGAAAGAATGTTTATCTTTTTGTTTCTTTCTTCTTCTCCTCTATTCTCTCTTCATACAGTTTAGTCAAACAAAGCAGGCATATACCCAAGAAAAGAAACCAACTTCTACATCTGTCACATACCACAGAGACCTGCATGGGAAGGATGCTCAGTGATGCACATACATGAAACATGCATTTGATGAGCGAGCTCACACTTTTCTCTCCCTCTGTTCTCATACAGGCTTTGCATCATAAATCACTTTGCAACCGTATAGCTGACGGTCCATTGGAGAATTAGCCAGTAGTTGTATAAATATCAAACAATCCGACTGGAAAAAGAAACTCTTGTAAATTGTCGTTAAATGATAATAACGTAAAGGTGATTAATTGAATAATACGCTTTTCTTTTTCATAATATAGATTATCGTGAGAAAGGAAACTGGCAAGCCCAGTCGCCTACGAACCGCAATCATACACAACTCTTTGTAAGAGCATTTACGTTTCTTTACAATGTACTGTGGCAATAAAAGAAGAAGTGTGAAAAAAGAAACATTCAGAGAAGGAAAGCTCATCGTTCCACCAAATTCTGTTGCATTTGCCTTTTACTTTCGTTTGTTTCGGCTGGTGTGAAAGCTGTCAGATGGTCCAGACCAAACGGGACTGAAACAGCTTGGACTGAGACTACTTTCTAACTTAAAGACTGAACTTTCATGCTTGAAAACAAATGTTTGGCCATGGATAGATTCTGAGACCCCTGTGTTCCTGGCCACAAACATGTCAAAGATCTTCCACCTCTCTCTACTTATGTTGTAGAGAGACTAACAGCTATGAATGATAAATGGCTGCCTCATTTTTACTTGTGTGTCTTAATACCATTTTGCAGATGAACCAGAACTATCGGAGACTTCTTAGCAGTTATTTGTCTCTTCCTTGCCGTTCTGCAGCCCCCTGATCCTTTGGACCCTGGGCTTGTCCCTGATATGCTCGCTCAGCATTCCATCCATGATCATAATCTTCCCCTTTTGTTAATATCTTTTTAGTTTCCAGGCATGTATATTGAAGAACTCTCCAGCTGAAACGCACTGGCACAAAATCATTTGCAGATTTGTTAATTATAACTTAATCTGGGTGGCATCATGTTTTCTACTTGTGTACGATTGTCATTGGTAGGAGTTTAGTTAGATAAATGTATAACTCCAGCTCTGTGTAGATTGATTTTGTTGGGACTGAGGGCCTCATTATCTGAACTCAGAAACGTACATTGCTCTATAGTGGTTACAGTCTTACCTCTTCCAGGTAAAGTTGCTCTGCCTTTTCATAAGGTCTCTTGAAAGAGTCAGTTGAGCTGGTTTAGGCATCTGATCTGCGGGTACTTGGTTACATCCAACAAGACAGTGGCCCCAGGACACACCCAGAACATGCTGGCCAGGGAAAACGTCAGGGTTAGCAGGAAGAGCTGGAGGATGTTGCCCGGGAAGGAACCTCTGGCCTACTTTGCTCCTAAGTGGTCACTCTCCTATTGAGTAACGATACCATCAACTTGCTCATGTCATCCGATTTTTGGAATGGAAAACAGCCATGACTGAGGAGAACTCAAGCCCTGTTTCTTCATACAACTACTTCCATTACTTTTCATGTGAACAAACTAGTGCAACACTATGAACCCATTTGAAGAGAGTGTGCACCATTATTCCCATTTGAACAATTATTGCACCTTAATGCTCTCCAAGACAAGAGGCTTTTTGCCCCATGTTTAAGTAAAGAATAGCTACAAACACTTTGCCTTTAGATGTGGTCAGACGACACTTACAATCTTGTGTGCAAGTTTGTGTGCACATTTAGTCTGGCCTTGTGTTCCCACCAGATGGACGTCCACTACTGGTGAGGACGCTTGCTGATGCACAAAGGTGGCAAAGTGATAACCAGTTTGCACCACTGTGTCCAAGAGGACCTGCCATTCAAAATCACACAAAGGTGAAATGCTATTATTTTGGAATGGGAGTGAGAGAAAAGCAAGCAGACAGATTCCATCTGGTTGTCTGCCAAGGCAGCAAAACAGGAGGAATAGCCATTCAGGGGAGCTATGGACAATGGGTATGTGCCACAATGTGCTGTTAGAGGATGCTGTCAGACGTCAGCACCCTCCAACAGCATAGTCTCACAGCACCCTCCAACAGTACTGTCCAACAGCATAGTCTCACAGCACCTCCAACAGTACTGTCCAACAGCATAGTCTCACAGCAGCCTCCAACAGTACTGTCCAACAGCATAGTCTCACAGCACCTCCAACAGTACTGTCCAACAGCATAGTCTCACAGCAGCCTCCAACAGTACTGTCCAACAGCATAGTCTCACAGCAGCCTCCAACAGTACTGTCCAACAGCATAGTCTCACAGCACCTCCAACAGTACTGTCCAACAGCATTGTCTCACCGCGTCATCTGATATAGTCAGTTTGCTTATTTTCTTCGTAACTTTCTCCAACTGTTAGACGCTCTTTTTCATTCTTCACACGGCTCCCTTTGAGTAAAGTCCATTTGCACATTCGCATCTTGCCCTCAATAACTGCAAGGTCTTCACTCTGCCTTCTCATGTGACTGTTCATTTTTTTTCTTTAGACGTGTTTGTATGAACTAGTTCATTTCAAGCATAGCTTTACCTCCAAAAAGCTCTTTCTAACGGTGTCATCCAACAGTGATACCAAAGGGTATTGAGTTTTTTGCTGTCGTGTCAGAGTGCAATAGCGAAGTCCGTTAGAGGGCAGAATATGTTCAAAATGTTAAAAGGCTGAACTGTCTTTAGCTCCGATTTCTATGCCAAATCTTTATCGGGTGTAGCAAAAGAGGAGTTAGTTCATACTTTTGGCTGTCAGAGAACTAACAAGCCTACTGAACAGCCAACAGGCCAATGTCAATGTTAACATGAATAACTTAATGTCCATGTTAGTTGGAGCAAAAAGCAGATGTTTTCACGTTTGGGTATCTGACCAAATCCAATGGTTACTTTAGCTGACAAGCCAACATTATGTAAAGAATTATGTTTGTGACACAATGATAGTGTTCAGTCAGAAACGGGACCAATATCGGTTATGTCAATTGATGTCCGTGGAGACGGTCATGTTTCTGCAAACACCCTTGGCTGTTCTGAGCCACTGTTGCTTTGACCTCAAATATGGCCCCAGAGGGTGTGTTGTCATCTTAAAGTCCTCCAATGATGGGCTTGCTTACACAGATACAATTCATGGTGAGGTGGTGCTGGCTCTGGGAGAGGGTCTTCCCCTTTTCAACACACCAAATCAAATCATTCTTTCTCATTGCCAAATCTACAAAAAACACCACTGATCCTTGACAATGGCTTGGAGCAACTTACTGCGGCGCTGGCAGTGTGTATGTGTATCTGTAAGTTCGTGTCTGTGCATTTTGTGGGGTAATGGGGGGAATGGGGGGATTGGCAATGTGCGTCAGTATCTGGGGGCTTCATAGTCTCTTTGCTGTCCTCCGCACTCTGCCTACTTTCATAGCTTCATCTTGTGGACCACAGGGACAGGCAGGACCTGATGGATCTTGGCTCGGTTGGCATCTACCTCCACATGGATCCAGTCAGGGTGGAAGGAGCCCTTGAAGCCAACAAATACCAGCTTATCTGCAGGAGGACAAATTACATTAAAAGTCAGTGAGATTATCAGATTACCAGTGTTTCAGCAATGCCATGCCTCACATTTACTTCTGAACAGCTTCAATTCTGATCAATAGCCTCTGGTTCGGCACACTGGAAGCAGGGGGCTAAAATTGACCCTTGGCTAAGCCCCGCCCATCACTGCTATTCCATCAAGTTGTTAGAGCTACGTTACCATAGAGCCCACACTGTCACTAACTGCACTCCCTGCATATATATTATCTAGTTCTGGGAAAAACAAGAAAGTTATTTCAGAGCGAAGCAGATAATATGCATGTGAATGATACATCCAGGATGTCAAAGTGGGCTATCTGCCCGTCTACCTACCCGCCAGTCTACCTACCCGCCCGTCTATCTACCCGCCAGTCTACCTACCCGCCAGTCTACCTACCCGCCAGTCTACCTACCCGCCCGTCTACCTACCCGCCAGTCTACCTACCCGCCCGTCTACCTACCCGCCAGTCTACCTACCTGCCAGTCTACCTACCCGCCCATCTATCTACCCGCCAGTCTACCTACCCGCCCGTCTACCTACCCGCCCGTCTATCTACCCGCCCGTCTACCTACCCGCCAGTCTACCTACCCGCCCATCTATCTACCCGCCAGTCTACCTACCTGCCAGTCTACCTACCAGCCCGTCTACCTACCCGCCAGTCTACCTACCTGCCTGCCAGCCTGTGCGAATTCTGCCTGTGCACTCATTACTCCTCACCGGAGTCTTACACAAGCTGCTATCTTGAGAGCTGAGTACTTACAATAGCAATGTTTTTTTGTTCATATTGATAATGACAATTTTGGGGGAGTGGCTTTGGAGGGGGTCCTGAAGGGACGGACTGTCAGTGTTGCAGACTTGGACCCGTTCTTGCAATATTTGGCAACTTTCGTAGCTAGTGCTGCTAGCTACTTTCATCGGAAAATAATTGGCAACACTAGGCTGGGTTTTTCAGTTGGATGATTTTAAAAATATAGCGTACTCTTAATGGTTTCTCAAGATTACCAGTCCTGCAATCTGTTCTTACTCTGGGAACAAATTCAGACTGCCTCAGACCATGCGTGCGCACACATGATGAAGCCGGCTGTCTTCATGTTAACACATAGTTTAAATAAATGCATCTCATATTAAAACCGTTAAGCCTTTCATATTTTTGATAGGCTTAACGCCAATGTAATGATTGAAGAAGAATATTTTTAATCACAGGAGATGGAAACAATCCTTTATGCAGTCACCACTGGAATCTAATTCAATTCATAGTATAATACAAACAATATTACTGTACTTTGTTCTTTATCTGCAACTGTGAAGAAATACTAAATATTTAATTTTAACACAATAAATAGACATGCAAATACACAAACAACCTGTGCAGCATTTACATTTTGATTTAGAATTTGAATGTCAGCATTATGAATGAAGCTTTGAGTTAATAGCTACAGATATAGGTAGATACCTTTCAATTTGATGCTTTTATCTGCTCCAAGTCTTTCCAAGACTTTAGTCCAGGGTCCTCTGGTAACCAAACGGCCCTTAGACGTAATGAGGACGATTGAACTAGAGAAAGAGTGAGAGACAGCTTTTTATTTCACTATTTACATTTAACTGATAGCAGCTGCATGTGTCTTGCCTTGTGGCAAATTAATTCAGTTTCTTTGGAGACCCCATGATTCATCCAAAAACAAACAAAACAAGAAAACAAATGAAGAAACTTAAACAGAGTGGTAGTGCAAACTGTTGAAGGACTTTTAGACAGTAATGGAGCAGCCTTTACCCATCTCTCAGTCCACTGACGTAGTTGTCCATCTGTGCTGGGATGCCCTGTAAGATGGAGTTCCTGAAGCCTTTGTTCTCTACCACCTTCCCATCATGTCCGTCAATAACTGTCAGCTGCACCCCATCTTCTGGTTGGTACAACTTCCTGCCGTTCACCTGTCACAACGTGGCCAGTCAATTACACTACAGTTCTGGTATCTATTGAACGACAACACTGCAATAATGTCAATGATTTAGCAGAACTGATATCAAATAACACAGGTCATACATATGTTGTATTGTAATAACTTCCTGCCTCGGTTTACTTAGTTTTAACAACAAAACTACTTGGTAAGCCCGGTAAAATGTGTAGCCCACGAGCCCAAGCTAAGATAACCCTGATGACGTCACTGTGACATCTTCAGGGTTATTTTTGACAAATGTCCTCCAGAGCCACAGAAGCTGGCTGAGTAGCACTGACCATGATGAATGAACAGATCCTCTTTAGGAATGCAAAAATAGCCAACCTACAAGTTGGAGGAGTCGTGCCGTGTTTGGGTTATTGCTAGTTATTATAGTTATTGCCAGTTATTGCTAGCTTGCAGGTGCTGGAAAAAGGTTATTTTCTGGTGCGCCTTAGTTCTTTACTAGTTCCTTCACCGTTTGGTGAGTTTCAGTTTGTTTTTGGAAATATTGTATAACGTCTCGGGGCAGCTGTGGCTCAGTGGGTTGAGAGGGTCGTCCTTGAACCATGATGTTGGCTGTTTGATTCCTGACTCCTACTTTCCAGATGTCAAAGTATCCTTCAAACTTTAAGTTGCTAAAAATGCTTAGGGTGGGTTAAATGCAGAGGTCAACAAGTGTTTTAAATGACCACTTCGAGCAGATTGCCTGCACACCAGCGCTGGTTTTGAAGGCTGAATGAAGTGTGTTGTACCTCAGTAAAGGCAAAGTCCTCTTTGATGTGGAAAAATCGTGTGTTGTAGGACTCCAGTTTGATCTCCAAGAAGTGTTCTGTTGAGTGCTGAGAGTAAACAAGCTGGAATTAATTCACAACATTTGGAATTTCACAGAAGCAATTTGAAGTTTTCACTTCAAAACAAATAACTGCAAAAACCACAGCTGCAAAATGCACTTTGATATAAGCTCTAACCTGTGGGGTTCAGCAGCAGTAAAAATTAACACAAATTCTAAAAAGAGGCATGTATTTCTAAGAAACAGAGAGTGCAAGTATGACTAAAATATGTGTTCAGATACAGAGATCTTAAAAACACACCTTGTGAAAATATACAAACATAGTAAATCAGAATGAACATGAATAAGTCAGATATAACATATTTTAGATGACACAAAATAATTCTTTGGATTTATACACAGACCTGCTTATGTGGAAATGCCATAGATATTGTATTTGTGTGCTATAGAGACCTTTTTGACGTTGAGAAACATTGTTGACAAAATGGTCAAATGATTTCAATAAGTTAGTTGTCTGTGTCCTGTTATGACAAGTCAAAATGTATAGTATGCTCTGTATAGCATGGAATAGAAATGCTCTGAAATGCGTATAGAGAACCTTTGATGATCACCTATAAGGCATGTAAAGTCTGGCACCTGATGATATCTTGCTAACATTGTATGGGCCTAAGTATAGTCCGAGTGTAGCCCGAGTGTAGCCGGGGTGTGGCCGGAGTGTGGCCTGAGTGTAGCCTGAGTGTAGCCTGGGAGTAGCCTGGGAGTAGCCTGAGTGTAGCCTGAGTGTAGCCTGGGAGTAGCATGAGTTTAGCCTGAGTGTAGCCTGAGTATAGCCTGAGTGTAGCCTGGGAGTAGCATGAGTTTAGCCTGAGTGTAGCCTGAGTGTAGCCTGGGTGTAGCCAGGGTGTAGCCCGAGTGTAGCCCGAGTGTAGCCAGGGTGTAGCCCGAGTGTAGCCCGGGTGTAGCCCGGGTGTAGCCCGAGTGTAGCCCGAGTGTAGCCCGAATATAGCCCGAGTGTAGCCCGAGTGTAGCCTGAATATAGCCCGAGTGTAGCCCGAGTGTAGCCTGAGTGTAGCCCGAGTGTAGCCTTCCTTTGCAGTCATGGCCCCTCGACTCTGAGAGAGAAGATCATACAGGGTATTGTCCATCTTTGCTTTTTACTATTAGTCAATTAGTTACTATGTTCACCATTCTGTCAGTTCAGTTCCACTACAACTGCCTGTATAAACATCTATGTAGAGCACAATGCCTCGTTTGAACATTTAAATTTACATTTAACTGCCCCCCCATCCAACCCCCTCTCCCTTTTCTCACCAGCCTGACATTAGGTATCTTTCTGGGCATGGGTACATCCACAACGGGCAGCTCAGCGTGTTTGGGGTAGGCCTGGACCATGCAGTTGCTGGGTAAACTGCCTTTAGGGATGACGGCTGTGATCTTCACCCTCTCACAACCCTTGACAGAGCAGAAGGCAAACTGTTCCCTGTCGTTATGGGCCTTGACCTTCAAGAAGAGCAGGCTGCAATACACAGTAGAGCGTTAGACATCATGAACACATACATGTTGGTGTATTAAGGACAGTGAGGGATTATCATGGCATTTACCTCCAAAGGAGGTACTTTAGATAATCAGGATAAACTGTTGGTTTGTTTACAGATTCTGTGTGGACCCCTTGTACTTTGTTGTATGGCGAGTTTATAGCGCGTGCTTTTACACTGACTGCTGTTTTGTGTAAGTAGAGGTTGCTTGTGAGTGGAGGCGAGCGTCTGCGTGAGTGTTTCTTACCCAGTGTCTTCCTCCCAGTAGTAGTATCCTCTCGCCAGATGGGAGTGGTTGATCTTCTCCCTCGCCGCTGTCCTCATGAAGACGCCCGTCTTGCGGGTCTGCTTGGTCAGACGGTTGTGGATGTCGGAGATGACGGTGAAGGTGGTGCCTTGTGGGTAGCAGAGGCCCACGTTGATCCAGTCATTTCTGAAACACCCCGAACACAGTACAGCACACACATGATTACTTCTACCTTCATTAAGTGAATATCACATGAATTCTGAATAGAGCTGAACAAATGAGTGGATAAATAGAGGGACAGAAAAGTAACTATCAACAATTTTGATAAATATTTGCTTAATAAATCCTCTTATCACTCCTGTAAAATTTGCCTAAAACGCCTATCCAAAGCATACCCAAAGTAAACTGACTTATTGAACCATTGGGAGTACATGTATGGTTTTAGTCTCTATTGAAAGGTAACACTCTGAAGTTTCTTCACAAACAGTCAGAATCACTGGATGTTTTTGGCAAACACATGCCTGCAGATAACTATGGCTGGGACTTATTAGCTGGAAAACACAATGCATGAAGTCTTAGTACACGTTCAAATTCGATAACAATACCACAGAAAATGAATATTTTACAAATGTTTACTAAGAGTACGTCTGCGTAAAAGCGCACTTGGAGGCTCGTAGTCACTACGTCAAAATGCATAGGCTACAATAAACTACGTGTCCAAAATTCAAACTATAGCTTATTTATGTTGATGTTTGGTTAACTATAACATATTTAACCATTGTCAACTTTCACAGATTCTTGAAAATTCTCATTAACCAGAATTTGCTCTTCATAATCGGTCTCAGGTACTTGACTCACGGTAATAGATTTGAGTTCGAAAAGACTTTCTCAACATGCAATCTGGTGAATCTGCATATCGTTCTCTTCGTAATTTCATTGCCTATACGGAGCGTGAGTTTCAGTAAGATCGATTGCAATTGGCTCGAGCATTACCCAAAGCAAGAGATGCGGGCATTGTCTTTCAAAGCGGACTCTCGTTGGCTGTTCCAGAATGTGACCGGGCTTTAGAAGCTCCCATTGGGTCAAATGAGGTGTCAATCTATCCGGCAGAATGTAGCCGCCATTTTGAGATGAAAAAAGAATACTTTGCCGGATGGAAACTGAAATTATGATCGAAAATAGATCGCATCTGCCGGCTAATTTGAAATGATGCAACAGCACTCCGTGGGTGTTTATGGACGTACTAATGTGTTTTGGACTAAATCTTTTAGTGGTTCATGTGAACCCGTAACAATCTTACAAGACCGTTTTTGCCGGACTATCATGGATGGGGGGAAGACTATGAATCATAATTGGTGAGTGACGCCGATATTTGAACAGCTTTTTTCGGAGTGTTTGTTTGACAGAGACGTTAACTGTACCTTCTGTTGTGAGTGTATCTTGAAATGGTTTGCATAAATCGAATTACAAGAACCGTACCTTTCCAATGAGATATCGCATTAGTACCCATCTTTACAGAGCAGTTGTGACATGACACAAATGTACACAGGTTGTAATCTATAAAGGATAAAAATGTATGAAACATTCTCCGGGTTTAGCTTTTCTAGTGTGAGGATCTGCAGCTTTTAAAAAAAAGAAAAGAATATATTTTTGATCAGACATTTGAAGAATCTGGGAATGTCTGATGGGCACTTTACACTGTTTGCCACTGTTTTGGGGAAATGGCAGGAAAAATTCTGGTGTGGAAAAATATGCATTACACATGGATTATAAAACCATGTGTCAGTTGGGTATTGGTGCATGTTTTCAAGAGTTTAAATTGAACGTAACCTTAAAGGAATACTTCATCCTTAAAATGAGTATTTGTATCATTTTGGTTTTTATCTCATAACACCGCAGTGAACGAAGAATCCATAAAAAGTAATCCTTGATGAATTGAAGTAAAACAAAAGAAAACTCCTGCAGTATATTCCAAGTGTTATCTTTCCAGTTGTATGCTCACTACTTTACAAAAAATATGATACGATATAAAATACTTCTGCCACTGCCGTCTCCTGCATGCACAAGCCTCCGTTTACTTCAATCCATCAAGGATTTATTCTGTTTCCGGATTCTTTGTTCGCCATGGAGGCATGCAAGAAAAACAATGTTTTCAAAATAACACAAGTTGAGTAATTGACGAACAAATGGTCATCTTAAGGGTGAAGTATCCCTCGAAATATATATATCCCTCTAATATCCTGTTATATCTCAAAATACACCTGACCTGTACTTATCCTTCTTATCTTAATTATATACAAGCAATCAAAGAGGAAATTGTCTCTTGTGTGCAGCATACAGAATGCACTTATATGTCTTCACTTTTCCATTTTTTTTACTCCATACGTTTTTGCTTTACTGAACTCCCAGTGAACTGAACTGAGCTCTCACTTCACAGACATTCACCATTCCTCAAAGAAAAAGGCTTGCAGCTCGAATTGAAAATGTATGTTCCCACATATGCTTTCCACATATCAGGACAAAATAGAAAAGAACAAAATTAAACCTTCAACATAAACTCCCCCAAAGTCAAACAATTCATTAACAAGACAGATAATTCAAAGTATATATATCTATATATATATATATATATAGATATATATATTTCTGCTGAGTCTAATGCAAAGTCCTTCATCAAAGCTTCAATTGAGCAGGAGGTGGCTGCATTAATACATCATACTATGCAAGTAAAGAAAGAATGGCCCATTAAACCGGATCAGAAGACACACAGCAGCAGTTTGCTTAACTCCAGTTTAATATCTCAGCTCTTTCTGCAGAGGAACTGCCCCTCTTGCTGTATTCCTCTGTGAACTGTAGATGGAGCCATTGGTTTATGCACCGTGGTTTATGCACTTATGTTTAACCCTGATGTCTTCTCTCTGCCACATTCTTTCTAGAACTGGATACCAAATCAACCACCACATGAACGGTCAAGTCATCAGGAAACAAAACTCTGCTGAGTTACGCAATAATTGGCCCGGTGTGTGGAGATGTGAGAGTAAGTAAGGTTTGAATTTCTCCTCAAACTTAATCCCACCTTCCAGTAAGGCTTTTCAGGACAGGCATAACGACTTGTGACTCTTGATGTAGCATTGCACTACTATTGTTGGACTCACTGTGGACAGTTTAGGAAAGTATCAAAATCGATGCGTCTGATTTACTGTATGCATTTTTCTTCTTCATCAAGACCTGATGCCTACATTATCCACAATGCAACTGGATTGCAGAGATTTGTATGTTCTGCTAGTAGCCTGCAGCAGGGATGAGTCTGGTAAACTCACTGCTGTCGAGCTCCACACAACTACAATGTTTTCAGACTTCAATCCCAACCAGCGCTGTGACACAAGGGACATACATCTGCTTTTAACCTGTGATGCTGGTTAGGTGTGTTTTTGTTTTGTTCATTACTGTTCTAATGTAATCTCTCTGCCTTGCTTATATTGTTATTATTGTTGTATCTGTTTTTACCATGTAAAGTGCCTTTGAGTACCTAGCGCTATACAAATAAAATGTATAATTATTCATCAGACTTCAAAAAGCTTGCTCTGGAGCAGCAGAAGGCTTTATGCGACATTCTTTATTCTTTATGTGTCATCTGACCACATCTAAAGAAGAAATTGATCTGAAGATTCCTGCTCAAAGCTGAACTGCCTGCCATCGTAGCCTCCTCCTCCCGGCTACCTCCACTGCCTGTCTTTTGCATGATCAATCATACAAATTGTGTTAAAGGCACACACTTTAAAAGTCTCTCGTCATTTATGGTGAATTGGGCATCTGAAGAACGATGAACACAGAGCTTGTTGGATTGTCCATTTGCAAAAGTTGTTAGACAATCAGACAAGCTCTTTATTTGAAGCACATTGAGTTCTTTAGGGACTTTGGTACGTAAAGAGAAGAACCCAAAGGAAGGAAGACTGGAATAGTGTGTGACATCATCATGTTATCACGTGTGACAGCTGGGGGGGACACTCAGACTGTACATAAGAAGTGGATGTAGTCACTGTGACATCACCCATTGGTTTGTGGACTACGGTTTTGAAGTCTCGAGTTTGGCATTTTATCCGTCGCCATCTTGTTTTTGCAACCATGAGTGACACTAGAGCATGGAGCTAAGTACAACCGAACACTGAATAAAACATTTTAGGCAACAAAAAATGTTACAATTACTTTTGATGAAGTGAAAACACACTGAAAGGATTAGAGTTGGAAGAGGAAAACTGTCTCTTCTGTAAACTCATGTTTACAATGTTTACTGAGGTAATAAATCAAGAGAGAAGTAGAGTTATTTTCTCATAGACTTCTATGCAACCAGAGGAGTCGCCCCCTGATGGACAGAGAGAATGCAGCTTTAACACATGAAGCTTTGGCTTCACTTTAAAGAACTGGAAACACTACATCTGTGGCACAGCAGGGACCGTGGACAAA
>CM051690.1:1492169-1529669 GCA_028022725.1 Lycodopsis pacificus
AAAGAATATCCGGCTGAAGATGAAGTTCTCTTTTTTTTCCACACAATAGAGGAATCTCGGATAACACTGCTGAGGAGTCGTTCCCTCTGTACTGTCTGTCAGGTGGGATGGGACAGGACTGATCTCTAGCATACCAAGTCATGGCTCTCACACAAATCAGTCTCGTTTGAACTGGAACTCCACCGACTACCAATCTTTGGGGTTAACACTGGAAAAGTGTTTTCATTGTGCTCCTTCATGAAGAGCAGCAGCTGTGTGGATTAATTCATGTCAGTTATGAAATATTGGCGGTGGCAACATGTTTTCATGGCAGAGACACGTTCACATGATTTGCATGACAAAAGGCCTCTTGCTGTCTACTGTAGGTTTAACACTAATACAGCAACACAGTGTTTCATCAGCGTGTGCCCTGGTATCTTGGCTTTGAGTCTTATTACAGTTCAATGTAAACTGTTTGGGTCCTCGCACAGCAGAGTCAAAATACAACATCTGACCATTTATCACCTTGATGTGTCTGTGAAACCAAAACAAGCTGTAATTGTCCCTTACATGCCACGTGGCAGGGTTCTGCCAGTGAGGTCAGAACCCCCGGGGCCCCAGATCTTGTTGTCAAGGAGGGGCATCCCACGATTGTCACTTTCACCCACAAACAGCGAGTTTTTCACCTGCTGGCGAGAGCCATCATCATCTGGAAAGGTCCCTCCACTGCACACACAGACGGGTAGAGGAAGTTATTGCTCTACACATAGTAAAGACGACATGTGTGGAACAAAACATTTCAGATAAAGAGGTAACTACATACTGAGAACACAAAGCAGCAGAGGCCGAGCTGCTATCGAGCCAGAAAAGACATGATCATCATAGATATTAATCTACTGTCAGAGTTTATGAGGAACGGAAAATAAAACGAATACACTTTACATAAGGAAGACAAATGCCTCATTGCCACTGCATGGTACCGCTAAATACAACTCTACTCGACGCACTTTTAGTCCCAGACTTTTGTGAATTTTGTTTCAACTACAGATAGAACCCTCTCACTGGATCCATTCAGCAGCAACCAAACAGAGGAACATCTGCACTTTGTCACTGCATAGATTTGTGGGCTGCCATTATTTAAAATCAGGGTCCAGGGAAATAAAACAATGGGGGTCACTATTGATTGTTGCTGGGTTATGGTTTGTGCAGGATTTCCTGTGTCCAGCTAGTGATGGTTATCTCTGATGGTTATCTCTTAACTCCAGCTAGTATCGGCTCAGCTCACTTGGAACCTCAACTGACATGGTACTGCAAAAAGTACTGGGTACTATCCAGAACTTTTGCGAATGGAAAAACACAAAGAGGGCAGTTCCAAGCTAGTCGAGTTGAGCCACGCCGTACCATGCAGTGGAAATGAGGCTAACGTAATCAGTCCGGGGATACGCAACACAAAGGATCAATAACTGGTCTATTTATTTGTATCATTTTTGAGTGTGTATGTGTGTGTGTGTGTGTTAGCCTAGTTTTGTGTCCTTTTCCAACATGTAACAAAGGAGCATTAATGGTGATGGTAAAATAAAAGACTATATCATGCAATAAATGAGAAAAACAATAAAACTATTGTCATTTTCTTCAGATGCTCGTTCTATGAGTGGGTAGGAGGTACTTTAAAATAGATGACTACTTCTAACACCTGGGATACACGGACATGTACACAGACAGCTGCAGACATGAGGGGCGCTACGAGGTCACCACGGTCCCCGGACGTCCACAGAGCCGACACGCACACCCTCTGATGAAGACATTTATGGTTACATGGACCCGAGTGGACCTTTGTATAACTTCGGTTTAGGAGCATCTTAAGATAAGGTGTTTTTGGGAAACATCTATTAAGCTTAAGAAGGATTTACAATCCTTTTAACATTACTGTAAGATGACCTGAGGCTAGAAGTCACAGAGAAAAGCTCATTGACACTGCAGTACATTGTAAAGAGTTATTATAGTAGGAGCACAACGTTCAACAGTAAGATGTTTGAATTAAAAGCACACTTTAAAAAAAATTATACATTTTTGTGATAATCAAAAGGGAAAGTAGACTATAAATGATAAATCACACAGTGCATATTGTTCCAGTGGTATTTCTAAATGACTTCTAAATTCTAAACAGTTTGTGATAAAGTCACTGAACTAGAAAATGAGAAACCTGAAAGCTGAAACCATTTTGAATAATGAACGTACGGCATTACAGCATTGTGCAGTGTTCTCTGTAATCCACAGTGTGATGCTGCTCACACACCGGGCGCGTTTTTTGATTGACGCGCGTCGAGATTACATACAAAGTCTATGCACAGACGCGATGAGACTGGCGCGCCGCGGTTTTTAGTCTCATCGCGTATGTGCATAGACTTTGTATGTAATCTCGACGCGCGTCAATCAAAAAACGCGCCCGGTGTGTGAGCAGCATGAGTCTGTCGACCATCTATCACTGCAGTTAGCTGAAGCTAAAACGATTGAGCTACTATCTGCAGCTCGATGCCGTATGCACATGAGATCTTTTCATACCTCTCTGTGGAGCAATGTTTACATGTAACAAGTACAGAGTGGTCTTAAAGGGGAACCAGATCAGTGGACCCGTCATTGCTCGTACTACTCAGCATGAGAAGACAGCCGGATGATGTCTTCTGTGGCTCAACACTGACTGGTCCAGTCTTTGCTCAAATGTTCCCTCAGATGCCGACAGAAATGGAATCATTCTACATTAATGAATGTCAGCATTGGCAGTTTTGTTGGATGTTGTCGCCGCAGCAGGAGAGATTAGCGTTCTCCGTCAATATAGCGGCAGTGGAGAATTGATTTCTTAAGTGGACTATGGTGGTGAATTTCCCTTGAATGTCAGGATATCTCAACCTATGCTGCACAGTTGTCTTGCGTCTCTCTAAACTTCATGCGAGTGTTACACTAAATAACTGGAGAGCCTTTAAGCACATGAGCATCATGCCTACCAGGTCTCTCTGCCGATCAACACATTGGACAGGTCGTACTTAAAGCCATTTTTGTGTATGTATCTAAATGTGCATTCACATTAGGTGTTATTAAAAGACCTGCGCAACATAAAATGGCTGAATCTCATCTTTCTGTGTATTACAGTCAACATGTGGTCAGCTGACCTGACACAATGAAGCTATGGATTTAGCTTTATTGACATTTAAAAAGAACGACGCAGAGATCGTTAGAGATGACAAAAGCTCATCTTTTCTAACTGTAGTGGCACACAGCCTCTGTTCCCCCGAACACACTGAGACACCAAGCTGGCGTTTAAAGATTCATACATGCTGTTTTCATCTGGACACCCTGTTTTGTAAAGTCTGATGAAAACTTCTCACCAATTCCCACCTTTGTGACCATCACACCCCTGAATGACTTCCTACACTGCATCAAAGCGCTCTGTTCCCCAGCACACTCCTTATAAGGAGTTTTCCAATTACTCTTACAGACAGAGTGAGAGAGAGAGGATCATGCATATGCTGGTAAATACAAACAGAAGTCCATTATTTCTGTCCATAGAGATATGAACAGTGTGTGTGTGTGTGTGTGTGGGGGGGGGCTCATACCTCGCCAGAGTGAGGCCAATGCCATTATCAGCAAATCTAAACGAGAAAGAGAGAATATTACCACACTGTGAGAACAGCAACAGTCTGAGGTCTCCAGTGAACACACACACACACTTCTCCCTTTTATCTTTTCTATTGAACGTGCACAATAGAAAACAACCTGTGCTGCATGAACATAATGATGGTATTAAATAAATGTAAGTTCACAAACTTCTTCCAGACAAACATTCAGTCAACTAATTGATAAAGATCTCCATCACTGTAACAGTGTCGTAGGCCTACATACTGGCAGTCATCCAGCCAGACATCCCCTCCTCTCAGCCAGGCTCCGTGGTCCTGGTTCTTATAGGCTACAAAATGGTGGATTAGAGCAGGGACTCTGGGTTTGAAGGGATCAGCGTCCTGGTGGGGGCCATACCTAAACAATTCAACAGACACACAGAGAAGAGATGACAGTGTTCACTTGTATTGAGATTCATTGTATACCTATGAGTGTGCTGTGCATGCAGGGCTGCAAAGTAACTAATTACAAACGTTGTGCAATACACATGTATTTCTAATAGCAGTGGTTCTCAACTGGTCTGGCTGCGGGACCCATCATCACCCCTTAATGACAAGCCGGGACCCACGACCCAAATTATATATATATATATATATATATATATATATATATATTATATAATATATATAATATATATATATTATATTCAAATTATATATAATTTGGGTATATCTATATTCAAGAAGTCCAGTAACGTCTCTGTGTAGTAAACTGTCAAATCAAATAAAGAAAGAACACATCAATTATATTTCAACAAATATTGTCATTTTTCAAATTGTGTGTCACGGTGTGTGTACATCGCAATAAACGGTTCTGATTCTGATTCTGATCTCACTCAAGTCAGGAAACTTGTCAGAATACCCATATTTGATTGGATGAGCTGCATCACGTGATGTGATTCACAACGCATTGGTCGGTGTTTTTCCTGCACCGCTGAACAAGTGCCGTAAATGCTGGAATAATTCCGCTGCATAAAAAATGCCCTTCAAAATAAAATCACAATTATTTATTTTTTTGTCAGTCAAAGGCCCGCGACCCACTGAAAACGGGTCCGCGACCCACCAGTTGAGAATCACTGTCTTATAGAACTCTTATTTTTCTTCTTAGAGTTGTTAAACATTTAGACATATAAAATGCAACAATTTGTATTTCTGAAGGAACATAAACCCACTTTAAAATATCTAAACTAATGTAAATATGCTATAATCAGTATATGATTGGATCAGAATATAATATTCCTTTGAACATCAGTATGAAGTCTATTGCAATAAGGCTCTGCTTATCTTTGATGTTGTTTTACTCTGATTCGACTCCACATGGACTGAAGGCCTTTGCATACCAAATCTGTAGTTTTCATAGAAAATTGTTAAACGTTTGAAAATAAATACAACCTCATGTTGTGTAGAGGTTGTGCTCTGCTAACCGATTTATTCAATATCCCTGTTTAGGACTAGCACCATCCATCGCTCTCACATAATTCATTCAGTTTAGCTTCAAATCAAATAATAAAACACCTCAGACTCAGTGTGCAAGCTTTCTATGTGTAACTCTTTTGATCAGATAACGGATTATAAAAATGCATAAAACATATGCACTTGGTGCGCAAATGTTTTTAGACTTGAGTTGAACATGGTCTTATCACAGCCCTGGCATGAGTATGCAATTTGAATATAGAGGCAGCTACACAATGTAAATACACTGAAAACATACTATCCTTGAATAGGATCATAAATAGGGTTTGATATGATGAAAATCCGAAAGATTACAGCTTTAATTGATTTGTGTTCATATTCTTTCAGCAGGACAGAATAACTTAGAGTTCTGCTGTTCCTGTCCAGTCAGGATCACTTTCCATTACAAGTTGATTTTGACGCTTTGTGAGAGAGACAGCATGTCCTCCCTTTGCAGAGCATCATTGCAGTGAGAAGGGACTGGTGTGTAGGGTGTATTCACATTGAAATGATGAGGTCAAGATGACACTGAGCACATGGGACTAACTATTACACAGACTGCTGTTCTACTTCTGCACTTCTTCTTGAGTTGATTTCAAAAACACTCCGTGCTGTGATTCCATTTGAAAATACCAACATTTGTTTGTTTCAAACCATCAACAGCAAACATGACCATGACAGACTGTAAATCCATCATGCTGAATTATACTGGGTGTGATGTGACATCAGAGTGTTACAGGCTGACCTGGCTCCAATCAGAGACAGGAAGGGTCTCTTGTCCTTGTCGTTTGCCGGGGTGGTCTTTACTCCATTATCAAGGATCATTCCAGCCTGGAACAGAAAGAAGAAAAACTACACGGTCAAGCATATAAGACACCAAACACAAATAATAAAGAATTTAGCAATGTTAGAAATAAGTTAGACATAAGATTGACGGTCAGAAGTTGAGTTACGGGTTTTTGCTATAAACAGATTCTCGATATGAATGTGAAATTAAGTGAATATTCAAGTTGCACTCTAGTTTTTAAAATAACGGACTTTTTAGTTGAGCTGAAACAATTATTTTAGTGTTACTTCCCACCGAGAGAAGAGCACATTGCTTGTTGGCTTCTTTATCCAATAAATTAGGTGCAACTGCAGAGAATAAGAATCAGAAACGGTTTATTGCCAAGTATGTTTGCACTTAATAAATACATTTGACTTGGTGATTGGCGCATTACAATAAACACAGTGGAATAGTATAGAGACATAATTAAAAATAATTGGGTGAGCCACAATTGTTCTTGCCTGCCTCACGGTCCAACAAGTCACGGAGGGACGGCAGATTGCAGCCAATCACCCTCTCAGCAGAGTGAACGATATGCTGCAGTCTGCCCTTGTCCTTGGCAGTGGCTGCAGTGTGGTGGACTCAGTGATGGCAGTGTAGGGATGCACCATCATTGTCTTTGGCAGGCTGGACTTCTTCAGCTCCTACTTGAGGTCCTGGGTTATGATGGAGCCCCAGAAGCTGAAGGACTCCACAGCGAACTCAACCATCTCCACTGTCTTTACGGCATTTTTAAGTTGTTTTGTCTGCAGCAGGTCGATAGATGGTCGATATCCTACCTATAGACGGACTCATCCCCACCAGAGATGAGTCCAATTAGGGTGGTGTCATCCACAAACGTCAGGAGTGTAACGGACCGGTGAGTATGGGTGCAGCTGTTGGTGTACAAAGAGAAGAGCAGAGGGGAAAGAACGCAGCCCAAGAGACTAAGACGTGTTTCCCCAGCTTCACACGCTGCTTCCTCCTCGGTGGCTCTGGGATTGATGGTTGGGAGGCGAGGCCCCTGCTGAGCTGTGGTAGGGGGAGCTGGTTGAACAGCCCAGCTCTCATTGATATCACCAGTCTCAGTGAATATCCTGCTCGATGTTGTGGTCCTGACAGTGTTTGTGGAGATTTAATAAAGATGTCTACTAACCCTGACCTGTTCACTTCTCTCTCTGGTTTTAGAATGTCCGTAGCTTTGGGTAGCTGCTCTCATCTCAGACATGTGCATTTGTTTCATAATGTTATGAACTTCAAATAGCCAGGCTTGTGTGTGTGTGATAGTTTAAACCAGCATTAAGGACTGTTTGACATCAAGAGGGAAGAAAGACTCGTCCACACTGACTATGGGCGATTGTGACTCAGTGGTCGAGCAGGGTAGTCCTTTAATCAGAGGGCAGGCGGCTCCATCCCCGGCTTCGTTCGTCCATGTCGATGTGTCCTGGGTAGGCTGTGCAGGCTGTGCCTGCGGGAGCCACTTGGGGTTAAGTGTATAGATGAATGTGTAGTTAGAGTAGAGTGCATGGTAGCCCCTTTCATGTGATGTATGTAGCTATGAAATGCGTACTTACAAACTTTTATACAATAAGTTTCTGGTTTTCAAACGAGCCAGCAGGAAACGATAAAAATAGTTGATATTCGTTAGCATGCTATAGCTACAGCTCATAAGATCACAGTTGTCATTTCAGCCGGCCTTTGTCTACTTCTGTCTGATATCAAGGACAAGCTGTTAACAAAAATGTCCAAGAATTTCCATAAAAAAATGATCAATTAGTAAACGATTGAATGACCTCCTTTCACATCCAGCAGAAGCATTCTATTGGGATCCTTTGACACATTGAATTCAAATCCAATATTTGCTTTCCTTGTAGCTTTGGGTTGGTGATAATAACCAACTCCTGAGAAAAAGATCTGGTTCTAAAACTGCTACATCTGTGACTTGCTTCAGCTGCTCTTTTACTTAAGCTCTCTGAGGTTTTTTTGTATTGAATTTGGAAGTTCAACCACAGCTCCTATAAGTTTATAATAAACTGTGTAGCCAAAACACGGACACTCAGACCCTTGAGGACAATTTAGGCCAATAAAACCAATTAAAACCACATATTTTGATCTCACGGCCATCACAGCATAGAATTATGCATTCTAATATATCTATCTAGAGCCCTGGCTTCACAATTGTAGTTTTTACTATTTAGCACCAGCTTAAGCCCCTTTCTCATGGGGTGAATATATGCTATTGTCCTGATGTCGACTTGAGGCATAGCTATTGTATTATGGAGCAATGATTAGCAAGAAAAATTCAAGTCAAAATCCCCCAAAGCATTAAGTATAATAATATTATATCCATCCGTCTCAAATCTCACTAAGTGGAGCTTTCCCATAATCATGCCAGAAACATTCAATTTAACTTCCATCGAAGTAACAAAGCTAACAGACACACGAGCCCGAATCCAAATATTACAAATGATACAAATGCTCCTCAGTCAGTTTGCTGCAGTTTGCTGCTACAAAGACAACCACTGTGTTGCTGCTGTAAACGCCCAACCTGCAGCCCTGACACAACCTCTCCTCTCACAAACATCCCAGGGTGGCAGCCTGACATGAGCTATGCTCCCATTAAGATGATCCAGATTAAAAGGGAAGGAGGGTGTGAGGTGGTGGGCACAGAGGAAGGAGGGTGAAACAGTCACACTTCCTCTCCACCAGCGTCTCATAAATCTCTCTCTGCTGGGCTGAGCTTGATGCCGCAGGTGCCTCCAAACTCTGACCTGTCCTCTCCATCTCATCCCTCTCTTCTGGCTCATTTTCTTCTGTTATCTGTTTTTTATTCCTACTATTCACCAAATGCTTGTCCTCTCTTTTTTGCATAGCAGGTGACTACCGACACTCTGTACTATAATCTTATCTCCCTTAGCTCTTAGTGATGTTGTGTTTTTAGTATTCAAATTAATGCTGATGAATTACAGATTTCTCTAAAACTAGTTCCAAACGTATCGATGTGTTGCATTGGCTGTTGGTTTTCAGTGACACCTTGAAAAAGAAGAACCCAGTAATTTAGGTTTTAGGTGGTTGTGCTATACGGACTTCTAGTCATGGAAACCCATGTAAGAGCTACCGTTCTTAATCGGTGCATTATGGCAGCTAGACATGTCGAGCTTGTCGTGGTCTACCTGCTGTTTATTGCTATTTTCACCTCTGTGTCTGGGGATCCAGCGTGCAGCCATGGTCCTGTTGTTTACGCTGGGGACCAGCTGTTAGCATTCCGGGACGCGGCGGTGCTACCCGACGAGAGACCCGCTGTTCCCCGCGAGCTGAGGAGGAAGAAACGGGGATGCCGTGCGGGGGCAGAACGTCGCGCCAGGAGAAGACGCTACACACCCGTTCTCCCCTCCATCATCATGGGAAACGTGAGGTCTCTGCCCAACAAGATGGACGAGCTAGCGGCGCTAACTCGCCATCAGAGGGAATACCGGGAGTCTAGCCTCATGGTGTTTACGGAGACGTGGCTAACCGAGCTAACACCGGACACACACGCTACTCTGGACGGGTTCCGCATCATACGGGCGGACAGGACAACGGAGAGCGGTAAGAGGAAGGGAGGAGGCCTGGCAGTGTTTGTTAATGACAGATGGTGTAACTCTGGGCACATCACTGTTAAGGAGCAGACCTGCACAGCGGACATTGAACTGTTAGCGGTTAGCATGAGGCCACACTATCTGCCTAGGGAATTTTCGCACGTTATTGTGGTGGCTGCGTATATCCCCCCCTCTGCTGACGCCGAAGCGGCCTGTGACGTCATCCACTCGGCGACAAGCAAGCTGTTGACACAACACCCCAATGCCCTCCTCCTTCTCTCTGGGGACTTTAATCATGCCCCTCCGTCCTCCACTCTGCCCACATTCACCCAGTATGTCAAATGCCACACCAGAGACAAGAAAACACTGGACCTTCTTTATGCCAACACCAAGGAGGCATACATATCATCACCTCTCCCTCCCCTGGGCAGATCTGACCACAACCTGGTGCACCTCCTGCCTGTGTACACAACTCTTGCACAGAAGCAGCCAGCTGTGACCCGCACAGTTAGACGATGGACCGATGGAGCCGAGGAGGCTCTGAAGGACTGTTTTGAGACAACTGTGTGGGAGGTATTCAGTGATGCCCATGGGGAAGACATCGACGGTCTCACCGACTGCATCACGGACTATATTAACTTCTGTGTTGAGAACACCGTACCCACCAGGACTGTACGGTATTTCTCAAATGGCAAACCCTGGATCTCTCCGGAGATAAAGGCCCTCCTCAAGGAGAAGAAGAGGGTTTTTAGATCTGGCAACAAAGAGGAGCTGAGGACTGTACAGAGGGAGCTGAGGATGAAGATCAGGGAGGGGAAAGATGTCTACAGGATGAGGATGGAGGACCAGCTGCAGCAGAATAACACCGTCGGGGTCTGGAAGGGCCTCAAGGCGATTTCTGGGTGCAAGGGGCCCAACCAACAGCCTGAGGGGGACCAAAAGTGGGTGAATGAGCTGAACTTATTTTTTAACAGGTTTGACCAGCCATTCACCCCTCCCCCCACCCAGACCTCCCTGCCGCTACAACCCCCATCATCTGCATCCCCTGTGGATTATTACCCCCCCTCCCCCTCCACCTCCCCCCTTCCCACAGCACTCGGCGACCAGCAACCCACCCCCACTCCAACACACAGCACCCCACCCCCCCGCGTGTCCCTCAACCAAGTGAGGAAGGAACTGAGGAGGATCAAGGCGAGGAAGGCCACGGGTCCGGACGGCATCAGCTCAAGGCTCCTCAAATCCTGCGCAGACCAGCTGTGCGGGATAGCGGAGCACATATTCAACTTGAGCTTGAGGCTGGGGAAAGTACCACAGCTATGGAAGACATCCTGCGTGGTACCAGTACCAAAGAACCCGCGGCCCAAGGACCTCAACAGCTGACATCCCACCTGATGAAGACCCTGGAGAGGCTGGTCCTTGCCCATCTCCGCCCTCTGGTGAGTTCATCCCTGGACCCTCTTCAGTTCGCCTACCAGTCTGGCATCGGGGTGGATGACGCCGTCATCTTCCTGCTGCAGAGATGCCTCTCTCACCTGGAAAAGACTGGAAGCACTGTGAGAGTCATGTTCTACGACTTCTCCAGTGCCTTCAACACCATCCAGCCTTTGCTTCTGAGGGACAAGCTGGAGCAGACCGGGGTGGACCACCACCTCACTGCATGGATCCTGGACTACCTCACCAACCGTCCACAATATGTGCGGATACGGGAGTGTGAGTCAGATCGGGTGTCCTGCAGCACAGGGGCCCCACAGGGAACCGTTCTGGCTCCATTCCTCTTCTCCATTTACACCTCGGACTTCAAACACAACTCTGCCAACTGCCACCTGCAAAAGTTCTCTGACGACTCTGCAATCGTCGGCCTCATCTCCGCAGATGATGACAGAGAGTACAGGGAACTAAACCAGGACTTTTTAGGATGGTGCCAGCGGAACCGCCTCCACATCAACACCAGCAAGACCAAGGAGCTGGTGGTGGACTTCCGCCGGGGTAAACGCCCTCCTCCGACACCGGTGAGCATCCAGGGACTGGACATTGAGGTTGTGAACTCATATAAGTACCTGGGTGTTCACTTGAACAATAAACTGGACTGGACTGACCACGCTCACGCTCTTTATAAAAAAGGACAGAGCAGACTCTTTCTGCTGAGGAGACTGAGGTCTTTTGGGGTGCAGGGAGCACTCCTGAAGACCTTCTTCGACTCCGTGGTGGCATCAGCCATCTTCTATGGAGTGGTCTTCTGGAGCAGCAGCATCGCAGCAGCATTGCGGCAGCTGACAGGAGGAGACTGGACAAACTGGTGAGGAAGGCCAGCAGCGTGCTGGGGTGTCCACTGGATACTGTGGAGGTGGTGGGAGACAGGAGGATGATGGCGAAGCTCTCATCCCTGATGAGCCACGCCTCCCACCCCATGCAGGACACTCTGGCAGCTCTGCACAGCTCCTTCAGTCACCGGCTGATTCATCCCCGGTGTCTGAGGGAGAGGTACCGCAAGTCCTTTCTCCCCGCTGCTGTCAGGCTGCACAACAAACTGCTCTCGGAAGACCACTAACACTTGAACACTTTGAACACAAACATTTGACGTTTGAACATGAACACTTGAACACTTCTGAACACTTTAATTCACTTGAACATGAATATGAACACTTCTGAACACTTTAATTCATTCACCTGGTGCAATATCTAATCCGTGCAATCCTGTGCAATATCCTGTGCAATATCCCGTGCAATATCCAATACGTTTAAGTATTATCTTACATTTTACATTTTACTCCGTCTGTATATACTGGTATATTTTGTATTCTTCTTTACTGTCATATTTTTTATTACTGTTTACTGTTTACTGTTTAGTTTATTTATATTACTTGATTTTATCTTCATTTTATTACTTGTGAGCAATGCTGCTGTAATCCTGTAATTTCCCCACTGAGGGACCAATAAAGGATTATCTTATCTTATCTTAAGAAGTCACTTCATCACACACCTGTGAATATTATACATCGAAGGCTTTTAATGTTAACAGAATGGAACTCAGTCTCTTATTCGACCCTTCTTGCCTGGTGAATGGCAAGATTTTTCAAATGTCAAACATCAAATTTGGAACACAGGCTTCCTTAATTTAATTTGTACTAAAAGCCCAAAATGAGATAACCCATCACTGTGACATCTTCAAAGTTATTTTCTTGGAATTGCAGTTTTCAGAGCCACAGAAGCAGCCTGGTAGTATGGCTCGTCTTGTGGGTGCACACATTGAACACGTCTATTTTCTTGAGCTATTACATCTGTTTTTTGTTATCCCAAAGTTGGTTTTGGGGAATGATCTGCTGTGTGTAGCCACTGTAGACTCCTGAAGGTCTGAACAGACTGCTGAAAGAGTAGGTCCAGTTTCTGATGTCTTGTAAATATTACAAATACCTTTTCAACAAGTGTGCATGTCATTTGTTTTGTGGAGCACAATAAATACACCATTCCACAAATGGAGATCATCTTGCCATGCTTTACAAAACCTGACCCTGTTTACATATCCCATGTTTTTGTGTCTAGGTGACTATTAGTCACCTAGACACAAAAAAATTGAAATTGGTCCGTTATTGAGGGAGAACGCTGCCAACGGCAACAGTGTAACGGCTGTAATCGCTCAGATTTTAAATACAAGTATCTGACAACATTATAGAATGGACCCTACAGAGAGATAACACTTGTTTTATTTATTTTCTTTACTTTTCACTTGCACACAAACTATTATTTGAGTACATAAATGCATATGTGAAATCAAGAAGACACCCACAATATGATGCACATAGAGTGTCCTAAACCTTTAACCTTGGTCGGGTGTATAAGGGACGGACGGGAGGAGGAGTACAGGGCAGTAGTGGAGGACTTTGTAGAGTGGGCCGTCTGAACGTGGCCAAGACCAGAGAGATGGTGTTCAACTTCAGGAGGAAGACGACGACTCCACAACCGCTGAGAGTTCTGGCAGAGGATGTGGACATGGTGGAGGAGTACAAGTACCTGGGTGTCTCCATCGACAGCAGACTGAACTGGAAGAACAACATCAACGCTGTGTACAAGAAGGGGATGAGTCGACTCTTTTTCTTAAGGAAACTTCGATCCTTCAACGTGTGCAGCAAGATGTTGGAGATGTTCTACCAGTCTGTTGTGGCCAGTGCACTGTACTTCGCCGTAGTCTGGGGGAGCAGCATTGGAGCCGGAGACACCAACAGACTTAACAAACTAGTTAAGAAGGCCGGCTCCATCATTGGCTGCAAACAAGACAGTCTGGAAGAGGTGGTGGAGAGGAGGACACTGAAGAAACTATTATCCATACTGGATAACCCGGACCACCCTCTCCACCACCTCCTGCAGGGACAGCGGAGCACTTTCTCCAATAGACTGATTCAGCTCCACTGTCACAAGGAAAGATACAGGAAAACATTCCTGCCCTCTGCTATTAGACTATAATAAAACACCTCTGGCCAAATCAAACACTAGACTGTAACACTGCTACACTGTTGTTGCTGCTGTTGGTGATCCTTGCACTACTGTTTTTTACCTAGTTGGTTAACTTATACCATTCTATTTTATTGTATACACTGTGCATTTTTTATTTTCTTTAAATTTAATTCAAATTTGATTATATTCTGCTCTGTTATCTTATTGTATTGTATATATTGAGCATCATTCATCTTTCATATTTTTATGTTTACTCTGTAACTTTGCTTGCTGCTGCAACAAACAAATTTCCCCCTGGGGATGAAAAAAGTATCCATCAATCTATCTATCAACCAAGCTGATGTTTGTGCTATTTTAACGTGGATTTTATAGTTATGCTTCTGCTGAGCAAGCTTCACGGTTCAGTGTATTTAATTGTGTATGTAATTGTAGTGTGAACATTTTATATTGGCACATCTGGCTTGTTCTGAAAGAACAGCCTAGTCCAAGACCTTTTCCTCCCCTGGCCCCCGTCCTTCCTCACTCACCCTGTAGTTGGAATGGGCTCTGTTGTTGGTGAACTGGCCCATAGGTGTGTGTTCGGTGTGTCCGGGGGAGTACAGACCCTCTGAGGGCCCGGTGGGCACATGGTGGAAGATGAACCAGAAACCTGTTTCCTGAGGGATCACACACAAACATATAAAAAGAGTATGCTTAATTCCTATAAATGTAGAACAATAAAGCACCCGTGCAAATGTGTAGTTTCATGTCGAGACATTTGTAATCAAGCTCGCACACTCCCACTACAGCCTCGCCTCTGCCACTCTGCATGTCAGCCTGCCTGTTTCTGTATTGTTCTTCACTCGTATGCAAATGAGATAAGTTATTACATTGGCGGGGATGAATGAGACTCCATTCCGCCCGACGTATCCTTGTAAAATCCCAGAAGTACGATCATAATTGGCACTATATCATGCTGAAAGTGCGGCACTGCCTGTGTCTGTTGTCTGCTTCATTCTGAAGTTAATAGGAGCACACAACCATTAATCTGACCTGGCACTGCAGTAATGAGACAGACCTCCACCTGGAGAGAGATGGGGGGGGGGGACTCACCTCTGAGCCTGCAGCAGCACAGTTGATGAGGTTGTTATTGGGGTTGGCGATCCAGAAAGTTGAAGTGGCGCTATAAAAAGTGTTGGAGAGGAAAAAGAGAAAATAATTATTCTTATTGGATTTCACCCAAATAGTTTGAACCAGTTAAACTAGGTAATTAAAGAAGATATGAACACTGCCTCTCAACACAATAACAGTAACTGAGGGAGAGGAAATGACATCTGAGCTTTTGAATTGAAAACAGTGGACTCATGTAAAAGTATTGGAGAATCTCTTTTCTTGGTATCAAATCTGAACTGTTTTCATGTCCGTCACATCTCTACATTAAAATATCCACCAGAAACATTGAAGAAGCTGAGTGTCTTTACGCAGCCTGCCCTTCAGCCATCAGAGCTGCGCTTTTGTTTTCTACCTTAACCTCTTTGATTCCACTTCAGCATCAAATATCATTTCATCAAATTGTTTTAAGTTGTATTGCTGATATTTTGTGTGAGTCATGAAAACATATCTGCAGCTCATTTATGATTGATATGGTAAGAGATGCTTTGTGGCTGTAGTTTTTAATGAATGTACTACATTACATCCTCTTATCTTTATTTCTACTGTACATCAATACAATAGGGTCATCAATAATAAAGCTGGGGAACGCAGTTTTTTAGTACTATGACTAGTACTTGTACAGGTATCAGCAAACTGAGATCTGTAGTATTAACAGCTCAACGAGAGATGATCATCCATGCATTTATCTCCTCACGCATTGATTATCAAAAAGCACTTTTCCCCTCACTCAGTGCATCTGCTCTTAACCGTTTGCAGGTAATTCAGAATGCTGCCGCCAGATCACTCACCAGGACAAATAGACGGTCTCACATCACCCCCAGAGTCTGATCTCTCCACTGGCTCCCTGCAGCGTAGAGGATCCACTGTAACGTTCTCTCTCTTACAGAGCACTACACCGTCAGACTCCTACACATGTGGCTGAACTACTTCACCCTTATTCACCAGCTTGTGCTCTCAGATCAAACATGTTACATGTTCTGTCTGTCCCACGCACTCGCCTCAAGCCCCGCGGTGACCGAGCTGTTGAGGCAGTAGCACCGAGGTTGTGGAATGCTCTTCCTGCACCCTACGGTTCACTGAGTCTGTAAATACTTTGAGAAATCAGTTTCAAACATTCGTGTCTAGACAGGCGTTTGGGTTTGGGTAAGCTCCATGCACCAGGTCTGCACTCTAAGTATGTATTTACTGTCTATTGTGCCTTTTCAGTTGGTGGTAAAGTGTTGGGGTAAAGTTTATATGAATGTATGAAAAGTGTTTACTCCGTTCTAAAGTTGCCTACCTAGAGTACTCACTTCCCTTCTCTCTGGTTTGCTTCTGAATTGTGTGGCAACAATGTAACCAGGGGCGGACTGGCCATCGGGGATACCGGGGGAATCCCCGGTAGGCCGACGGGACTATATTATATGCTTCACAGAACACATTCAATTTACTCCAATACCGAAAGTCAATAATCAGTGAAAACTGTATCAACAGTATAAACTGATATTATAGTACTCCTCGCGATCCGAGGACGCCACAGCACGGTTGGACACTACGGTGCTTTTAAAAACTTTTCTCCATAACCGCGGTCTGCGCCGTGCGGTCGTGCCGGGCGTCGGTCGGGGCGGGGCCGGCAGAGGTGCGAATGGCTGCCGTAGACCGGCGAAATACATGCCGTGTATTGAGTGGGCAGCGCGCCGTGTATTGAGTGGGCCGGTCTGACAGTAACTCCTGGGCCACTTTTTTCCCCCAGTCCGCCCCTGACTGTAACAGATATAAAATCTTCAAATTCATCAGTGGATCGGAAAATTCACAATATGTATTTAATATCTTTTGTAAGTGGACATTTAGGAATGATGGTGGTGCTAGAAGAAATGTCAAGAATGAATCTACATATGTTGGAATGCATCCTCTGGGGTCTGGGGAAGATGTTGTGCAGAAGGAGGAAGACAGGCACGACAAAAGCAACAAGCTATACAGGACATAGAGGAGGACATAGAGGAGGATAACTTATCTTTTGCAATTCATGAAAATGTTGTGTTGTCCAATTTAGTATCTTACGTACGAAGACAACACAAATGTACCCAGTGGCAGTGTGTTTAGCATAAAGTGCCACTAAATAAGACCTGATGCTGTCTTGATGCGACGCCTGTTGCACTTGTAATGGAGCGCTAAAGTAAGTGCTGCTGAACTTGGAATATTGTGTAATGTGTATAATGTAAGAGCAATACTATTATCATGTCAGCCTAGATAGGTCTGCTACATCCCTCATCTTGACCTAACTGTTAACTCTCTTTGCAATTATGCAGCCTAATAAGGATATACACGCCTCTTCCCATTGCACCCTCCAGCAGCTCACTTTGGATGAGGAAGAAATGAGCTCTGGTGTAAACAAGGTCTCAGCCAGCCCTAATCAAGTTTAGTCCCCCTCAGGCTCTCTGATGTGTTTTCTGTCAGAGAGGATGAGAGGGAGGAACGTCCAACACACAGAGCAGAAACAATGTCTCTTTTACAGGAGACTCTTTTGAGGAGGAGCCTCTTTTAAAAGGAGGTTTGATGCTTGACAGTGATGATGTACAAATGACTGCTGCATTAGAAAAGCCTGTAGTCAGACCGTGGTCAGGAAGCACAGGGGGGAGTGATGCTCTCTTCAGGTCTAACCCCCTTCACTTTACCCAGCAGTTGGGAAGCAAGACACAGGGACTTAACCTGGGTCTTGAGGAGCCAACCCAGTCATTTGTTTTGGGCTCACTAGATCACAAAACATGTGATTCAACAAGCCAATCAGATCTGGCTCCCCTTCATATGTCACGTGCATGCTTATTAGAATATACAGCTCATCGCTTGAGGACTACCTGTCCGTTCCAATACCAATAGTCCCATAGTATGTGAGAAAGTATGAACCTAAAAATTAGCATATGTCCCCTTTAAAGGAGCAATGCTTCTCTGATACGCATTAAACTGTGTCAACATCTTCCAAATGTAGGATTAAAACACCACGTTTGAAACAGATATACAGGGAAATATATATGAATCCAGAAACAAACAGTGGCATCAGATGTGATATTTTAGAGCTCCCCCTCAATGTCACAAATGAGACTACTCTGGCTGAGTACAGGACATCTAAGAGACATACACAACCTAACATCACTGTGTCCCTAACACACCAAACATGACAGTGATCAGTTGAGTCTGTCTCTGGAGCTGTCAGTGTTCTTGATTTTGCTTCAACCTTTACACGTTTAGATGACTCAGGCATTTGCAGACAGAAGCTGCAGCCTCAGATGGCACAACATCCTGACTGCTGGCTGTCAGAGAGGATCCAGGCCGGGACGCTGATATGCAGCTGCTCAGTCTACAGCGGTTTGTGTAGCCTCTTCAGTACAGTGGTGCCCTGAAAGCCACATACTTGCTTGCAGTACACAAACAGTTTGTGTCTGTATATTGATGGAGATACAACAGAGAACAGGCCTTTTCATCTCCAGACTGTCCCATTACTTGTGTTTATCATCAGTTCTCTCTCTCTGAGATGTTTGTTCATTTCTGCATCTCCGTCTTGGGTTGTTAGACTTTTAAGTAAGTGTGTCTGTTATTGTTGGCTTCATTCGTATACCTTTTGTTAAAACACACAATTTGTTTTTCATAAATGTGCAAATTTTTTTGGGTTCCTCAGAAAACATCTTTCCACACATGCACCAGGCACAATGAGAAAGTTATTATAGTTCCATTTTCAGATGAGGGAGAAAGAAAGCCGCTTAGGGTAATGAATATGAATAGAAATGGCAGATATGCAGTTTAGCTCCGCAGCAGATTAACACATGGCAGCACTACTGAAGTATTTTACTTTTTCAAACGTACTGCTTGAATTTGACTAAATGTCAAATAAAGAAAATAAATCTGTCTTTTTGCAGGCCAGAACCAAGTAGCGAAACATAACTATATCATTAAAACGTATGCAATGGCAAAGACATTATCTTGTTTGACTGATGTATTGCGCAATAGGACACCGACCACACTGATGAAAGGAATAGGATGTACAGGAAGAGGCGTGTCCTTTATGTCGAGAGGTGGGCAGTAAGCGTGTGGAGGTCTGGATGGTGGATGGTGGATGCATGTCTGATTTTGAACAGTTCATCTTTGACGCTGTGCTTGAGTTGAACGCTAACATGCTCACAATAGCTCCTCTTGGACCCAGGAACTAAGAACTAGGAACCTTCTCGACTCATTTTAAAAAGAGAGAGATCGCAGTGCTGTGGTGCTGCGAATGAGAGAAAAAAGTGACTTTCTAAAGCATGAATAAATAACCAGCACACAAGCACTCAATAGATGATTTAATGTGAAGAGATATGAAAAAAAGGTCAACCTTATGGCCGTGCTAGAGGAAAAGTCAGAGCATCACCAAAGTCTGGGAACATTGGGTGTAGTAGACATCTGTAGCAGTGGCGGCTGGCCAATAGAGGGCCACGGGGCCTGGCCCCACCCACCTTGAGCCACAAAAACATTTAATAAAAAATTATAATATTATTCTTTTTCTTTTTTAAATAATATTAATAAATTATACAAATTGTCAATATTTGTGTTTTTGAGCTATGTAATATACCCAGTAATATTTGTAAAATAGGATATCTGCTTGTCCTCTCCGCTGGTGCACCTCTCAGCTGTCCCCGTGCAAGTCTCTACTGCGCGTGCACGTGCTGCGGCCAGATCGATTTGGCCAAAGGAAGACGGGTCTAATAAGCAGCTTAGCCAATCACTGATTAAAGAAATAAATGAGTGACTTACAATTTAGCCAATCAGCGCCCTAAAAAAGACTTCCGGGAGGACCATTCTCATCTGGCCCACGGCTGCGAGTGCCCGTGTCTCTCGTGTCTAGTTCTCATCTCACGTGTTCTCGCTACCCAGCTGGACGACGGACACTGGCTTGCAGTAAAGAAACACAACGAGCAGGTGGATAAAAACCGGCACATTTTATCAAAAATAATTGATTGTGTCAAGTTTTGTGGGGCTTTTGAGTTGGCTTGGGCATGACGAGACTGACTCCTCGGACAACCCTGGCGTGTTCAAGGGTTGTCCGAGAATAAAGATAGCAGGTGTACTTGGAGACGCCCACTCTGTCCCTTGTATTTGTCACTATGCTTAAATAGTGATGATTTCCCTCCATTGCATTTCAACAAGTACACACTGTCCTGGGAAACACGTATAACACCTGTACAGTAGTCAAGGGTAGTGTTAAAGCACTTTGAGTGGTCGGAAGACTAGAAAAGCACTATACAAGTACAGTCTATTTACCATTTACCAGTTATCCTGCACTGTACTAATTTGATAAGAAGTCAGTTGAAAAATCAGTTGAAAGATCCGAACAAACAAACATTTTACTCATATTTTTTAACCTGAATTTGGTTTTACTCTGCGAACAAAGAGTCAGACCATGGAAACGCAAACGATGAAGGCCGATCGGTTCTCTTAACGTCAACACACAACCTTTAGCGCACGTGTCAAGAATCCGACGGTAATTATGCTGACTAAGAACATTGCTACACAGATATTAGTGAATGAGGTACAATTGGTTCATGCAAGAACCATCTCATGTTCTGATGATAACTTTCTTACTTTGTTTCCGACGGTAATCTGGTACGAGTGAGCCCTGACAGATTCAGCAAACGTGATGAAAGCCACCTGTGCCCCACATGTCCAGAAGTGTTCATTCATGGAAACGGAACCAAAGAATAAAAAGATAACTTTACAGTTTGGGAGATTTTAGTCCTACTTTTGGAGATCCATGAAGTAAACTCTAGTACCATAATATGTGATGTTGCACTGTCAGGGGTTGTAACAGAGAATGGCCCCCTGGACAGCGACTTACATAAACCTGCATGAGCAAAGAGCCTTCCATCTTTCTCTGCCAATATCAGGACGCTGTCTAAAGACACGCCCTCTTCCATGGGCCAGACGCGATAAGGCAACCAAAAGAAGTAAGTCTGCCATGTCTGGTTACACTTCTCATTGACCTTATTACAGTCGGAGGCAAGTTATCCTTCATTTAGTGCATCACTTCAGTCCTTTTGCAGCGTGAGATCTTCACATTGATATTGTAGTGTTATATAATAGCGTCAACAGCCAATTTAGCAATTTAGCCAATAATAGCAACACAAAGTGCTTCAAAGTAATGAAATATATTAGAGATAAACTCATTTTGGATAACAGCAGAATAATGAAGCTTAAGCATTTTCATTCATAATCTCTCAGTCTCTCTCTCCCTGTTTACTCTATCAGCAGAGGGGCATTCACTTTAACATAACCAACCAGATTCTGCACAGTCTCCTTCAGCCAATCACATCGTTGCTGTCAAACTTGAACAATGTTCTCCTCTCTGCTGCTGTCAGTTGTCATTGCAGCACAATCGGATGCGACCCTCCTCCTCCCCAGTCTCCTCCAGTCAGCATCACAGTCCTGCTCCTCATTAATCATCGATTGCAACAACTCCCTTCACCACCACCACCAGTTTCTGGACTCCAGGGGGATTAGGCCTTATCTGACCTCAGCATCACTACCCCTCCATTACCCTGATTCAGGATGGAGTCCAATAGCCAAAGACTTTGCACGATTCAAATTTTATGCAGGTAATTATTGTTAAATTCTACCAAAGTCTCTCCTGATTGAAATGTCACAGGACTCTGACGACTGGTCTGGACCTCGTAAATATCAAAATACGAGACAATTGGTAAATTCTCCTAAATTACTATAAATATTGAATAAAACAATAAAACATTGTCATTGGCAACAGTGTCACATGTAAGGTTAAACTTTGCCCCCTCTGCAAACATAACGCTGCTTCTTCATTTCACATATGATTGAGAGTTTTAGTGAAATCATATTATTGGCATCCTGGTACTTAAATGGTCCATAATGTATAACATATAACCGCAATGTTCCCAGAGAAGGGAGAATAACAGCAATACTGAAATGTAACTGAGTACATTTACCCAAGTAGAAAGTTGAATGACAGTACAGTAGCGTTCAGTACTTTACTTGACTATTTTCATACTACTTTCTTATTTTACTCACTACATTTATCTGATGCACGGATCGCATGGGATTGAAGAGGTTGAAGAGTGCATGCGCTTTCTGCATGTGTCTTACCTGCAGTCCTGCCGTGGGTTGGCCACATATCCTGGGTAGGCTCCATCAGTGATGTCATGGCACATTTTGCCATCTCGGTCAGAAGGCAGCAGAGTCCCGGCTCGCACCATCAGACCCAAACAGTGGTCAAACGTATTCCTCTCTTCTGGACCATCCTCCGTGAAGAAACAGTGGCCTAGTGTGTCATAGCCAACCACGTCCTTCACCTGGGAGCCAATAAGAATGTTACTGATCACGGTGTAGACAGCATGTCACACTACTGCAAATCAAAAACAAATCTAACTGGAGAAATAATTGCCACCAAAGAGCGCAACTTTCTACTAAATGCACTATTATTGAAGATTGGGCGGTTCTTCTTTAGCTCCTTCATCATGTTTTGATCTTTGACTTCTTGCCAAGGTACTGAGCACTGTGAAGACCAAGGCTGAGAGTCAAACAGCACTCCAGAGTAGCCATCCTTGTTTCTTGGGCACAGATCATGGATTGAGAGACTGGATACTGTTTCTTAAGATGGCGCCCCAAACATCCAGATCAAGGTTGCTCATTGAGAGCATTTGCAAAAAAACATTGTTTATGTTTCCACGTTTTTCTGGGTCCAGAGGATTAGAATGAGTCCTTCCTTGGTACTTCCTGCTGGCTCCCCACACACATGAACGACTTAACGCACTTCTTTGTGACAGCATTTTTTCATTGGACCCAATAAATGAATCTGTGATAATACAATGTTCTGGGTTTTTTTGGAAAAAAATATATTTTTTTCCTTTGTAATGGTTGTGTAAGTGACATCACGTGTAATGAGTGATGCTGACAGCTGATTTCTCCTGCTTCATATGTGAGTGCTCGGCTAACTGGCTGCAGGCAGTAGCTTCATATTCATTCTGCAGAAACCCAGCAAGAAAGCTAATAAGTGTACTTCCAAAAACGTTGAACATTTTTCTTTAATCATGTCCCTTAAAAATCCTTCAAGTAGAAACAGAATAAAAAAATGAATTGAAATGAATAAACATTCTTAACTGACCAGCAGTCCGTTGGAGCTGTGGATGGTTACGCAGCGGGAGAAGGAATGGTGGATGGAGAGATCGCTGACAGAAGTCGGGGGGTCGTAACCTCCCTTCTGGTCCACGTCTCCGTTCATGTGGAAATGGACCGGGTAGTGTCCCATTGTCTGCTGGCCCATGTGCTGCAGCTCCACCCCGGATATATGAACGGCCCTGAAGCCCCGTTCCACCTGATGATGACAGAAGATCGATTTGAGTCACCCCTGCAGGGTGATCAGGTGTTGCACCACTCAAATAATAGCTGTTATTGTAATCTGTGGGCTCAGCAAAAGAAAACTTAAGGGGTGATGAAAATGTATCATCGGATATGATAGGTTGCCCCGGGGAGAGAGAGGCATGAAGGCAGCAGGGATACAATCACAGCCTCCGTCCTGCTCTTCTGTCTCTCAGTGTCTCTCCACTGTCTTTGTTCCTCCTGTTGACAAGGCCTCAGATTATAACTGTGTCTCAATTCAGGGGCTGCATTCGGAGACCGGTTGTGTCACAGCACTGCGACTAGGCTGTCCCATTTCGCATCTTTGTTGAAGAGTCCTTGAAATGCAGCCGACGAATGCGGCCTTCTGGTCCCAGATTCGGAGGACACATCTGATGGATCCTTCGCGGCCCACCATATCCCGCGATGCATTGCGTGCCGATGAAAATTTTATTTGAACCAACATGGCGGCGAGTGATGCGGGAGCTGGAGAAGCGGCAGGATTCACTTTTAAATGTAAGTATTGGGTTTCAACTCACTCGAATGTCACCGATACTAATGTTAAAGCAAAATAAGAGATCTTATAACATCACATGTGTGTTAAGGTGATCGGATAAGTTACGTGACGTTCGTAACTGACAAGCCTGCATCCTACCGTAGTAAGCCTTGTAAAGTAACTTTTAATAACTTCACTTTCAAACCTCAGAGGTTGAATAATATCTTACTGAGTTTGTGATGATTTTACAGATGATTTATACTTAAATCATGTACATAAACGGACCAACAGGAGCTCAGGTAGACAGGTTGTGAACCTGAAATATCACTTTAAGTCCGGTAACATTAAGATTAATTACACGAATACACTGAATTTGAGTATTTTGCTGATTCTGTTCTTGTTTTGTTACAGAGAGCAGGAGCTGAGGAGAGAACGATGGACAAACATTCAGCAGCCGTAGCTTTGAATTAAGACATTAGTCCATTTGTAATATCTCCATTTGACCATCCTGTACTTCAGGTTACAGTTACATACATATAATCCTGTTGAGCAGGGATTCTAGGCGACAGGAGCAGCAAGGGGGGGGGGGGGGGGGGGCTGGTGACGCAAACAGGAAGTCCTCTATAGCGTAGGCCGTCTCATTTCGGAGACCGCACGGTCCAGCCTTCGTGGTCCTCAAAGGACGCGACCCACGTAGACCACGAGGGCTGGGTCCTCCGATGGATGCAGCCCCTGGTTTGAGACACAGCTGTGCTGTATCAGCATGGGTGCTCTTGAGCATCTTAACCTGCTCAAATTTAGCTTTTTTTGTTTGTTCATTAGAGCATTCAATTTTCATATGCCAAATAGGGAAATACTTGTTTGTGTGAATGGCCACAGGGTGCTTTGCACATCCAGGGGCCGTATGATCCTTTTTGTCAGCCAGACTAGCAGCAAGGCTGAGGGAAGGCAACACGGGTCAGCTGGTCAGTGTGGAAGAAATCTTTGTGTTGAAGAATATTTCACTTTCTCTACCCTGTTCACACCTGGCATGAACAAGTGGACAGCTCTAAGTACGTCACCGGCATTAGAATACGTCTCCAGTGATCACTTTTAATCGGATCTCACTTCCTCGCTCTAAATGAATACTCACATAATTTCAGTTTTTTAAAGACCAAATTCATAGTTGTTTTTCAGCGACAGGTGTCACGGGGCATGGTGGTGGACTCAAATGTTGATGCCTCCATGACCAAGTTAAGCAGATGAGACTGAGGACAACTATGTAGAAGAAAAGATGTTCACTTTGCCTAATATGTAGCTTGACAGAGTTCTCATGTGCATCCTGGTGTTCTCATGTGTCCTTACTTCCTCATCCCTCACTCCCTACCCTGGTGTTCTCATGTTTCCTTACCTCCTCATCCCTCACTCCCGTAGCTGTCGGTGCTGGATATGTCCCCGTTGTTTTAAAAAGCTAAATAAGTTATTAGCATGATGTCATCCAGCTACCCAAACCTGTCTGGTGTACAGCTAGTACAGAAGCTTTGCATGTACTGCTTCCCTTTCCCGCTAGTCTGCTGTCTGATAGTGAGGTCAGGCTGATCTGATATCAGCTCTTTGGCTGCAGAATCTCCTCAAAGTTCTCCTCTCAAATGGGTCTTGGAGGAGGAGTGCTCGCGCTGGCGCGGGCGCCTGTAGAGACTTCTCCTGACGAGAAAGCGCAGCTAGGGGGGCAAAATCGTTCTGGCCCCACACTGAATCTATTTGAGGGCGCTGATTGGCTCAATTGTATGTCACTTATTTATATCTTCAATCAGCAATTGGCTAAACTGCTTCATAGACCCGCCTATTTTGGGCAAAAACGACTTTGCCCTCCTAGATGCGCGTTCTGAGACGTGTCGTGCACACAGGCAGAGAGCACGAGCAGGAAAAGCATATATTTTGCGCACATTTTACACATATTACTGGGTACATTCCACAGTTCAAAAACACAAATATTGACAATTTGTATAATTTATTATTATTATAATTTTTTTTTTTTTTTGTGTGGCTCAAGGTGGGGCCATGCCCCATTGCCCTCTATTGACCACCCGCCACTGATTACTGCATCACAGTTTCATATTGCACTGCTGAGAAACGGCTTTGTGCCTGCTGATTGGCTGATGATAATGCACCTTGCAGGCTGTGCCAGGTCTGGCTCCAGTCTCCTTGTTCTGAAGCAAGTCACTGCTCAGTGCTTGTCCTCAGGCAGCACACAAGGTCCGCTGGTGGAAGCTGGTTCATATGTGAATCATCTGGTTAACTGCTCTGTAAACGTCATGGTTAGGACAACAATGTACCTTCAAATGTCCGCCAAAAGTGTCAAAGTCGAAGAATTGGCAGGCCTCGTTGCCATAGCAGCCGGGCTCCATCTCACCACGGACCAGGATGTTACGGGTCAGCAGGGCCACCTCCGCCCTCATGTCCACCCCATCCACTTCCTCACCCATGTGGATGAACTGGGCCTTACCTGCACACACACACACACACACACACACACACACACACACACACACACACACACACACACACGGACTGTTGGATAATGATGGCTCTGCAGGGCTGAAGCTCCACTGTTTCTACCAAACGGTCCATTCAAAAGAGCTGAGCAGTGTACACAGATGTCCACTCTCACCAGACACTGAGACAAGTAGAGTTTGTTGTTTGTTTGTTATCTGTGTGTGTGTGTGTGTGTGTGTGTGTGTGGCTGAACAGATGTTTCAGATACTTGCAATGGAGCACATAATGGTGAAGCTTAGTCTGTTGCACCACTTTTTCTCTTTTTAAAGGAGAATGGGCAGGCTATATAATTATAGTGAACAGATAGAGGCACTCATATACACATTGATGCATAACACATACACATACCCTGTAACTCCAATACTTTGAGTTGTTGACATAGTCTTATGGAGTTCACGGTTCGGATCGATTCACGGTTTTTGAGTCACGGATCGGATCATTTTTCAGATCAGCAAAGAAAAGGGGAGGAGACAAATATAACTTTCCATTTATTAATTAAAGAACTTCAAGAACACTTAAAGCAAAGAACTTTGGGCTACAGTCTTACATGAAAACAAATGTTGTTGTTGTTGTGCCTTGGCCCCCGTCACTGACAGACGGGATGGTGGCGCTTCATATGTGTGGACATGCCGATGTATTGCCTTTATCGTATGTCTTTCTCTTTAAAATGCCTAAAAAAACGCTTCAAAAATACTCAATTAATCCACGGTTCACAAGTTTCACTTCCTGTCTTTGTGGTCTTACCTCCTTCTTTCTGTATATATGTCCGAGTCAGTTACTCATTTTTGGACTCACCTGCTTTGTAAGTTTTGTTTTGGATATTTCTTTATCAAAATCACTGTTTATCATCCTTCTGCTCCCCGTGTCTATCTGCATTTGGGTCCATCCCAAGTTGTCTTTTTGCCCGATCGTGACCGAACCAAACAATGCCAGCATCCCAGAAGCAATAGAGTGTGACGTGTAACACAATAGCGTCTGCGTCTAGCCTGTGTGTGCCAGAGATGTAACTTTTTGCAAGTCCAAGTCAAGTCTTTGAGCTAGAGTTCAAGTCAAGTCTTAAGTCTTTAAGCTAGAGTTAAAACAAAGTCTCAAGTCTTTGGTCACAAGTCCAAGTCAAGTCTAAAGTCTCTTTTGGTTGTAATATCATCTGCTGCATGCCATCCAATCTGTTTAGAACACTGCACAGCTCAATCAACAATTCCATGCATGTAATGTATTAGCATTCAGTGTTAGCATTCAGTATTAGCATGTCACAAAACTGGAATTTCTACATTTGATACAATGCCTTGAAAAATATTTATTTGTATCAATTATGTTATTTCTGATACCATGGGTAAAAATTTAAGAAAAAACATAGAGGGCATAAGGTCTTCAATTGTTCTTAAAATATAAATATAACAAGACCAAGTTAATCCTTAGCCTCAGCAAAGTGCCCACGAATTACAGCTCTGTTCCACTTGCCCTCGACTCCTACACATTCACATCCAGAACATCACAAATGTGCTGATTAGGAAAAACAATGTGATGCCAAAAAAAAATAAATCAAAGAAGTGAATTCTGAAAGACAGAAGATCACACACCCACATGCTTAATCTCCTTTTCACCTCCTACTCACTTTATCAGCAAAGGACTCAAAAAGTACAAATGAACACAATCGTCAGATTAAAAGCATCAACAGGCCAGACTAAAAGACCTTTTTAGATATAGAGATAGGATTTACTACAGTTTACCACCAATGCCTTTTGTAAGTCTGTCAGGTTATCCCAAGAATGTGGTTTTTCTGGGAATGAATAACCGGCAGTAATCCCTCCAATGAAAAACGCTTGAATGGGTCGCCAAATATACTCGGACGGCCATTAATATAGCTAAGTGGGCCGCGCAAGTAGAGTCTGTGTGGGAAACATTACAGGATATTCAGGCAGCAGACCGCTGTTCGTGTCTTGTGTGAACCCAGATCAATGTTGCCTTACCTTTACCTTAGTTACGTAACAAACAAAGTAATTTCAAGGTAACAAACCTGACCATAGGTTAGCTGCCTTAAGCTGGAAGTGTATCATGAAAAGAGACTGTAAGTTTCCTGTGAACACAGAAGTCTATTTTGAAAAAAACACTATTGTTAGGTATAATTCTATGTCCTGCTGTGAATGTTTGTGCATATGTGTGTATTCTATGTCTTTGAGTTCTATGTGCAGCTCCCTGATGAGTGATTGAGGGCACCTGGATGAAGGTGTGGGTTTGACCTATATAAACGCCTCCTTGCTCCGCGCTAGCTCTCACACCCTGGTCTTCAGTTGGATTTGCACATTACGTTTGTTTCATGTCCTGTAATAAACTGTCACCTTTGGTTTTTGGATCTAACTTGGTGTTGTGTCCCTCCTCATGTTGCGACTTCCGAGCCGGTCGTAACACTTTGCATTTAACAAGTGGAAACTGACCCGTTGTCTCCGATACGTCCAAAAGTGACACAAGAGGAGTACCTAGAGCGGCACAAGAGGGGTACCTAGAACGACACAAGAGGGGTACCTAGAGCGACACAATAGGAGTACCTAGAGCGACACAAGAGGGGTACCTAGAGCGACACAAGAGGGGTACCTAGAGCGACACAAGAGGGGTACCTAGAGCGACACAAGAGGAGTACCTAGAGCGACACAAGAGGAGTACCTAGAGCGACACAAGAAGGGTACCTAGAGCGACACAAGAGGAGTACGTGCTATTTGAGTCGGGAGTGAGTATATGTTGGTATGATGCCACAAGTTCAGCTCTGTCATGTATTATGTAATATAATCACTTCTGACTAAGACTAAAACTTCCTGAAACTGATCCACTGAACACTTTTAAATTAAAATTCAATAACAAGGGCCTTGATTTGAGGCCCTTCATCTATTTCTAAAAACTTGTAAATATGTTCACTCAAACAATAGTCGGCGACAGACTCTTCATATCAGACTCCATTCCTCTGCCACATTGATGCAAACTGCCGTGACGTCATCTTCAATGCGACACTCACTGAATCCTTTCATCGGCAACCAAACTAAGGAATGTCTGCACATTGTCAATTGTAAAATGTCAGGTTTGTGCAGGATGTCCTTGGTCGAGGACGATTTTCTCTGACCAATCAATGGTCTACATGTTGTAGTAACACTTTGCTCAACCTTTGCTAATGGAAAACCAGAGAGAAGCACCAGAGAGAAGAAACCAGAGAGAAGAACCAGAGAGAATACACACCCATTATAAAGTACACATCTCAACCCGGGTTGAGATGTCAACCCGGGTTCTCCATAGAGATCCCATTCAAAAGAAAATTGCAAAAAGCTTCATTCAAAAAGTTTAAAGATTACAAATATGAAAAGTCAAAGCACCCCTCTCCTGAAAGAGCTGAACATTTTGATATTTGAACAATTTCTGTACCTTAAACAAATTTCAGAAGTAGTGATATTTGTAGTAATAGTAGTAGAAGTTGTAGTTGAAGTAGAAGTATTATTAGTAGTAGCAGTAGTGATATTTGTAATAGTAGTAGTAGAAGTCGTAGTTGTAGTAGAAGTATCATTAGTAGTAGAAGTATTAGTATTTAGAAGAAGTATTAGTATTCAGAAGAAGTAGTAGCCTAGTATCAGTAGTAGTAGTAATAGCTGTAGTAGTGGTCGTAGTATTTAATATAACAGTAGTAGTAGTAGTAGTAGTAGTAGTAGTAGTAAAAGTAATGGCAGTATTTGAAGTAGCAGTAGTAGTAGTACTAGTAGCAGTCGTACTATTAGTACTGGTAGTAGCATGAATAGCAGTAGTAGCAGTTGTAGTGTAAGTAATAGTAGTAGTGGTAGTAATAGCAGTAGTGGTAGTAATAATATTGTTCGAGCCAAATATGGCATTATAAATACCACTGTATTTCTTTCTTTGTACATTGGGTGGCGCTGTATTTCTGGCCTGGGCGCGGGTATATAGATCCTGAACTTGTTGTGTTCGTCAGGTGTTGACTCCGGAAGGGCAAACGGTTTTGACCGCATTACGCTACGCATTTACTGCGGTGTGGGAAAGAGTGTCTGTTGTGTGCATTGTTTCCACAACGAAAATAAATGAGCTACAGATCATAACGCAAGGGTCTCTGTGATGTGTCGCATGCACCACACCTCACAGATAGTTTAGCATAGCCGACAGCGAGCGCGTCAACCAGGCGACTCCGGAGGAAGCAGCACCTCAGGAGCTTACAGCCACACGACTGGGCTTCTTCAACAAATATTGATGGTAGCAGTAATAGCACTAGTAATAGTAGCAACAGCAAAAGTTGTAGTAGAAGTAGTAGCAGCAGTAGTAGTAGTAATACTAGAAATATTAGCAGCAGTAGTAGTTGTCGCAGTATTAGTAAGAGCATTAATTTTTTCAACAAAAAAGCATAATTTTGAGTTTAATGTTCAAATACAGTTAATCCATGAGGCTTTTATTTTGAAAGGGTGGGACTGGGTGGGGGAGGGAGGGGGAGAGGAGACATAATCATAATGTTTGACACACATAAACAGAGGTTATTAAATGACAGGCTTCATCACAAGCAGTTCAGTTAGAATTCACTCTCTGGGGCTTTTATTTTGAAATGGGGTGTGGGGGAGAAGGGGAGAGGAGACAGAATCATAATGTTAGATAAATACAAACCGGTTATTAAATGACAGGCTCATCACAAGCATTTCAGTTAGGGTTCATTCTGTGGGGCTTTTATTTTAAAATGGCGTGTGTGTGTGTGTGTGGGGGGGGGGGGGGGGGTGGGGGGGGTGGAGGAGGGTGGAAAGACCTCTAAAGAGTCCTAAGACCTGAATGACTGTATGAGAGACACACACACAGAGAGATAGAGGGAGAGGAGTGTATGTGTGCGTGTGTCTGTGAGTCTGTGTGTTTATAAACATCACTAATTACTGGCTCAATCGTGAACACCTGTGTGCCTGAAGCCATTTCATGGAGATAAAACAGGGAAACACCTCTCAAACAAATCATCAAAACTCCCATAACCGTAGCTCCTATTGCTCCGATATTAATAATTGAGAGGAAGGCTGAGTTGAAGAACAGATCCTGTAAAAATTGTGTCTGTAGTGTAAAAAATGTGGCTTAACTGGCGATCTAGAAATGGGGTACCGTGTTCTGTGGAAGATGTTTTTGAAGCAAAATTTAACATTGGTCTCTATGGAGCAGAAAGTTGGTTTTCCTCTCAATTAACGGCTTCGGTGTCAAATGTGGAAATCTGTGGGATTCTACAGTATTTTATCTCCGACAAGGACAATGTTAGCTACTTCTACATCCAGAAATTATGCATGAAGAGTGAAGATTGTGGACACAGTGGCAAAACACAAATGTTTTTTTCACAAGAATCTCAAGCTGCTCTTCACTCTAGCGGTGACATCACGCACTCTAAGCTGCGCAATACACACCCATTATAAAGTCAGAAAAGGGCCGAAAAATCATAAAAGTTAAATTGCTGCAGTTCAAAAAGTTTAAAAGATATCGGAAAGCTGAAAGTTTTCTCAACATTTGAAAGTTGAAATGGTGTCTTTAGCTGAAAGTATGAGGAAGTTGAAGGATTTGAAAGTTGAATGATAATTGTTGGAATGCTTAACAGCATTCCAACAATTATGTTTCTGTTCCATATAAGTGTCCAGTAAGATCAAAATGGAAAACAGACATTAAAGTTATAAATGAAAAGTTAAAACGTCTGCAAGTCTACTTCTCTGGCCTGAAACGTTTGAGTAATAACAGCCAACATAGCCACAAGTGGTGGTTAGTTTGCTAGCATTAGCCATCATAAGCTTCTGGTGAGACCACCCAAATGAGACGATAGCAGCGAATCTTCTGAGTGTATTGAAAATGGTGTTTTAATCCTTATCGGTTCAACTTTTCATTTGTAAGAAGAAATGTCACGTCTTCCTTTAGAAGTTACATCATCTCACTTTAAGACATCTATTCCATGAGTTGGCTAAGCCACATATGGAAAACTGCTGGCTCTTGGATCTAATCAGGTGAATCAGTTTTTTTTCTGCAAGGAGGACGTGAGGACTTTTTAGAGTCTTTCTGTAATAAATGTCTAGCTGATTATATCACGTACATTTCAGACAGGCACAACCAACTGATAGTGAAATGCATCACAGTGTTATTGTATGCAAATCATTTTCAAATGTCTTAATTCAGAGCTGTACATCTGTTGGCACTGACTGACTGAGAAACTAACAGAACTCAAGAGCTTTCAACAGTATCATTCAGTATCAGGTGGGAAACCTGGAGGCTGTACTAACAGCACAGTAATGGCCATGGTGTCGCATGCACATATTAAATCACCACATATGACTGTAATGTGTGGGTGTCTGCATATTTCTGACCATGTTCTGTATCTACTGCTCAAAGTTTTGATGCAATGGGTTTTTAGATTTTTGAAAGGGGTCATCATGCAGATACTCCAGCTTGTGGATGTTTTATAGACATAAATCTCACTGTTAACACTAACCCGGAGAGATGCAGCCTGGCTTCGCAATCCTAGGTAAATGTCAGGGTATAAATAGAATAATCTAAGTCTAAATCCCTCACCACTGCTCAAGGCCATTGATCCACATTTATTTTCTACACTCATCATTCATGCCATTTAGAAACTCAGGCACAAGTTATTGGACTGATAAATAGCCCTGGGCCATCCGTCTCTGTGTCTCTCAGCCATCTCCGAGCTCCCATCAACAAAAACAACACAGCCTCCGCTGTATGTGTACAACCTCAGGGGCCGGGGATAGACTTGATTATCACGGCTTGCTCAAAAATGGTGCTGCAGAGTGGCACGCATGGAGGAATTAATGAAACGGATTACAGTCAGGAGGAGCTTGACAGGAGCTCTGGCCTCAGGCTCCCGAAAATAGGAATTCTGCTCTGGATGGCCAACTACCAGCTGATGTCAGAGAGCCGAAGAAAAACAGAGAGCAAGTGGCAGGGGGTTGGGGTACTGGAGTCCTGAATCCAGAGCAGGAACAGAAACTTGATTATTTTGGTGGACAGAAGCGACAGCTATGAGAGGACACTTCATGTCACGTTACTGCTGACTTTTAGCCGCTGCGTGCCACGAGGGCTTTTCTAAGAGAAAAGGACAAAGGCCATTTGAATTGCAAGAAAGAAAGCAAATAAGTGCATGTGTTCATACTAGCATGCGTGTCAGTGTACCTGTGTCAATGTGAATGGGCTCAGTCAGGAACACACAGTGCTCCAGGATGCAGGCTGAGACTTTCCCTTGGCATGGAGTCAGACCAAACACCTTCCACTGACTCCCACACACTGCTCCAGGCTGTCTCAAACTGGCCTCTACAAGACTGAGTGTTTGTGTGCTTGCACGCACACACGCACGCACGCACGCACGCACACACACACACACACACACACACACACACACACACACACACACACACACACACACACACACACACACACACACACACACACACACACCTCTGTAGACGCAGCCTTAACGCTCATGGAAGGGTTCCGAGCAATAAAGTTGGTTTCAGTGTGTGATTTGAATCTGTTTGGGCGGACATAAATGCCACAGCTAAAGAGGGATTCCATTCCAAATCCTTATAGGCTGTAGGCTATCTAAAGCAGAAACACATCCACTCACTCTATATTCAGAAAATACAAATCATCTCATCCTGAACGAAATGTCAGATAGCAATAAAGCCAGTTATAATTAAAAAGCTTTATACTTAAGATTTCAATCCTTATTGAATTGCTGACAGCTCTCTCTCTCTCTCTCTCTCTCTCTCTCTCTCTCTATATACAAATTATTATTCTTATTAGTTATTTCTACTTATGTATGGGTTAAACAAAGGAGACACACCATTGTGGTTAATTAGGTAAGAAATGAGTGAATCAATTATCTTTAGAGGTGTTGGTTTGTAGGTATATGTTTTTTTTCTTTGAACAGAGCCTACTTCCAGTTGTATGCTAAGCTAGGCTAACCACATCATGGCTCCAGCTGTGCAGTTAAGCAGGCAGCAACCCCCGGTCCTGTAAAGTGAAGCCAAAGCTTCATGTGTTAAACCTGCATTCTCTCTAGTGTCCACCAGGGGTCTGGTTGTATAGAAGTCTATGAGAAAATGACCATAAAGCAGGGGATGCTTTAGGGCGGGGCTACACGGTGATTGACAGGTCTCTACCACGGCGTTGTCTGTCTATTTTTGTCTTGCATACTCTATCACAGTGTGTTTTCATGTACATTTTTGTTTGCTGACAAATACTTAGCTACACTCTGTGTCACTTGTGGTTGCAAAAAAAAAAGATGAAAATGCTGAACTTACATATCGTCACACTATAGAAATCAGACAAAATACACCGGACATGAACCATTAGCATCACACCAAAGTTAAGTTCATATTCTAGCAATGTTCAATCAGAACCTTAAACCTGTGCAAGAACACTAAACCCTTACTGGTATTAAAACAAAATGATGTATAGCAGTGCCCAAATTCAACACCAGCTTATTGATCTATACGTTTTGAGGCCTCGAAATCTTTAGCATTCCCTTTGAGATAAACTACATTAGTGAGAGGGTTTTGAGGGGAAGTGGGAGCTTAATGGGCCATAAAGCCACTGATCCTAATACAGGCAAGGAGAACATGAGGGGAGAAGTGTATTATGGTCTCCCCTACAAACAGCTACTGTCAAAAGACCTCTGGCCTCTCCAGTGAATGTCGGCAGCTTTTCAAGAGCACTCTGGACCAAACTTCATGCCCCCGGGTCAGTTGGTACTGGGTCGCACAGAAAGAATAAATAACTTTTTTTCATTTGATTGATTATCAGAGTCGGAAAGATATTTTATTTTGAAAAATTACCGGTTTCTCTCCCAATTACATGCGCCTGTCCCTCTTGACACATGTCAAGACGCTTGTCACGTGATACGTTACCGCACAAATTCAGCCCACAAGCTACACAGAAATAAGATGGCTATCCAGAGGAAGATCGCTGGCCAGAGTGTTTGAGTTACGAGAGCCACTGCAGAGATTTCTTTCAGAAAAAAAGTCACCACTAGCAGCACATTTCAGTGATAAGGAATGGGTCGCAAAACTTGCTTACTTGTGCGACATATTCAACCTGCTCAACAAACTCAATCTGTCACTTCAGGGGAAAACGACAACTGTCTTCAAATTGGCAGATAAAGTAGCTGCATTCAAAGCTAAACTAGAATTGTGGGGTCGGCGAGTGGACAGAGGGATATTTGACATGTTTCAAACATTAGCAGGGATTTTGGAAGAGACTGAGCCTGGACCTTCATTCTCCCAGCTGGTGCAAGATCACCTGTCTTTGCTTTTAAAAGAGTTCGAGCGTTACTTCCCAACCACAAAAGACCCACGAACTGCGAAGGAATGGATCCGCGACCCATTTTGTGAACGAACCAGGTGAATCGAGCTGATCCGTTGGAGCTTGAAAATGAAGGAGGCCTTAAAGTATGTTTGGGACAACAACTCTGCCGGTGTTTTGGATTCAAATCAATGCTGAATTTCCTGAGATCGCCACAAAAGCACTCAAAACATTGCTTCCATTTCCAACCTCCTATCTATGTGAAGCTGGATTTTCTGCGGTAACCATAATCAAGACAAAATGACGGAGTAGACTGGACATACGCAACACACTTCGGGTGTCATTGTCTCCCATTACCCCCAGATGGGACCGTCTCGTTCAGCGTCATGGTGAGTTGTATTTTTTATGCATTTTATATTTGGTTTCACGCCGGTCGTATTATTTTATTTCGTCGTGTTTATCCGACACACCGTGAATGCCGGTGTTACGCCCCTACTGGTTTCTGAACCTACTGGTTTCTGCTACTGGCGCAGCAGCTGTCAGCTGTTTTCTGTCATGTCGCCAGATTCGTCAAACATTCACAAATGTTGCTGGAGATCTATAAACCACATCTTATATTCATTACGTGGATTACGATTGTATAAATGAGCACTACATCACTGCGAGTAAGTGGCAGATCGCGTGGCGACCGTCTTTGCGTTTATTACTATTTTGCTCGACAGAGTTCGAATCCAGGTTGTTGCAATCTTTCCATAAATACATTTTCTTCAATGTATTTCTTCATACGTGGCTGTGATGTAGTGCTCACTTATACAATCGTAATCCGCGTAATGAATATGAGATGTGGTTTACTTTCCAGCCCTGCTTGGTGACATACTGGTCACTGTTCTCTCACCTTGGATCTTGACCTGGTTGGAGGTGCAGGTAGGGCAGGGCAACAGGGTGAACTCTTCAGCCTGGTGCATGGAGTAGTCGGTACTGGCCACGACTACCCGATCCCTGGACTTCCAGCCCTCTGGTTGGTCGGCCAACTCCAGGATGCTGCTGTTGGACAACATATCGATGGAAATGGAGGCCTGCGGACGAACTGCAGAGGGAGACGGTGAAAGTTAGAGCTCAAAGAATGCATACTGCTATTTTCACACAGTCTCACAGCAACACTAGTCTACATTGGGAAGGTCGAACCCATCCATGCCCACAATGCATGGATGCCTATTTAAGTCCATGGCTCATTTTCCATGCAGCACATTTTTGTGTGGCACACTAAGCAGTATGGTTTAATATCATTTGTATATGTCTGAGGCCTTTTTGTATGAAAATAACACAGACACTGAACACACACACAAACACGAGGGCAATTTACACAATTTTAGTTTTTCACTCATGAATTGTACATTTTATTACTTTTAAGTAATTTTGAGTTTGAAAATCCGATATTCGAATCTATCCATTCTCCGTGACGCTTAGCCTGTTCAGGGTCGAGGGGGCTCGAGCCGATCCCAGCTGACATTGGGTGAAGGCAGGGTTCAGACTATTGAAGGGCTGACATGTTTTTAAGTGTTTAAATAGCGCCGCCTTAGTCTATCTGTGTGACCTGCTGCAGCCCTATACCCACCTCGCTCACGAAGATCTCTCGGCCAACAGCTTTTAGTTGTTCCAAAAACAAAAACGACAACCTGGGCCGACCGGCCCTTCTCTGTTGCCCCTCAG
>CM051690.1:1534669-1944669 GCA_028022725.1 Lycodopsis pacificus
ACAGACTGCCGTCCCTTTAAGGCTGTTAGCAGTATCTGGAGCAGAGTGGAGCCGCACAGTTTTCCGACCGTGTTCTATGTTGTGGAACAATTTGTAGATTAACCTGTGGCTCTTTTGAGTGTGTCGAGAGAATCGGCGGTACTTTTAGGAAGAAAGGAAGTTGTTTCACCAACTTGGACGAGGGAAATGGAATAAATAAAACACTTTCTGCTTTCACCTACGAGCGGTGTCGGTGTGAGCTATGTGCATAGGATCAGAAACACGTGTCAACTTAAGGTTTGGACGCAACAGTACCTTTACCACACAAAGCCAAACTACAGGAAGGTACAAACCTTCCGCCTCAGGCACTGAGCCTCTTCACGTTTCCTTGGGATGGTCTGATAATCAAACTAATCAGAACCATAATGAAACATATTTCAACAAAAACACTTCGCTACTAAAAGTAGAGATCCCACAGAGGCAAACAGAAAGATGATGACACACAGAGCTGGCAACCTAGGGAGGACATGGCAGGTACTGAACGTCTATGAAATGCAACAATTGCAGCAACATACTACATAGTAACAAACAAATAGGACACTAAGATTAGTACGCTTCTGCAGATTATTTTACACCAACAATATTATTTATTAAACGGCAAAAACAAGAGAGCACCAAGGACAGATTGTAAGGGAGCAAATTATTATGATGAAGTTATACTGTTGCCGAGCAGCCATGAAAAGGAGCAGCTAGCCTACAGTAGCTATTCTTTATGGTAATGTTTTGGGCGTTGGAGGCAGTGGGGCAGACCTGGCACAAATGCTTATCTTCATGGAAGGCTAACAGCTGCTGCTCCATGGTGCCAGGCTGGATCCACATCCACTGGCTCCTGCCATGTCATGTCCCAGCAGCACAGTCATGGCAGGTTGGCTCGGCGCTGACTGGACAGACAGACCCACCCCCAACACAACTGGACTCAGGAGCAGCTGGAGCTCCTCTTTAGTACACTGCTCATCCAACATTTGAGTTGCTGTGTGTAGATGTGAGTTTAAAGATACAATGCTTCAGGTTTTTATGAAAAATATATATATATATTATTTATGGCTGTTACTCCTTCTGCAATACAGAGTCTGCCGTTCCCGTGTTGCATTCAAATTGCCTTTACAATGTAGAATTCAATGTATACTATGTAGTACATAATGAAGGTATTCAGAGGAAATGATGCAGCATGTAATGCAGGGGAATGTGATCTCATCAATAACAGCCTCACTGTTTACTGTTCACTCTCTTGCCACCATGTCAGCGCTGTGCTAAGACACTACTACTAAAGCCATTAGAACAGCATTTTGCTGCTGACTCACGTTAAAAGCATTTAACTGGCAAAACACATGGGTTGGCTTTGTTTGTGAATAAACCACAGGAGATGCAACGTATTTGTCACAGACATTCTTTTTAAAAATATAAATGCGTCTGTCGTCCCTTCCCACCGGCCCTATGTAGCGTTTTTTGGTCGTTATGCAGCGTCATCACCATCCTGGAGCATATTAGCATGATTAGAATGGGATCATATTGGAGGTAGTTGAAAGCCCGGTACGTCTCATACAGACCATGCCTTGTGCGTCGTTTCAGACACGGAGGGGTATGACAAAGCGACGGTGTTTGACGACCTGGGAATCAGACCTGGTTGTGTGAACAATGCTGGGACGTAAGACTACAGACAGCTGATGTTGCATTTTAAGACATCAGAAAGCCACAGGCATGTGACTGCAAAATATTACTTTGGCACAATATCAAAGGTTCTGCTGATATCCATCGATAGGTTCTCATTTTGCTTCAGAAGAACATGTTAATCACCTGGTTGCCAGCATCAGCAGCTCTCATTTCTGTGACTTAGTGCATTTGCTTGCAGTAAGATGTGTGTGGGAATATGCATGCATGCATGCATGTGTGTTTGACGATGTACAAAGAGACTTACCTGGATGTCGAGTGGACTGCTACACAGTCTGTCTGGGTAGGCCTCGTGCAGGTCAGACACTTTCTCCCAGTCTCCAGATCCTCTCTCATCGTCCCTGTCAAACCATTCTGTCCACTCTGCCTCTGTGAGAAACACACGTTGGTCCGACAGCCCAGCGGTAGATATCAGACTCATGTACGCCAAGGCTTGGACTTGTGATCCATTTTAGCTGTCAGAAAGCATTTGTAGCGAAGCAACTGTGTTCTCTCTCTGGCTGACACAGTGGGGAATGTGCATTTGACTGTGGACTTGAATTTAATTCTGAAGCTCTACACACACACACACTCACACAAACACACACACACCCTGTTTCCAACAAAATTACATTCCTATACAACTAAACTACATGCTCCCGGATTACAGTTGCAGTTTTAAACACTGAAATAAGAAATGCAACAAAGCTACTTAGTTAGGTTCAGTAAAACATCGTGGTTTGTCTGAAAATAACTATGTTTGTTACGTTATTTAAGTTACGGACAAGGCTTTTGGTTTCTTGTGGGACTATCATCAAAAACAAATTTGTGATACTTTTCCATCAAAAATGTAATTCACCATGCAGTTTCATTGTATGGGAACGTAATTCTTAGGAGACAGGGCTGCACACACACACAGAGTATGTCAGGCTGCATGGGAATTATGAGCGCAGGTCGCACAGCCTTTTCCACCGAGTGTATATTTGTGTGCATGTGTGCAAGTGTCCATATTTGCATGCTGGAGTTTGGCAGTTTCATAGCTGCTATCTGATGGAATAAGAGAAACATCTAATTGGAATCCGCTTAGAGCTGGTGGTAAAGGAGGGGTCAATAACTGCAGCATACCAGACAGCGGGGTATGAGGCAGACATATTGACCAGAAAATGATTGGGTCATGATATCACCAAAGCTGATCAATTACAGCTCAGGAAGAATTTAAACAGTCCAAGTGAGATAATGGAACAAGACGTTTTCCTGTGTCTGCATGTGTCTCTTGAGTTATTGAGATCCTGCAGTTGAAAGCGTCTCAAGAGCACGTTTTGAAGAACCCCTATGACACCCAACAACTCCAACAGAGCGATACATCTTCTATCTAGGGCAGGGGTCGGCAACCTTTACTATCCAAAAAGCAATGTTGCCCTATTTTCCACCAAATACAATTTGTGTGGATCCGCAAAAGCTATTTGATATCACAGTCAATTCTTGACATTTTACTGCTATTTTACCTGTTATAACAATATGAAACTCTCATGAAGAGGAGAGTTTTCTGCAGCAGTTGAGTAACCGCTCTTTTTCGCTCATCTCAGAGTGATATCCGGTTTATCCAAAGACGAGCAGGTTTAAGCTTCGCGAGCGACATTTGCTCGCGCGAGACGTAATTTTGCTCGCGGAGTGATGTAAAAGCGCTCGTCAAAGTAAAATACGTGCTCGGCTGTTTGATTTTCGTGCGCACATGGATCTCAATTGCGCTCTCGGATTTTGACAGTGATTTGCCTTCATACCGGTGTGTTTGTCTGTGTGTTTGTGTGGGTTGGTGATGAAGCCGCACCCCCCCCCCCCCCCCCCCTGTAGTTCTACTGTGCCCCCCAGTTTAGGTTTAAGTTGATGTTTCCTGAAGAGCGATCTGGTTCAGTGCACCATAGGAGCCTTTGGGCCTTTAGAGCAAACTATACAAGTGTTGATTATTATTTGCACAATCCTCCCCCCTTGCAAACACTGGCACGCTGTTTGATAAATACAGATTTCGTGGGACAGGAGCGTTACCTTGCACCCATTGACTGCTGGTGGTGATGGTGAAACGCTCCCCATAAGTCGACTGAAAAACACAAGAGCTCCGGGCCTCTGAGGAGGCCTTGGTCCCTGTCAACACACACAGATCATTTACAACATGTGCGCATTTTTACTACAGACATTGAGGAACCATTGATTCTTACCTTGATAGACAGCATGACCCTCCACTGCAGAAGACGCATGTCCCTTTGTTACAATAAAGGTCCAGGGATGCCTGTAAAGGAAAAAGCGAGGAGAGATGACAGATTGGAATGAAGAAAGGAGCGGTGAGATGGGGAAGGGCAGAGAATGGAGGAAAAAATGTGTTAGATATTAAGCCAGAACTAGAAAAGGACATACACATCGATACAGTAGGTGAAACATGAGGAACATCGGCATTAGATTGCGCACATGCACACACACACACACACACACACACACACACACACACACACTAACTAGGGCAGTGCTCGTTGAAATCATGGCTATAATTGATTTCTAACATTCCACTGATGTTTTGTGGATGTGCACACAACAAATTTCTCCAGAACAGAGGCGACTGCTCACCAGTTCTTGCTTCTTTTGTTCAAGGCCAAACCCAAACATATTCAATTTACAAAGATATGAATCAGACAAAAGCAGTGTGCTCTCACATTTGAGAAGCTCATGTTCGCCATTTTTGCATTTTGTTTGGTCCAGACTTCTGAATTTTCTGTTTCATCTGAATCAACATTTTTCAGGTGTGACACCTCCTCCAGACTAGGTTGGGACGTATCACTCCGGATCAAACTGATGCCTGTTTGTTCCTTTGTAATGTTCTAACGTTTCTTTTGGAATTGTTCAGGTGTTCGGACCAAGTACAGAAGGTTCTAGCTCGCTAAAAAGGGAAAAACAACGAGCCGCAGTAGCATGTGTGCAATAGGTTCTTGACATTTGGTTCGACGACTTTATAAAGACTAAACACAGAAATTACAACCCTATTTTTTGATAGATGAGAGAGAAAAAGAGAGAGCGAGAGAGAGAGGACAGGAGAGAGCCCATCTACAAACCAAAGGCTTGGTTTACATGCACACTAATATTCTGATTATGACAATATTCCAAATTTGACACGGGTCATGTAAACAGCATAGTCTGTGTGGATATTCCGAACTTATTCCAAATGGAGCATCTTCTGATCTGATCTGATGTGGAATATGCCGATAAAAAAGTAATTTAGGAGCATAAGAATAGGCACGGCCGCATGTAAAAGGGAATATTAGAGCAATATTAATTTTCATTAGTTAGGCAGGAAAATTGTCTTTTTTGGAATAAGGGCAAAAAACAGAATATTTGGTGCATGTAAACATAGTCATTGTCACGAATTGGGAGACACAGCTCACATAGGTGATGATGACAGGATGTAGTATGACCTAGTTGCAATGTGTAACCAAAACAAACCGGATCAAATGTATAGTGGAATAAAAATGCAAACCTTTATTCGGACTGTCAGGTGTCCGCATGGCAGCAGAAAACTCATTGGTCATTGATCAGTAACCCTTGAGAATTCTGCTGATTTACTACGGTCATTCTGTTCAGTGAGGCAGTGAGTTATGTCTGTCTACACTATTAAAGTGATTACAAAGTAAGGTAGACGGAGAATTCTACATTCAACAATTGGTTGGTACCCAAAAACTGCCCACAACTTCTGTGTACGTTCCCCGACTCGTATTTTTGCTGAGGTGTGCTGCCGCCAGCCCTTCTGTGGCAGCTGCAGTAAACAAATGCAAATTACATAACTGAGAATGTATTGCAGAGTCTACACTGTCTCATAAATTTCAGCTTATTAAAATGTCTCTGGGTGTGCCTCTCTCTCCTGATGACACCAGTGTTGGCCTGTTTGGCAACAGTGTGGAGAGTAGGCGTCAAGAGTCATTAGGCAGGAATCCCTCTGTCGCCTCACCATCCCTCCCATCCATGTCCTCTGTCCTCTAAAGCATCCACAACTATGGAGCAAAGTGCAAATTGGGAGATGGAATGTTAACTTGTGCTCTGCCCTGATCTCGTTATGAAACCCTCAGTTTTTCCGACGGTGTCCTCAGCAGCATTAAGTTCCATAAGCCCGCCTGGCTCAGAGGCTAACCACAAGGACCAAGATTCACCAGCATCTTCTCTCAGCCCACAACAAGGTCTCTGTCATTATTGTTGACTAGCACTGTGCAAAACAAAACACATTCACTCAAGCTTGAGTCTCCTATCCAACACTTCAGGCTTTTTCTCTTCTGAAAATCAAAAGAGCACAGCTGAGTCTTGTTTGAGGAATGTGTCAACGTGAAAGTCTGCACATTTTCATATCCACTCTGATAGCCCTTATGTTTGAACGTTTGAAACAACTTCACTTTCTATTGCCCAAGCATTCCTGACATACCAAAAAACTTACACTCCCCCCCCCACACACACACACACACACACGCACACACTGGCAGGCCAAACACTTTCTGCAGATACAACGCCACTATAATACATATACTGGTCTGCTCTACATGTCAGTGGAAATGTTTTATTTTCTTAGTGTTATGTTAAGTTTGTGAAGTGTACTGTTGTGTGTATGTGTGCATAGGGCAGAGTGCTTACGTTACACCTTAATGAAACACATCTCCTGGGCCACATGTGCATGACGCATGTCTAACCATTGTTAGTATATGGAGATGTAGTCTATGACACCATTGTTAGTCTATGGAGATGTAGTCTATGAGACCATTGTTAGTCTATGGAGATGTAGTCTATGAGACCATTGTTAGTCTATGGAGATGTAGTCTATGGAGATGTAGTCTATGAGACCATTGTTAGTCTATGGAGATGTAGTCTATGGAGATGTAGTCTATGGAGACCATTGTTAGTCTATGGAGATGTAGTCTATGAGACCATTGTTAGTCTATGGAGATGTAGTCTATGAGACTATTGTTAGTCTATGGAGATGTAGTCTATGAGACTATTGTTAGTCTATGGAGATGTAGTCTATGGAGACCATTGTTAGTCTATGGAGATGTAGTCTATGGAGACCATTGTTAGTCTATGGAGATGTAGTCTATGAGACCATTGTTAGTCTATGGAGATGTAGGTGTAATGGTCAGATCGCAGAGGTCTTCTCATGCGCTAGTGAGGCGTTTATGGTGATGGTGCTTAGTTTGAAACTTTTCAACGCTCACAATGCACATGCACACATCCAAATATATCCACAAACAAATATCCACCTTTGTGATCTCTTGTGATCTCTTGCTTATGTCATAGACAGTTATTCCACCAGACAGACGTGGTTAGAGACTGACTGGTGAACAGCCTTTTTCTCAGCAGTTAGCGGAGACCAAAGCAGAGGTTTGGTATGACACCAATAATAAATGTATAATTGAATTCACACACTTCTGACAGTACAAACTCCATAAAAGTAGAATTAATGGCTGTTGTATTAATTTCAATAACTAATAAAAAGAATGCTTCATAAAATATGGTGCTGTGTGCTTATAAAAACACATTTTCCTGACATGGTGTGAGCTGAACATATAAGTTAAAATGTTGAGCACATAGTATTGATCAGCATGGTGTAACTAACAAAGTGTTGTATCGATTTATATATAAATCCTTTAGTTTTTTGATTATGAACATTCGTCTTGTCTTTGTTGATGATGACGTGATGTCATGACATTTCAAAATCAATATTTCAGGAGCTCACCGAAATCCCAGAGTGCTGATGTGCTGGCTGCCCAGCCTGGAGAGGCTCTTTTTGGCCAAGTCCTCCAAGTTGTTGGAGCCCTCGTCATTGACCACCATGGCCAGTATGAGCCCCGCCTCCACACCATCCACATACTTTGCAAGGCGACGACTCTCATCCTTACTACGGTATGTGTCAAACCTGTGGAAAGTAAGGGAGGTAAAAAGAGAAGAAAATCATTCTTGAGTCTATTCATCCTAAAACAAAGACGGGCCAGGAAATGCATTTTGAAAACCACTCTGCATGTAAAACAGTCCTCGGTACTCCATCAACCTCCAACAGCTTTGATGTCGTAATTCCCCTATCTTAAGAAATTCATCATTGAGTTTCTGCCAAGACCAGTGATATATGGGTCACAAATCCTCCCTTCCACTTGCACTAATTTACATCCTGAATAAATATGGAGATTGTAATAACAGAGCTGTACATTGCTGTAGAGGCAAGGGTTTCTCTGCACATTTCATCTAGCCAAACAGACCATGTTTGTGTGTGTTTAATTGAACATGTTTCACATAAGATATAAAAAGGAATGAAAATGTTAAAAGGCATCAAAATTTATAAAAATTGATTAAAGAAAAGAGTGTATTTACAGTGCAGTTTAGGCAACATATTTAATAATTGGCATAAAAGTAAAATAATGTATTACTGTGTGGTGCACCACTATTAATTAGGGGGAAAACCCTATAATTAAACTAGGCAACATGTCCACATTGTGTTGTGGTAACTGTACACTTTGTGGTAGCACAAAATGCACTTAAGACAAAAAAAACTACTCCAGGTCCACAATGCAAATGTGCTTTACTTATATGAATATGATCAGATTTAGAAATAAAAGTATCATATTCATCTGCACCATCTCATGTAGCTAATACACTGAGGGGTGAATACGCAAAGAATGGACCGCGCAGCCAATGGGAGCACCAGGAATTGAGCGTCAAAAGATATTAGGCTAATAATATTACAGCGCAAACACAAACATGAAGTTTTGCAGCTGAGTGCAATTATCCATATAAATGTGTGAGAGTGCAATGCGTCGGGGATGAAGGGTGAGAGATGCTTAAAAACCTATGGGAAACATTGGTGGCACTTAACACATAACTACTGCACACTATGAAGTATTAGTTAAGTATGAGTAAACACTTAATTCATCAGTTATAAAGCATTGTTCCGACATTAATAATTCATTAGTATGCAGTTCATAACAACAGTTATAAATGTTTTATTCTTGATTAATAAGCCTGTCTATTATGTGTTTCATTATTGTGTTTTCATACTTTATAAATTATGGAAAATGAAGTATTATATATTTTACAAACCAATTATTAAGGAGTTGTAGATGATTAATAACTTATTTAGATGTATATTATTCATAGAATTATATATATAATGGTTAGGGACTACGTTAATATCTGCTTTATAAATGCATGTTAATACTGCAATTCATGATTAATTCATGATTTATTAAGGTAGTTACTACTCGTTAGTAAAGTGTTTTATGTGACCTCATCTAAAGTGAGGAATATCTATGCCTTACAAAGCATTTATAAATGACATTGAAAGGCCAGCAGTGCCTCAAAATACAGTTTTTGAACAGAAGAGGCAAATAGACAACACAAAGTGATCAAAAACATATTAATATTTATTGCAAGATGCAAACAATATACTGTTAAATACAAACCTCTCAGCCATTAATTCATGTAAGAAACAAACAAAGACATTCTCCTTCAGGAGAACATGGCTGGATACAAAACATTTGTAAATATACGACTGGAGCTAACCAGGAGCTTTGCATATTAGTTTACATTTACTTATTTAATTATTAATTTTAACCAAGCACTGAGACACTATTTGCTTGGCAGCACAGTTAGAGGGGTTTCCAGGGTTTATGTTTGCTTTGAGAATAATTGTTCTTTGAAAATCTTAACTCAGGCCGCCCACTCAGAGGCTCGGAGACTAAAGGAGCATTTCTGATAAAACTCGAAACACCTGTTTTTCTTTCTTCCTCTGATAAAAAAAACATTAATAATGAATGTAAAGGAAAAAATCGGGGAATGTGCCTGCATGAAATATAGAAGCTAAAATAACCACTAATGAGCACTGCAGCAAAACACCAAGATCACATATAAGTTGAACAACCAACAACATTAGTAAAACACTATCTCACTTCAAAGCAATATTTGCTGTCTCTCCATTTATAATTATTGCTTAACTTTTCAGCAGTTGACTCAGTTTGCATATTAACTGTGTTGTGGTTTACTCAGTGCATTTGTAGCTGTCACCTTTAGAGAAGACAGTCTGATGACAGTAAATTCGAGACTGGATGCAGTCAAATGCCTTCATTCATCCCCAAAATTACAATCACGTATTTACCACAATAAAAGCTGTACATCAGTGTAGCTGACATTCATTTGGAATAAAAAATGTGTTGAATAATTAAGCATGAAAGGACATTAACAATGATGTAAATTTCTCCATTTAATATCTGTGTATGATACAAAGCCAGAGCCATTAGATGCACATTTGTTTCCTTCACTACAACCTTGGGGTTAGACAGGTCAGCCAACACCCCATTTCCGCTCTAATTATGAGTCTCATGATCGTTGACCAACCGAGACGCAGCCTCTGCTTCGAGGGGACCCTTACCTGTCATCGTGCAGCACCTCTCCGGTCTTGGGGTTGATGATGTGGATAATGATGCCTCGGCTCCCCCAGCCTCTCTGGAACAGGTAGTTGTTTTGGTTGCTCTCTCCGGGATGGAGGGTCTTGTTGAGGAACGTCCATGACAGCTTCTTTTCTCCGTGGATCTCTAGTGTCCCTCCTGTCCCCACACCGATGTACTTCCTCCCAAAGTAGCTGTGATCATTATCACTGTCATCCAATCTGAGAACAGCATTGGAGAATTATGGACATTTAAATAATGTATGTCTATCTACAAATGCCATTTGAGGAAAGTAAGTATGCTTCAGTCTTCCTGTTCATGACCGTAATGTTGAAATCACACGTCATCATATTTATGTCTTCAACAGGGCTGAAAGTCTACTCTACAGCCATGCTAGCAGCTCAGTGAGGTAGCATTTAGTAGTACAGCAGGAGCAGCAGTAGTAGTAGTGGTTGTAGTATTAGTAGCAGTAGTGGTAGTAGGGGTAGTAGTAGTAGTCATAGTAGGGCTAGTAGAGGTAGTATCAGTAGTAGTGGCTGTAGTATTAGTAGCAGTAGTAGTGGTTGTAGTATTAGTAGCAGTAGTGGTAGTAGTAGTAGCAGTAGTAGTTACTGTAGTAGTAGTAGTAGTCGTAGTAGTAGTAGTAGGCATGGTATTAGCAGTAGTAATAGTAGCAGTAGTAGTAGTAGAAGTAGCAGTACTAGTAGTCGTGGTAGTAGAAGTAGCAGTAGTAGTTGCAGTAGTAGTAGCAGTAGTAGCAGTAGTAGTAGTAGTAGTAGTAGTCGCGCTAGTAGCTGTAGTAGTAGTAGTAGTAGTAGTAGTCGCACTAGTAGCTGTAGTAGTAGTAGTAGTAGTAGTAATAGCAGTAGTAGTCGCGCTAGTAGCTGTAGTAGTAGTAGTTGCAGTAGTAGTAGCAGTAGTAGTAGTAGTAGTAGTAGTAGTAATTTAGTTTTTAAAGGTTGTCCCAAGTGAACAGAAATATGCGGACTATTCGTGTCCCTGTATACGAAACGAATAGATTTTATTTTGTGACAATTTCACAAAGTGCATTGAGACTGTATTGGCTTTCATGCTGAGCTTCATACAACTGTACCTTCCATGAAGGGAGATGGTGAGGTTGCCTTTAAAAGGACAGGCTGGGCTTCCAATGTGCAGTTCCCCCTTGTTCCCGATCAGAATGTGTTTTGTTCGAAGCAGTATGGCCCGGTTGGTGTCAGCAATCACCAGCTTTCCTAAAGGGGAGAGAGAGGGTGGAGGGGTGGTGGTGATGAAGCTTCCTGGGAGGCCATTCATGCCCCAGTGCCCTCAGACCCGTCTTACCATTTAAGGCCCTGGGCTCAGTTTGTACACAGACACAGAACAGATGTAGCTGGCCAACCAGCAGCGTTACCAGGTCTACAGTCCAATGATTCCAGTTCATCAGTGACGTGGTGATCTGCTTAACCTCAAACATCATCTCCTATATGTGCTACTTTTCTCTGAATGACAGAGGCCCTGCTTTCACCACATTCTTGTCTTGTTTGTGCTTTAGTACAATATATTAAAGTATAAAACATGTCAAAATTATTCCAAAGGCTATTTTTAATTTGTAATCCCTTTTAATTTGTCAAATATGACAGAAAATATGACAGAAAACTGTAAAATAATCAGAGCATTTTAGGTATCCGCCTATAGCACTAATGTCCTCCTCAATTTACCCCGAAAAACACAACAAACATTTTCATTTGAATCATTGTGTTCAGTAAGCTAACCAGAGATCCCTTAACTAGTACGTTAATTTGAATGAAAAAACACCTTCATTTCAAAACCTTACAAATCCTTTAAAACAAGCAGATATTCCAATAACTTTAACTAATGTATTACAATCCCTTAAAAGTAATTTAAAATGCATTGTGTATTGCAAAATGTGTATTTTCATGGATTCTGTTTCATTAGTGACGAAGAGGCTGGTGGAGGCTGTTGCAGCTGTTAGTACTGTTGGCATGTAGATATCAGCAGAGTAATAGTGTCAACTGACAGTTAAGGCAGCCTGGTTCACTTCAATAAGTAGTTTGGATGTTACTAATGAGCTGGTAGCCAAACAGATGATGCTCGAATGAGCCAATGATACCGAGCATGAATTAAACAGCTGACCATCAGCTGATGTGAGTGTGACTTCTGTGCGCTGCCTTCACTGAATACTTGAGCAGTTACTAACAGTGAAATGGGGTTAATAATGTGTCCCTGTGTTAACTCTTCACTTAACTCTTATGTTTCAGTGTTTTAATATCAAAATCACTTTCATTTTCAGGGAAATACACTTACTTCCATCCAATCAAATGTGATTGAGGGTGACTAGCTTCAACCATTTTAGAAAGCAACACTTGACCATTATCTTCTGGGTCAAAGCAAGCATTGCAATATCATCGAAGGAGGAAAAAATGTGTTTGTGCTTCCAGAAGAATGGGGTTTAGGTCTAATTTATTCATTTTGAATCCTCCTTATCAAACAATGTGGGTGGTAATCTTTGACAGACTGTTCATAAGTGGACGTAGTCACCATGAAGAAGCCCATTGGTTTGTGGACTACTTATTTGAAGCCTCGAGTTCGGTCATTTTTGTCGAAGTGACAGGAGAGCGTAGAGCAAAGTACAATCGAACGCTGAATATTTCTAGGCGACCAAAATGTAAACACTCTGTATAATGGTTAAAGCTGTAAGAAGAAAACTCCGACAACTTCCAGCCTGGAAAACGCCGTGGTAGCAATGTGTCAATCACTGTGTAGCTCCGCCCTAAAGCATACTTTGCTTTATGGTCTATTTGACTCTAAATTATCCATAATTTACGAACTGAACATCATGTTGTATTGAAGAAGACTTGAAACTAGAGATGGAGACCATAAGCTCATATTTAGAGGAGTCGCCCCCTGATGGGCATTAGAGAGAATGCAAGTGTAAGACATGAAGCAATGGCTTTACATTTTGGCTTTACATTTTTATAGAACTGTTTGTGCCGCGTGGCTTTTCTACAGCATAATATCTCCATCATTCCATATCAAGCTATTGTTAAGCTAAGCCCAAATGGAAGCAACCTGTTTTAAATTTGATTTAAATCCACCCACAATGATATCACATCCAGATATTCTGTTTGACTCAGAAATATGTCACATCTCTAACTACCATTTGACTGCGACTTTAAAGAAGGATGAACACGACATGGAATGGTCTAGCTTACCTCCACTAAGAATCTCAATGGAGTGGATCGTAGCTGAAGTTGTGAGGAGGACCTTCCTGCCATAACCGATTGTAACACGGTGGTCTTCACTGTGTCCCGGCATCCATGGCTGCAGTCCTGGCTCCTTATCCGGACACACTGAAGGACACATAAAATACACCAACATTTAACTTCTAACGACACTTTGTAAGTTTTTACACAACTACTTCGGTAATTTTTCATGTGTGTAACACCATGAATAACTTGAAGAAGAGATTGTCCAAAAGTGCTCACAATAATCTCCATCAACACTACCAAGACACACTAAAGTCAGTTCTTGGAGAGAGGTCCAAGAGGCAGTGGGATACAGGTAGGAGGACGCTATGATGACAGGCTTTCGTCCAACCTTTTAGTGTGTTCATTTACACTTTTGCCTTTAGATGTGGTAGACGCCATGTTGCACAAACTACCTGGATTCTTCATTCTGACTAATCTCCCCTCCGAGAATCGTCATCTTATTGTTTTTGAGCGGTTTGCGTGTCCCTGTGACCCTGGGAGTTGTCTGGAACCAAACTCCTGGAGAAGGGCTGGACTCTCCTTTTCTGGAGCTGCCAAGGTTGAGAGGCCCTGGACGGGTGTGGGGATACTCAGGAGCACCTGGCTGAGAGAAGCTGTGTTAAAGTTCTTCTCTCTGACTGCTGTTTGTTTCTATGCAATCTAACCCTGAGTGGTGCTTTGTTATTGGACATTTGTTCTAGTCATGGATTGGCTACAACAACACCATGTTTGAGCATAGGTTGGTTCATGTATTTAAGTGCAGTGGCACCTGAACACCTTAGGCCAAAGATCGATGATACACTTTGTGGTTGTATCAAAGATCCTGATGAAATGGATCTTTAAGTCTCGCCTCCGAAAGAATTTCTAATGCATTCGATTAGGGACTTGGACATGGAGTTATGTTCAATGTAGGTTTGTGCCTGACATGGTAGCAAACATCAAAAAGAAGAGAAGGCTGTTAAACTGAAGGAGGAGGCCTTTCGGGCCTTGGGTCTCCTGAAGCAGCAGGCTGGCATGGGAGTCCAGAAGGACTGTGGCTTTGGTGGTTGCAGAAGCAGAAACCTGAGAGTGGGAGGAGTTTGAGGAGGCTATGGAAAATACTTTGGGTTGGCCTGAAGGAAGTTCTGGCAAACCAACGCATGACTTAGTTGGGTAAAGCAGTGCTTGGCACAGGCTGTTTTCAGCAAGGCAGGAGAACTGCTGACCTTGACTGGGGATGTCGATTGGATGAAAGAGCTTATGAAGAACATCTAAATTCATATGTCCTCTGTGGAGGAGGCAGAGTTTGAGGACTTGGGAGAAGCATCACCCATCTGGCTTGAAAACACCTCGGGATCCTCAGAGCAAGTCGAAAAACATTGCTGGGGAGAGGGATGTGTGGACTACTTTTCTTTTTCTTTTTCCAGGTCAAATCAGAAATACAAAACACTTGGACATGTTTGGATTTACAAGGAGCAAAACACAAAAAATAAAAGTATATATAAAATTTGGGTTTGTGTCAGTCCATCGGAATCTATAAACAACAGCTTCTTTAAGAAACTGTGATAAACGCTTTAAAATCATGTTGAAATAAATGTAGCAAAATCTGTAAGTTACAACACAACAGATTGATAAAATCATTAGTCGGCCTATTTGCGCCTCAGGTTTGTCAGTGAGGTCTCTTTCATTCCTTGTCTACTAACTACTGTAGCTTCCTCAGGTCCTCTACTATCTATCTACATGGGGATACATTAGCACACAAGGTTATTGGATTGCTCACTCAAGAGAGTGACTGATAAACCCATGTGTCTGCCATTGTCAGCATAGCACTGAGACACTGTGTGTAACTGTCCAACCTGCCCAATAGAGTTTCAATCTATTGCTTTCTGGTGTGTATGTGGTGGTTACCTCATCTCCCTTCCACCAAATGGATCCGTCAATGGCATTAACTGGTCAGGGACCTGAATTGTCAAGTAGATTTCCCAGAGGGCTAACACAGACTGATAGGTGGTGAGGTGCAATCAGCTGGCTTCTGCTGTTTGGCTCTAGTGTCTGCTGCCCTGCTCTGAGGCACTATTTCCTATACCCTTCTCAATTATATCAATAAGCTATCCATCTTAACATACTAAGTCTGGTGACATTAGCATTGTGTCCAAGTCGCTTACTACTGTGTCAAACTTTGTCAAGCTTTATTCTTGATGTTGGAAAAACAAATCTTAACTCAAAGTACACTTACGAGTGTTTTTCTTGAGCTTCATGATATGGAGATAGCTCAGGTGTCATGACGTGACCTAAGGGTAGAATTTTGGTCATATGATAACAGGTGGTTATATATGGAGAGAGATAGTGCCCCTTATCTCTGCTCATAGATGGTCTCTGATGATGAAAACTGACTCCTGATCAATGACCTTTGAACTGTTCACAGTGGATGTGAGCTGGTCTGGTGTTAATAAAAAGCTGACGTTGTTAGCAGTTCACAGGGGTCCAAATTAAGTTCCTGTTCAGCAGGATGTGATGTTTCACACTTCTGTCTGAGGAGGTAAAAGTCACAGTTGTTTTATATCAGTTGCCCAGAGACTAACAATATGCTCATTAATTCAAACAAAAATGTCTCAATACATTTCCAAGGTAGGTTTACTTCGTTTTTAGATTTACTTGCGCATAAAAATGAGTTGGTTAGGCTTCAGAAAACTTTTAGCTGGCCTGTATCTGTCGTTAGTAAAGTTCGGAAGTTATGCAACAAACTATGTTGACTTGGTTTCACGCGGGGACATAAACTGGGAGAAAGTCCTGTGTTTGTTTGACCCTTCTAACCTTCCCTCTCACCTGCCCCACACAGACTTAAACAAAGAAAAGTGATGCTTGCCAATCTCGTCTTTGTTACACGCATTCCAAAAAAGCATATGAAATTTAATTGAATTTAAAAAAGGAAGCTATGCTACATCTAGGCAGTGCTGACAGCACTGCAATAATTCAGTCTGAACACTGCTGTGTTTGCGTTGACATAAAATGTGTTTTAGCAAGTAGTTTGTGGGGACACTTGCATGAAATGGAGAGGAAATGATGGAATACATCGTCTAAACAAAACAAATCCATCTTAACAACACATTTGCTAATGAGCTGAAGTCTACTAAGCGCTCATATTTTTCACACATTTTGCCTATTTCCATTTCCATATTTCCTACTTAATCTGTATTATTATGAGGTTTGTCTCTATATCCATTATAAATCATCCTCATTTTATTTTCTGCTTATCGTTGATGTACTGATGTTTGCTTTTTAATGTTCCACAGATGGCAGGGATTATTCAACTGTCATTTAATGAAACTGAAAAGTAAATCACTGTCCGAATATTTCTTTAACTTTCTGAAACTGACAATCGAAAACTCACACTTGGAATATAGCTGTTCACAAAAAGCAGACAACAGGTCGTATAAAACTAAGTCTGTTGGAGCATTGGTCCTGTTGTCGAGTTTCGTCTCCACTCCTCACTGCTTCTTTGTTTTTGCACTGCACCTTGACTACATTCCAATAGAAATCGGGCCAGTTTTGGATTTTTCATATTTCTGCTAATGAAGTTCATGCTCTGATTACTTGATATCAGCCCAATGGTCCACTTAAACAGGCACAGGGTGTCAGGTATGACAATTTTAGATGTTATCCCGTGTGGAGCATCATAGTGGAAGAAAATTCAATACACAATTCTGTGTATTGAAAGCATCACAAGGTGTCGATGAATAGCTGTTCTGCATCATACATGGTTGTTCACATTCCTCATCATGAAAGTCTGTCTCCTGGTCAGGTCATGAAGCCGACTGCAACCTTGGTTTTGGCAACATTGGACTAACATTCTCTTGGCCAAGTTATGGCAGGAACTCAAGTCACTAATGACCTAAACTGACATTGTGCAATCATGAAAGACATACATTGGATGTAGTTCAATCTTGTCGGTGGCTCTGTTCCTGCTCTGTTCCTCCCTGTTCCTGCTTGTCATGCTAACTCCACAGCTTTTCTATTAAAGGTTCTGAATTTGACACATATGAGGAATTGTTTCCTCTCGGCTCTCGATATGGAGACGGCTGAGCTGGCGGCTAACAGCTAACAGTGCTAACAGCACTAAAGGTGGAAACAACAGCTACAGTGCTGTCAAAGCTAACAGTGATAACCTGGGGGAGGTTCGGAGGGTCGGTGCTACACTTGGTCGGGACGGCAGTGAGAGCAGTGCAGAGCTGCGGTGTTTCTAGCCAGTGGGACAGGTTCACAGGTCTTACATGCACTAACAGCTCGGACAACACACAAAGACAGAGAGAGAGAGAGTGTGACTTCATTCTCTGCTCAGGTAGACATTACTTTATGAATGTAAGATAGTCCTGATGGGCAGGTGGCCCCTTGCATGTAGCCCCTGTCATCAGTGTATGAATGGGTGTGAATGGATGAATGATGACATGTAGTGTAAAAGCGCGATACAAGTACAGTCCATTTACCAGAATTTATCATGATGTCACTGCATTCCCCTGTGTCTTGAGCTTCTCATTTAGATGCATCCCCCTCAAATAAAAAGCCAGCTGTCTCAGATTCAGATGTTCTTGTGGTTGTGATTTTCTAATCTTTCTAGATTAGTTTACAGCTCAGAAAGCCTCTGTTTGCAGTCACAATAAATCTGCAAATAAAAAAGCCAGTGAGAGAGAATTAAGAGATGTGTTAAGTTTATAGTGGATGGGCTTTTTCCAATACCACCATTCCACACACACACACACACACACCACACACACACACACACACACAGAGCAGGGCCAGGATCATTTCAACAAGATCAACATGATCTCGTTTCCACTCGTCCTATTGTGCTGCTTGGGCCTTTTAAGTAGTTCACGCATGGTTAACGTTGTGAAAGGATTGCGGTTAACATTGTAACATGTGATTATCATTGTGAAACTATCAAGGTTAATGTTAACACCCGTTATCTTGAAACGATCGAGGTTAGCGTTGTAACACACATTTAAAAGGAAACTGTCGAGGTAAATATAACATGTGGTTGCCATTGTGAAAGTGTCTCGATTAACATTGTAACACATGTTTATTGTGAAACGTTTGAGGTTAACTTTGCAACACCTTGTTAATGTTGTGAAATGGTTGAGGTTAATTAAATTTGTAACATTTGTTTAGATTAATGTGAAATGTTGAGGTTAACGTAACCTTTAGTTAACATGAAACTACCCTCTCTACACTGGCTACCCGTAAGAGCTCACATCCAGTTTAAGACTCTGGTGCTAGCCTACAGGGCAGTGAAAGGAACAGCTCCTTCCTATCTCCAGGCCACAGTCAAGCCCTACACCCCCGCCCGACCCGGTTGCCCCGTCGCTCAGAGGTCCCTGCGGCCGATCGACCCGGTCGCGTCTGTTTTCTGTCCTGGCCCCACAGTGGTGGAATGAACTCCCCACTGACGTCAGGACAGCAGAGTCGCTGCCCATCTTTCATCAGGCTGAAGACTCACCTCTTCAAGAAGGCCTACCCTGAGCCTTCACTTAGCACTTACTTAGCATCTATTGTATTCATACTAGTTTGTGGCACTTATTGCATTCGTTTGTTTCTGCACTGTGGCTCTAGTTTATGCTCTTAGATGCTTGTTTGAAGAAAGGAGATGCACTTATGACTTCTGGAACGCAGCATAACTAAATTACCAGTTTTATGCCTCCACCAACCAGAGACATGTTGCAATTTACATCCATGTCTGCCCAGAATGTCATCACTTCATAATATTACCTTGTCAAACATTTGTGTGAAATTTTCATAATTGTCATATTTTTGAGTGTCAACCACTTCATTTCCTGCATTTTGTTGCAGACAAAAGTTCTGGTGAAGCCTTGATTCACTCAATGTTGGTATTAATTTGGGGCAAACCGACCCTTTGATATCTACTTATTTGCAATTGCACATTGGTTACCAACAGAATATCACAAGTACTGTCAATCAATCTGAAAGCTCCAGGTCTTTGGCACCAACATCACGTATCACGTTGTGCTCTGTCTTAGGGACTAATCCATCATAGTGCTCGACAGCGGCTGGTGTTTACACATGGAGCAGATGCTACAGGCACACTTTGGGTACGTTTCACTGCAAACTTTTGACTGTAATAATGTACAGTGATGTGTCAAACACAATGTTGTAGGATAAAGTGATAGACTTTGTAATGACAAAGCAAAACTGATTAAACTAAAACATGGAATATCTATGTTTGAAAGTGACGCCATTGCTTTGAATGTCAATTGCTCCAAAATAATATACTTGTTTCAAGACACCCACATGAATAATTCAGTGATCAGTTCAACACTATTCACCCACCCGTTTATTTAACAAGCTGGATTTTTATTCATGTCTTTAGTTGAAGGCCAACATCATGAAATATGGATGTTTAGCTAAGATGTTTGTCTGGCCTTCTCTCTCTTTCCACACATTTCTCATTCAGCACTATTCACTAATGTCAATCAGTTTAATATCACAGTGTTGTTTAGGGTGATAGAATTGTATTTCATGTAAATGTAACGTGTCCTTAGCCCATTGTTTTTAAGAAAATAAAGAGAAGTAAAAAGAAAAGAGGAAGCATGTCCTCACCTGCTCGGATGCTGGGGAGCAGCAGAGCTGCCAGAAACATGGCACATGTCTTCATCTCTCTCAGTCCGCTGCTGACCAACTTTACACCTTGGAACACTTGGAAGGTTGCTTCAGACCTCCCAGTGGGTGTCACGTCAGAGGGAGTTGCACAGTGGGTGTGCCGAGTTCACAGCGGGAGGCCACCAAAGGCACCTAGAACATCACATTGAAATGCAGAGGACTCAGTAAGACATGTACAAATAGGTGACTCCCAGGTGGACAAGCAGTCCATACAATACTCTTTCAGAACACCATCTGTTGGTTTTAGCTTCATATTTAAAGTCATTATGACAGTAGATTATTCTACTGAATGTAGGGAGACAGTAGAGACACTGAGCTGCATGAGCCACTGTTCTTCGTTGCCAGGTCGCTTTGTCTCTCAGCGTCTGATACGCAACTTTGTCTCCTGCAAAATAACGTTTCCATATAACTAAACTGCATTCCTCATTACGTTTCCAGAAAAATCTCCTGTTATTGGTCAGTTTTAAACAGTTTTGGTTAACGTTGAAAGTTGGAAAAAACAAAAACAGAAAAACGACACAAGGCCCCTTAAGCGTCTGTATGAGACACTCCGGGCTTACAACTAATGCCAAGGTAAACACATCCATGTCATTATTAGACACCAGAGCAACTGCACACACTGGTCGTGCACAGCCTGTCCCAACAATGAGGAGGTTGAGGTGAATGGTGTATAGTGGCGAGCAGGGCCGTCCTTCAATCAGAGGATTGGTGGTTCGACTCCCGGCTCCGGCTCTGCTAGTCGCGTGTCGATGTGTCCTTGAGCAAGACTCTTAACCCCGAAATTGCTCCCGTAGCTGTGCCTACGGTGTATGTGACGGAATCTAAATTGTAAGTCGCTTTGGATAAAAGCGTCTGCTAAATGAATGTAACGGGTCTAACAAACACAGGACTTTCACCTACTGTTCATTTCCTTTGTGAAATCAAACATAAACATTGACTTATTTTAAGTAACGTACTTGACTTACATACAAAACTGAAGTTACGTAACAAACTTACTTATTTTAACACAAAACATGATCCTTTGCTAAACCCAACAAAGTACTTTTGTTGCCTGAACCAAAGTTACCAGTGCATTACTAAGTTCAGCCAAGGGGTCCTGACCAAGCGTCCTGATGATGTGGGAATGAGAATGGGTTGATTTCTCTTGATATCTGATCTGATAACTTCATATCTATTATGTGCAAAAAGTTCAATTGTGTCTTTTACAGTGTGCAGAACTGTTTAACTCCACCACCAGCTTGATTACTGTGTAATCACTAACAGTCTTTGCTAGCCTTCCATCACATTCCTTGTGTTTAGCATACATTGGTTGTAAACCTGAGCTACAATTTGCATCTACACTCTCTGACTTATCACCAGCTCGCCAATTACAGTCTTTTGTCTCAACCAAGTCAAGTTGGCTTTTCTTCATTTTATTTTTTGCTTTTCCAGTCTCTCTTAGCAGACTGGAGAGGCAGCACTGTTTTCAGTCAGCAATGCAAAATTCTTCAATATCACGTGCACTGTTCTGCAAAAGTAATGCTTATTTTCCACAGTGTGTCTTTGCCATGTACAGTAACAGATCATCTTTATTTTAAATATGTAGCCTATCTATATGCACTAATGTGTGGAACAATATTACACTTTCATATTTAGCGTGTAACATTGTAAACAAGTCTTTTATTTCTAATGTAATCATATTTTTTTCTCAGAGTTATAACCACGATTTCAGCAAATAGTCTTCCTCTGACCAGCAGTAAGATAACAGGATCAGGAATATGGTCTGGACTGAGTGTTGTTGACTACAGCCCTGCAGTCAAGCACACGTCTGATGAGGATCAAGCTTGTCCAAGGCTACATCTGCACACTACGCTGTGCATGGGAAATACAATACAGACAAATGTTTGTGCATACATACACAGTATACACAACATAATACAACACAGTAGGATTTGTTCCCCGTTGTTTAAAAAGTGGCGCTAACTGCAGCTACATAAAAAAGTCTGTAAATCATACAATGACATATAGCATTTTGAATTACTCACTGAACGAATGAATAGTGTTTACTGCAGATTAATTCACTGAAAGGTACAGCAGCTCTGCCTTGTGAAGATTCCCCCAGCATTCCATGACCTCCAGGACATAGTGTGAATGGCTGTAAACTGCAGCATCCTGATGCTGCCTCTGATTAGATGCAATGTAGAGAGCTCAGTAAAAGGCTGTGGGCATAAAGGAATGCGATAATTATTAATCAGAATTTATTTGATCATGCAATTAGCTTGCTGTTTGACTATTGGTGACAGAGTTGGTGGGAGTTTGTCTGTGCAGCGAGTTGTAGTTTGCTGGCCCATGTACCATGCATGTTGTCTTAAAGAGCCACACACAGCCTCATATTTCATTCAATTTGTTTGGTAGACGTTGCGCTGCTATTACAGCTGGTCCCTCTAGTACTCTTGCCAACTCACTTCATCTCTATCCAAATGGCTATGTATTAATGTAAGTGTGTGCACATGCTTTGCAGTTGATCTGGATATGTGAAGCCTATATATGTATGTGCACACTCACAGGTCACGGCTGAATAGTAATCATTGCAAGCTTTCTTCCAGGTGACCTCCTCTGCATATCAATACAAATCATAAGATTATCTCATCTAGCTGCTGCTCCCTGTGCTACAACAGCAACAAAAGAAGATGAAAGATTCCATTTCTTGCTGGCAAAGTGCTCCTTTTAGCAACTACGTGACTTCTGGTGGTCAGTTACTGCAGATTCAAGGACATTTCACACAATTTGTAATCTTCTGTTTAAAGAGAAATTGTGATGGTGGAGAGCTGTTTGGGTGCTGCAGGAATCCACAGAGTCTCCAGTCAAATTATATTTCACAGCAATTGTGTTCATCATTCATCTTTGCTTGGAGATTGTACAGTAGAAAGATGATTGCTCTCGTGATAGGTTTTACACACCACCATTACTACAACATGCACTGCACACTGTACACAATCTATAATAAATCATCTCTCCTTAAGACTCAATCACATCAAAGTTAACTAAGACCAAGGACGCCTGAGATCAGAGAATGTACTGTATGTGGCAGCATAGAAGTATTCTGCATGCTCTGCTCCACAGAGACCATGGTGAATGCTGCATTATGGGATGTAGGTTTAAGCATAATCCCAGATGAGGAGGGTGTACTAGCAGGTAGATGGTAAGTTACTCAGGAGGAAGTGGTGGTTAAGATAAGATAATCCTTTATTAGTCCCTCTGTGGTTACCAGAGTGTTCTGAGCCCTGCGGGACCCAACGGGTCGGGCGGAGTTCATACAATTATTTACAAATGATGTTTGGGTTTGACATGATTGACATGTTGCTTGAAGTTGTATTTAGTAAAAATAAAGAGTGACGGTTTCAGGCTGGGCTTGGTTACTAATCTCTTGTGCGCTGTATGGACAGAAATATGCGGCCCGAGCAGCACTCTAGTGGGAATACTGTGAACAGCCAGAAAGAGACGGGTCTACCCTCACCTACACCACTGGCAATAGCAGCTAATCAAACAAAGATAAGTCTCTGTGCATTCTGATGAATGTTAACAGGCAGTTTGGTTATCCCTGTAATTCACCAGTCACCTTCATTTTCTCTTCCGAATGAGTTTGTCTAACGTGGGTTTGTTTCCAACCTGTCTGATAGTCTGACTGCTTGTGTTTCACCAAGTTGTGAAAAACAGCAGTTTCACTTTAACTCTACCTGAAGTCGTGTTGGATTAAACGAGACATGACCACATGTTGCTATTCAGTTATTGGAAAATAATAACAGCATACTGTTTATAATGTGAAATAAATAAAATAAAGGACATTAGAACATTCTCGTGGATCATTGTTTATTATTTTGAAAACATGGCTGCCAACTAAAACAACACACAAAAATCACTCCATTTCTTCAGTTGCCTTATGTCTTATGAGGACACGATCATCAGCACTGCAGGGCAAGAAAACAGCAACATCCTGTCGGGGGGTCGTGAAAGAAATAGAACAAACCTCAATAACAACCGGTTTTCTGCAATTTGTCAGTAAGTTCATTAGTTGGATATTTATTTTGCTTGGGTTTATGGATTTATGTTGCAAAAACTAAAGAAAATACATATTGTCCAAAGTGGCAAGTGGTTTGTACATGTATGAAGCTTTTCACATGGAACACTTTGAACCTTCATGGCAGTTATTGTTTGACTGTATTTATTCATGCGACTGTGAGATCAAAATTCCTGGAGGAACAGGAGTGATCCACACATGTGGTGGTGGTGGTGAAGGAAATGGGAGAGTGATTATAGGGCTGTTCAACTGTATTCTCATTGATGCATTATGAGTGAGATGGTGTCATGAGGGGGCTCACATGTTTCCTTCTCGGGGCCAAAAGGCTCCTGACTTGGCAACAAAAACTGGTTCAGTGCATGTGTTACTGACTCTCAGTCAGGAATGCAGCCTCAGAGGAAAACACTACACCTTTGATCGACATTGTATAACCTCAGACTATATATATATATATATATATATATATATATATATATATATATATATATATATATATATATATATATATATAGTCCAAGTCTCAGGCAAACACATTGAAACCCTTTGCACTTGTTATTACAGTTTGGCGTACTGAAGCTATGAGCAGTTTGGAGTGTGGGCTCCACCCAACTTGCATTACTGCTTTAATCACATTATATCTGGTTTGATTGAGAGGATTCATGACAAGAATCAGCACATTAACACAGAAGCAGGGTGGAAGAAAGTAACTGTATCTTTGGGTGGTGGATGATTAGCTGCATTTAACTTCAACATTAACAGGTTCTATTCCAAACTCATGCACGAGGATTTCAGCTTTTCGTGTTAAGCAATGACTAAAACTCCTTCTTCACCACATTGTTTGAATTGCCTGTGACCTTTTCAGGAGGTGAATGTTGTGTATTTATTTTACGGTCATGTGATTGAACTCATAGTGGAGAATAGATGTTGTGACAAATGTGTATAGCCTAGCAATCTCACAGATGACACTGAGAAGTTTGCTCATATTCATGTTAAAAAAAAGAATGTGTGTTTCACCTACAGATCAAATGCATTCTAGCAAATCACACACCTGGGAGCAACTTAAGTGAGCCACTCATGCATTATTAATAAAAGCATGTTCTGTCTTGACAGTCTTACATTTTAAGTGTTCTTTTTTGTCCTGAGCTGACTGTGCAGCACTGGCAGCCATTTAAGGAGCCATGAAGCCACTTGATGGTTCATGGTTCCTCAATAGGCCTGTCCACATGACGCCAAGCAGCCAGGTGCCAAGTTGGACCATCTGTGAGTGCCTTTTAGTGCATGTTAGTGCATGTGAGCGTGCCCCACTGGTTGCTCACGGCGTTGAAATGCATTGTTATGAAAGCATAGCACCCACCCTGTTCCCACTCAGGTTAACACTGTTAGCTATTGTTGGCACAGTTAGAGCTGTAAGCACCTTTGGCTGCTAGCAGACAGCTCTTCTGTTACCAGGATGAAAGCCATGAGGAGGCAATAGAAATGCTCTGAATTCCATAATGAGCACCTTTAACAACTTTTTATTGTTATAAATTGTTTTCAAATTGTATTCATTCGTTTCATTTTGTTATTTTTCCTGTAGAGCAATCATTGATTTATTAATCTATTGACACAACTTTATTTGACATTTTACTGGAACCGCTCTGATTACTTTATTTGATGTGTTGTTCGATTACATCACAACAAAGGTGAATGATAGCTGGCTTTCTCGTCTTTCATAATTGTAAATGAAATATGTTTGGATTTTGATCCGTTGTTCGGGCAAGACAAGAAACCTTCTTACATTTGCCAATGTGTCCACTTCTAGCCACGATTGTGTTGTTTCCATAGAGGTGCAGGGCTGATATATTGCAGTGAAAGTCAAGGCCACACAGAGTAATGTGTGACAGGAGCAACAAACACCCAGAAAAATGACGCTCCGAGGCAAGAATATCTTATGTGTTAAAAGCCTGCTGCCTCTTCTCTCGTCTCCTCACGCCTCCTCCACTTGCATCTCCTCTGGGCGGGACTAAGGCTGCGGTCGAAAAGTCCCAAAATTACCTGCTAACATCTATTCCTAACCACTTTTCCTTGATCTCTATGGAAAACGTCATGGGGTCAAGGAAAGATGTGAAGGTGTGAAGAGAAAAGATGTGAAGATTTCTAATTTATCCAATTGAGAGCGGACATGACCACATTGTGAAAGGCAGTGGATAACAGCCTTTGATCATCACAGTGGCTTTCCTGCAGTGGACTATATCTGCTCTCAAGTCCCCCAGCTTCAGTCCACAGCTGGGAGCTCATAGTGCCAGCAGGGACAGATAAGCTCCCATTCACACCCTCAGCACTTCACCTTCAGCCCTCAAGCCGACAGAGAGACTACATGCAAACACACTACACACATGTATGCATGCTTAAGTGTAAATGACGTCTCTAATTGTGCCAAAACAGTGCAACTCTTCCGTACTTCAGTATAACTGTGGTGTAGAGAAAACAGTCACATTAGGAAATCCGGTGTAAATTCAGATGTATGTGAGAGACGACGCGCAGAGCTGATGTGCTGCCAGGTCCTGCAGGTTTTTGGACACTTTACGAGCTCAGAGCGACCCTAAAATTTCAGACTCAAGCTGGCACTGCTCTCACACATACTTCCTAAAATATTACCATCTGAGAAAAATGTGCCACCTCCCCTTCTGAACTACACTGCCTGGCACACATACAGAGACGCATCAACACACACAAATTGACCGAGGGTGGAGGACACTTTCAAAGAGGTTTTTATGACTTCCACAGTAACAAAAACGTACAATTAATCTCTCGCAAAGACATGCATTAAGTCCATAAATAGTAGGTAATAACATACCTCTGGGGAAGTACAAAGTGCCGGGTGGAGTTCTGTTGGTTGGATTAGCAGCTCTGTTTGAGGTCTTACTAAACTCCAGCCTTATGGAGGTGAAGAAAATCTGCTGACTTCACACACACTTCACGTTTCACATTTATGTCTGAATAAATGTTTTGCTCCCTGTCGCGTCTGCAGGAAGCCAATCCCGTTACAGCTTCAGGAATACCACGCCACTGTTGTACATTTTCATAAGCTCACACTGCATTCCATTTACAGTGGAGAAATCCCTCATCCCAGCTGATGGGCTGCAGCTTGAATGGATGTTTTAGTAATCCAGTGCGTTTCTCAAAAGCCCTGAATGTTTTAGGTTTGTAAATTACCTTCAAGTGTGCTACTACTGCTGCTACTGCTACTGCTACTACTGCTACTACTGCTGCTACTATTGCTACTACTGCTACTGCTGCTACTACTACTGCTACTGCTACTACTGCTGCTACTACTGCTACTGCTGCTACTACTGCTACTGCTACTACTGCTACTACTGCTGCTACTACTGCTACTGCTGCTACTGCTACTACTGCTGCTACTACTGCTACTGCTACTACTACTGCTGCTACTGCTGATACTACTACTGCTACTGCTGCTACTACTGCTGCTACTGCTACTACTGCTACTGCTGCTACTGCTGCTGCTACTACTGCTGCTACTACTGCTACTGCTGCTACTACTACTGCTACTGCTGCTACTACTACTGCTGCTACTACTACTACTACTACTGCTACTGCTACTACTGCTGCTACAGCTACTACTGCTGCTACTACTGCTACTGCTGCTACTGCTACTACTGCTACTGCTACTGCTGCTACTACTACTGCTACTGCTGCTACTACTGCTGCTACTACTACTGCTGCTACTACTACTGCTGCTACTACTACTACTACTGCTACTGCTGCTACTACTACTACTACTGCTACTGTTACTACTGCTGCTACTACTACTGCTGCTACTACTACTACTACTGCTACTGTTACTACTACTGCTACTACTACTGCTCCTACTACTACTACTACTACTACTACTGCGGTCTTTAGGTGTTCTCTTATTAATAGCTTGACAAATAGTGACTATAACTGCTGTAAATGAGAAAACAGCCAGTTTAAGGTACCAAGATGAATTTGTATCCTTAAGTTTAGCTATGGAGCAATTTTCTTTAATGGGAGAGTTCACATTATGTTTACATTAATTATATGAAGGTAATGTAATGAACATTTCTGCAAAATTCAACTGCTCTACAGGTGGCTCTAGCACACCAAGAAATGTAGCATTGCAAAAGAAAAAATAATAAATTGGCTTAGGCTTTGGGTTTCAATGCACTGGTATTGTTCCTCCAGGGGTGACGTCTGCTGCTGCGTTCCTTACCGAACAGCAGTCAGCCTTTTCTAAAGTCTTATTGTAGCACAGCTTTGTGCTGGCTGAGATAGAGCGACTCAACAAGTCATCACTTACAGCCTTTTGTGTGGAAGGCACGAGCAGAACAACAGGAGCAAAGACTCTGGGGAAACAGCTTAAAGGACCTGGCAATAACCAGAGTCAGCTGCAGGCATATAAATGATACTCATGGCTGGAGTGAGAACATTTTAAACACACAATTGCTTACTGGAAGTCTCTCTTTGGAACAAAAATCAAGGAACACTTCACTCATAAAATTCATATTTGTATATCAATTACTCACCCAGTGATACCTTGGATTCCTTAAAGACTTTGTTTTTCTCTAATGCCTCTAGAGTGGATAAAGAATCAAAAAACAGACTTGATGAATTGAAGTGAACGGGTCCGCTTTCAACAACAGCAAAACAATAAGACAACATCCGTTCACAAACTCTCACACAGCTCAAGTAGTGTAACCAATGTCTCATTTATCAGCACATGCATCTTCACTAAAACCTGACTATTTAAAACACTTCTTCCACACTACCGTCTCAAGCACGGACTCGCTGTGCACCTGGCAAGTGTGAGACGATGGCGAAAAAGTTTTAGAGTTTGTAAATCGATTATATAGTTATGCTGTTGTTAAACGCAGCCTTCATTTACTTCAATTCATAAAGGAAATTATTTTTTGTTCACTGTGGAGGCATGAGAGAAAAATACAAGGTAACACGCTGTGAGTACCTGATATGCAGATGTTTATTTTAAGGGGGAAGTATACCTTAAAAAACTAGCAAAGCAGTTAAATTAAACTTTGGGCTTGGCCAGTGGCAATTAACATAAACAGTGCCCTCTTTAGCACAATTGTGCTGTGTTCTACTTTATCACAACAAAGCAAATTTACACTGAGGATAGATGGACATGTCCCACGTGAAAAGGGTACTGATATCTCCTCCGCATGTTTCCCAAGTTAAAGCTGTCGTGCCGTCAAATAGCCGGAGCTAAAGGGGGCAGAACGGGAGAAGAAGCCTTAGTGCCGGAGCAGCAGCCAGGACAGTGTGTGAAATACAGGGCGTCCTTGACACTTGAGACTCCCTGAAAGCCTCAACAGATACATTTAGGAGGTCTCTTAAAAAATATCACTTGCAATTGTCACTAAAATGCCTTTAAAAGGTTAGGCTACTATGTTCTAATATATTAATAATGAGTGCGAGAGAGGATTTCCCGCCATATATGACACAGTTCTCTTGTTTTTGGACCTAGACGCCCCTCTGGACAAATTTGATCCAGTGGCTTTCATGAAATCTGACTGCATATAAAGTCTGTGTGAGACTGGAGCACTAGACAGGGGCACTAGGAGCTAGGAGTATGGTGAAAGCTCTAGCAGAAAAGTTTGAGGAGTGGATGCTCCGGATAAAACAGAAACTCTGTTTAGAGGAAGGATTAAAGTCAAGAAAGGAAAGCGATTGAGGGTGAGGAAAAACATGGATCACCTTCAATGATTGAATTGTCTTTCTCGCTGCTCTTTTTTGCACAGGAAGACAGGGAGAGGGGAGATGTGGCGAGCACACCTGCAGGCATACAATCAGCACCAATGGACACTGTTGTATGACTACTCTCACTGCCAGGGGGGGACATAAGTTACACACTGCAGGTTTTAAAAATGCAACCTTAAATATGTGTTATTATCAGTAGTTAAATTAAAAGCAATCAATGACCAGGCAGGGAAACAAAACCTAATGTATGAAACTAAAGGTGATTTTCAGCAGAGTTAGAGCTTTGGTAATGCAGAACTGTACAACCATCAACAACCATCATTTCTACTCATTTTTCTTTTGAATACTAGCATTATTATGAGAAGCAAGAAGCCAATTCCATTTTAATGTGTTGTTCAATTGTTTGATTTCTTTCTTTGAGGATCGATAACTCATTTTATCGGCTTGTCAGTGTTTTTGGGGCCCTAAGCAGAATTTTTTGTTTGCCTTTTTTTCATGTTCCTGTCTGTCATAATTTAAGTATTTTTCTTTTTCCCGTTTAATTTTACAAGGCAGACTGCATTTGTTTTCCTTTTTTCACATTTGAAAATTGCAAAGTTGACTTTAAACAAAAGATCGAATGTATTCTGGCTTGTGTTATCTCGCAGTACACCTCATTCATAATTCAGAGCTGGTTATATTTCACCAAATCTCTTTATGAGAAAAATGCATTGTAGTAACAAGTTTATAGTGACTCTCCAGGTCAACGTGCTGCTGAGCTGACAATCAAATTCTGCTTAGGGCCCCGAAAAACTTTAGGCAAGCCCTGCAACACACACTTACACACACACACACACACACACACACACAGATATGTGAGAAGGAAGTCTGCCCACAGTGCTAACAATATGTATACTATTAGCAACATCCTGAGGCCTGCAGTGACAATGGGTAATATGATTCACTCAGCAGCCAGTCAGCCAGTTTTGATAACAGACCTGCCTCAACACACATGCTAACAGGCAGGAGGGGGAAGTGTGTGTGTGTGTGTGTGTGTGTGTGTGTGTGTGTGTGTGTGTGTGTGTGTGTGTGTGTGTGTGTGTGTGTGTGTGTGTGTGTGTGTGTGTGTAGGTGTGCATCTTTCCTGAAAAGCCTGTAAAGTCTGGATTTGGTTGCAGGAAAATAACATTTGGTCACATACTGAACATGCTGTCCTCAACCCAGGGGCGTCGTTAGGCCTATTTTAGGGGGGCTGAACTCTCTGGAGCGGATCCAAGCTGACATTGGGTAAAGGCAGGGTTAACGCTGGACAGGTCGCCAGACCATCACAGGGCCGACACATAGAGACAGACAAACATTCACACTCACAGTCACAACTAGGGGCAATTTAGAGTCATCAATTAACCTAAGATGCATGTTTTTGGCTGTAGGAGGAGGTTGGACAGAACAAAATAAAGACGTTTGCTACGAAAATCCATTCTATAATTTTCATTGCATAATCTTATATCGTAAACAAACAATCCGTGTTTAAATTGACAGAACGAATACGAAAATAAGTAGTCTGGAGCCGTGTAGACCAGCTGCTATCAAACAACAAAGGGATCTGTATCTGCCAATATGGATCATCATTGATCTGCAATCAGTATCGGCGGCAAAAATACATGATCAGGGATTTCTAAAAGTTATATTTTCTCCCTTTTGTGCTGATCCGATCTGTGATCTGATCGGTGACTCGAGCCCGTGATACGATCCGAACCGTGAGTTTTATGATCTAATTTTTATGACTAATTGGAGTACAAGAAAAGAATCCCTCTGTCACTGGGATAATGTTATGAAATCTCTCAAGAGTTACATTAAAGAGAAGGAGACGGGGAAATTACCTCATTAAAGCTGGCAGTAGAGTCACCAGCAGCATGGGGCGGGATGCTCGGCGAGCCCCGCAGTCATACTGTGTGATCCCTGCACAGCCCAAAGAATACAGCAGCTGAAAATGTAAGCATGATGAAATTGAAACACACAAATGATGAAAGTTATTTGAGATTAGCGGTGGGTGGGGGTACCTTCACTTCACTGTATCAGTGCTATTGTCTAGATGGAGAGCAGAATATTACAAGAATATCACAAACTGTACAGGAAATAAAAATAAGTATCTGTGGGAAGGGGAGATATTAGCGTTGAAGGAGAAGTAGGAAGTAGAAGTATTCACCAATGTACTGTAATGAATGCTGTAAATTAACGGTGGATTTACAACAGTATCTTACAGTATTTCATAACAACCAACGTACGGGAAATATTCATCCTACGTCGGTTAACCATCACACTGTTAATTGTAGGCTTATGTTTCTGTTACGATAGCACATTTTTATTAATCAAACTGCTCATAATCCACTTATCATTTTTGAGTGACAAGATGTGATCCTGAACGATCCTTCTGATCACAGCCATGGAGAGATTAACCGAGGAACCGAGATGAAGTATTGTTTTGTCTTCATGATTATTGAACTGTTAACATCTCAAATGTTTCATTACATCAAGTTGCTAAAATGGGCGAAGCAAGCTCTGTAACATTAGCTAGCTCGAGCTCAAGTAGCTATAGTAACGTTAGCTAGCCAACAGCATAGCCAGCCAAGGTAATGTAAGTAAAAATAAATTGCCAATTACAGTGAAAAGATGTAACATTGCTTACCTAACTCTAACTTATTTCTGCTATTATAGACTAGACTGTAGAACGAAAGTTACGAATGCAACTACGGTTCTATGAATCCTGGATGACCGCCAGAGGCAGTGCTTAACACTGGATATCTTCTGTCTCGCGCATGCGCAGGTCGAGTCTTTATATCAACAAAGTCACCTGTGACCTCGGATGACCCCCGTCGTCTATAAGTTCCGGTGTCATCCTGAGATCAGTCATATGGAATCTTCTCGCGAGTTCATGGGATTCCGAGTGACCAAGAACTCTGGCGGTCATCCTGGATTCATAGAACCGTAGTTACATTCGTAACTTTTGTTCTATTTCATCCTTACTGGCCGCGTTTTGGCCGATAGCTTTCTCTGCTCCGCCTGTGCCAGGGGTTCAAAAGGACGCAAGCATAGGTTGTCCAGTACCAAGGTCCCAAGCAGGGGCCTTCGGGGCGCTCAGGGGAGGCAATCGCAGGGACACCAGTCTGTGGCTCCCTACTGTCTCATTGTTAACCTTAGTATGCTTCCCCGAAATACCGGCCACGTATACTCCAAGGGTAGAGGGAGACCGGCCCTTATCCAGGAGGGACTGTAGAAACTCAAGTACAGCAGACACGGGGCACTGTACTGGGTCCTTGTTCTGAACCGCACACCTGTTTTCATACTGCAGACGGGTAGATAACGCCCTGGCATTCAGAATAGTCAGTCTGACTGGTTCTATGCAGCCACTCAGCATCCGGTCGGGCCCTCCCGTGGCCAGACACATAGTTGAAGGCGGCAGGGATTGGGATGCCAAATCTGACCTTCTAATTGCGACAGGAGGTCCCTCCTGTCGGGGAAGAACTCTGAGAAGCCTTGGCAAGATCAGAGGGAATAGTGGAAATGCCTAAAGAAGACCCTCTGGCCACGTGTGAGCCAGGGCATCTTGACCCAGAGGACTGGTCCTCTCCATCAGGTAGAACCAGTGGGGGCAGTGGGTCGACATTGCGTCTGGATGCAGCCACCACTCCCCCGGTGGAGGCTTGGGACGGGAGAGGTAATCCACAACCTTGTTCCGTTTTCTGGTAGGTACATTGCCCAAAGGCTGGTCAGGTGAGGGGCCGCCCAGGTCAGAAAGGCATGGTGATACCAGTGGTAACTTCTGCGGATCTGGTTCCCCCTTGATGGTTTATGTGAAAACACAGCAGAGGTGTTGTCCGACCGGACAAGAATATGCTTTCCCTTCAAATATGGCAGGAAGTGTTTGGGCGGTAGCTCTAGAACATTGACCTACATTGAGCAGACTACTGCCCCCAAGCACTCCTGTTCTGCCACACTGCACCCCACCTTGAGAGGTAGGCATCTGTTGTCACAATCTCCCAGCAGAATGGAACCGAGCCCATGGGGACACCGTTTGCCAGATATGCCCTCTCATTCCATGGGGATAGAGCGAGTAGGCACTGTTTTGATACTACTATTGCCCTGTGTCTGTGCCACATGGCATCCAAGTGGAGGCTGTTCAGCAATCTGCAAACCCAAGGGAACGACAGCTGAGGCAGCTGTCAGTTTGCCCAATAGGCGGAGAAAAAGATGTAGGGCAACCGTCTGCCCCGCGGAAGGGGGAGAGGTTGTGGGGGATGTCGTCCAACCGCTGGAGCAACGAACAGGCTCTCATAGTGACTGCATCCATAGCCACACTAATGGTGTGGCTATGGTTAGCTAAGGTTATGCTCTGAGAAGGGCTGAGGTAGCTCTTCTCCATGTTCACCTTGAGGCCCCACCGGGCCACGTGAGAGAAGGCGAGCAGTGTCCTGTGCCGCCTGAAGCCTAACTAGCAGTGGCGGCCGGCCAATAGAGGGCCACGGGGCCTGGCCCCACCCACCTTGAGCCACAAAAACAAAAAATTATAAATTTTTTTTAAAAGATAATATTAATAAATTATACAAATTGTCAATATTTGTGTTTTTGAGCTATGTAATATACCCAGTAATATTTGTAAAATAGGATATCTGCTTGTCCTCTCCGCTGGTGCACCTCTCAGCTGTCCCCGTGCAAGTCTCTACTGCGCGTGCACGTGCTGGGGCCAGATCGATTTGGCCCAAGGGAGACGGGTCTAATAAGCAGCTTAGCCAATCACTGATTAAAGAAATAAATGAGTGACTTACAATTTAGCCAATCAGCGCCCTAAAAAAGACTTCCGGGAGGACCAGACCCTCCCGGAAGTCTTTTTCTCCCGGAGTGCCCGTGTCTAGTTCTCATCTCGCGTGTTCTCGCTACCCAGCTGGACGACGGTCACCGGCTTGCGGTAAAGAAACACGAGGTGGATAAAAACCGCCACATTTTATCAAAAATAATTGATGAAATTTTGAAGCTTATACTCGACCTGCGCATGCGCGAGACAGAAGATATCCAGTGTTAAGCACTGCCTCTGGCGGTCAGTAAGGATGAAATAGAACTGCCAACCAGAAGGAACGGGACGATGTTCAAAGGGGAGAGGAGACCTAGAAATGTCAAAGTGTGTCTCTAAGACGATGAAGTGAGGCACTCAAATCCTCTCTCACTGTTGGATCTCTATTTCTCCTTCTCTTCATGCAGGTCATATTTACATGTGTAAAATGTGTGTGTAAGTATTTATTTTTCTTTTAAACATGCAGTACCTCTTCAGTTTGGGAATACAAATGTTGCTTATATTATATGTCTTACAAAGTCAGCCGTATAAATGACTGAAGACAAGTAATAAACTTCAGCAATATTGTATTGTATATGCATCATTGTATTTTCTACATTTTTTAGTTGTGGGGAGATAAAAGCGAAAGTAACAGATTTTATCATCCTTTGTAAATAAACGGTAACATGCTGCTACATACCATAAAACACAGTTATTCCACTATTACATACTGTAGTCTAATAGACGGTAAGATACTGTTGAAATAAATTACAGTAGGTGCAGCTCAAAGTAACAGTAAATTACTAGTGTCTTTGCTGCCAGTATTTTAGCTATTTGTCAGTCTATAGTTTAGGCGTGAGTTGCTGAAAGTTGGAGATATTAGCAGAAGAGATGTCTGCCTTCTCTTCAATACAATGGAACTAGATGCCACTAAAAGCAGCAAAAATACATTTGATAACTCAACATCAAAGTCTTTTTCCAGCAATCATGACTTGGTTAATCAAGATAATTCACAGACCTCGTTGTGAGCAGTTTCATGTAGGACCTATTTTCTTTCCATCCACCAACTGTATCAATGCGCACAAGGAAGCATGCATCTATATATGTATGCTACGCATGCTTCCTTCTGCACGGTTGACAAATACTGCGTTGTAGCCATTGTACAGTCATGTCTTGATGCTTGTCAATTTCAACGGGAATAATCATTGTTATGATTCCCTACAGTGTAATACACCTTGATCATTCATGCCTGCTGCCTCAGAGATGTTACCAGCCTAGTAGTTCAGTCCTGGGTGACAGAGCACACAGCTAGCAGGTTTCCACTGATGGGCTGACTAAATATATAACAACTCTTGTTGTAAGTACTTCATCCAATTAAGATGTATATCCTGGTGAGACACAGCATCCATGCTGAGAGGACGAGAGGAGGCAGAGTGAGAGATGCTCGAGAAGTTGACAGTCACATGCAATGCTAACATTTTTACCAGGTGCATATACTGCATATAACATGTGGCATAGGTTTATAGGTTTATTTCTACCGTTGATGAAAAAAGAAAGTCAAGTGTTGAAAATAGAGAGCAGTGACGGCAGTGGAGTGGTAACAGGGTGGAATCATATTTACATCTGACAGATGTTGATGTAACTCCTGCCCTCTGCCCACTGCAATGACAAACTCCACTTCACTGACCTAGCTACCCTTGGAAGCTGCACACCCATTTTAACCATGACACAATACACCATGAATGTCTCCCAACCCCTTGTCCATCTACTGTCTCTCACACGGTGAGGTGCCACTGGAACACCAGTCAGTACTTATTGTTGGCTCTAGTTTGATGGGGATGGCGTGTAGCCTCAAGAGAATATCTCAGCAATTCACTTCAGTGAAGTGTGCTGTGTTGGAATGAAATGGATCTACTTGAACTATGCTGGACCCCTTGGTCTCTCTTTACAAACTCATCTTTGAGCAAGCGTCGTCGAAAGATTACATAGATACCAGATAAATCAAGCTTAATTTGGGGGAAACATTCATTTAATGAGGCCAGTAGACTATAGTTATGGTGCTGTATTGATTTTTTTTTTTTTATATCGTGTACTATGTTGATCTGTGGATTAATCGGAGGAGAGTGTACCTGAGATTGAGTCAAAAAAGTGCACAGTTCTAACATTCTTGCATCCTCGTTCTCTTTCTCAGGAGAGAGGAAGAAGATGTTGGGTGGAGGGACAGAGATTTTCCCTGTGCTGAGCATTTTCTGGGGTCAAGCCACCAAGCCTCAGTAACTCAGTATGCATCTAACTGAAACCCAGCAGGTCACACGATACCAATAATGCAGCTTGAAACCTGACTGGAACTTTGAATTAATCAGGAAATGCAGCAGTCACGCCAACATGCGGGCTTCATGCACAACTGTCATAGAGCCTGGAGCTCTGCTCCTCCTGAAGACATGGATCACTGTCCTCTCACAGCCTCTGCCTCTGAAACATGCTACACAGCTTCAAAAATGTGCCTAATTGTGACTGAGTGATGAGTGTGGAAGGAAGAGAGGAAATAACTGCTGATCCTTGTGGAGGTGTTAAGGCCTAAACCAACTGCCTATTTATTTCATTCCTCCCATGGCCTGCCTGTGCATACAGAACACATCTTTCTATGTGACTGCAGAGAAGCACGACTGAAAAGCTCGAAACACATGCACGCTCACTTCAACAGTCAGCCATGCCAAACGACACTATATTAGCAAGTCCAATATGTGAAGGTGACATGTTAAATGGCTGGTGTTTTAGGCTGGGCTGTCAGGAGCAGGAAGGTTCTCCTCTCTTCTATTTATCTGGCTAAATCTCCTCTGCTTGGCAGGTTAGTTGATCTTTAAACCCCGGCACATCACATATCCATAATGTAAAACATAACTACAGCCGAGCTGCTACGGAAGCTACAGGGACACATCAGTGCATTTTGACAGGACAGGGACATGAAACCCATGAAGCCAAACACATTAGCACATGCTCGCATGGCAGCAATCTGCAGTGATACAGTCAGGATATGAGTCCCTTAGAAATGAAATCATTTCTTTCTCCCATAATTGTTGGAATGCGGTTAAGCATTCCAACAATTCAATTTTACAATATACATTTTTTACACTACAGACACAATTTTTACAGGATCTGTTATTCAACTCAGCCTTCCTCTCAATTATTAATATCGGAGCAATAGGAGCTACGGTTATGGGAGTTTTGATGATTTGTTTGAGAGGTGTTTCCCTGTTTTATCTCCATGAAATGGCTTCAGGCACACAGGTGTTCACGATTGAGCCAGTGATTAGTGATGTTGATAAACACAGACTCAGAGACACACACGCACATACACTCCTCTCCCTCTGTGTGTCTCTCTCATACAGTCATTCAGGTCTTAGAGACTTTTAGAGGCCCCACACACACACACACCCCATTTCAAAATAAAAGCCCCAAAGAGTGAATTCTAACTGAAATGCTTGTGATGAGCCTCTCATTTAATAACCGGTTTGTGTTTATCTAACATTATGATTCTGTCTCCTCTCCCCTTCTCCCCCACACCCCACACCCCATTTAAAAAAAAGCCCCAGAGAGTGAATTCTAACTGAACTGCTTGTGATGAAGCCTGTCATTCAATAACCTCTGTTTATGTGTGTCAAACATTATGATTATGTCTCCTCTCCCCCTCCCTCCCCCACCCAGCCCCATCCTTTCAAAATAAAAGCCCCATGGATTAACTGTATGTAAACATTAAGCTCAAAATTTGGCTTTTTTGTTGAAATAATAAATGCTCTTACAAATACTGCGACAACTACTACTGCTGCCAATATTTCTAGTATTACTACTACTACTGCTGCTACTACAACTTTTGCTGTTGCTACTATTACTAGTGCTATTACTGCTACCATCAATATTATTACTACCACTACTGCTATTACTACCACTACTACTATTACTTATACTACAACTGCTACTACTGCTATGCATGCTACTACCAGTACTAATACTACTACAGCTATTAGTACGACTGCTACTAGTACTACTACTGCTACTTCATATACTGCCATTACTTTTACTACTACTACTACTACTACTACTACTACTACTACTGTTATATTAAATACTACGACCACTACTACAGCTATTACTACTACTACTGATACTAGGCTACTACTTCTTCTGAATACTAATACTTCTAATAAATACTAATACTTCTACTACTAATGATACTTCTACTAGAACTACGACTTCTACTACTACTATTACAAATATCACTACTGCTACTACTACTACTTATTCTAATGCTACTAATACTTCTACTACTAATAATACTTCTACTTCAACTACAACTTCTACTACTATTACTACAAATATCACTACTTCTGAAATTTGTTTAAGCTACAGAAATTGTTCAAATATCAAAATGTTCAGCTCTTTCAGGAGAGGGGTGCTTTGACTTTTCATTTTTGTAATCTTTAAACTTTTTGAATGAAGCTTTTTGCAATTTTCTTTTGAATGGGATCTCTATGGAGAAAATCTTCAAATCCTGTTATACTTCAACTTTCAAAGCCTTCTTCTTCCTCATACTTTCAGCTACAGACACCATAGTTAGACATTTCAACTAGAAGGTTTTTCAGCAGTGCAGTTTAAATGCTTTCGGGCTTCAACATTTTTCAGACAGATAGTCTCCCATTTCTTAATTTTCAGCAATTTTTTCACAATTAATTTCAGCTTTCAGCATTCCAACGCATTTTCAGCAGGAAATGCATTTTCTAGTTACCTTTCCTGTCCTGTTCTGTTAGTACAAACTCCTACCAGTCACTTCCCTGCACATCCCTTCTATTACACTCGACACTTACATCTCACTTGTTTATAGTCCTGTTATCTGTTCGTTTGTGCACTTTATTTTATTTTATATTTTACTTTATTTTATATTTTACTTTATTTTATATTTTCTGTAAATTTAATATGTTTCTACTTTGCACTGTTGATTGTTGTTTTGCACCTCCCGTCATGTCAAATTCCTTGTATGTTCAACATAGCATGGCAATAAACGGTTCTGATTCTGATTCTGTCTATTTTTACACATGGCCACATTTCTTGCTCTATACATGTCTTTCTTCTTCAGTATCTTCTGAGACTCTAGCTTTAATGCCCATGTAGGGAGGGATCTTTGGAAGCGTAATAATTTAATCTCATTTAGTCCTCAAAGGAAACGGTGTGTGATGTCCTACATTAGATGGTGTTCACCAGACTTACACACAGGGTAATGCTGGGCTTTAATCTGATGAGCTTCAGTCGGCTGTTAAGAACAACAGAGCACTGCTGGATGTCATTAAACAGAGCCAACCTGTACTACAAGCTTCACTATGGGTGCTATTTAAAGCCGTATAGAATATCAGGAAAGCAGAGCCTCAGAATTAAAATATGTGCCCTCAAGAAATACACTTAAACAGGGCCTCAGCCTCTTGTAACTATCTCTATTATTGCTGTCAGTCAACAGCACGGCCCATCAAACTGTCAACATTATGTCCCAACAGCAGTGCCTGTCAGGTGTTGGAAAGAGCCAGAGTGTCAGGTGTCATAACAAAATAAGCAGAGATGTTTCTAAGCATGGCTACATTAAAACCTGTTAAGGGGCCCTGGGCCAACTGGACCCCTGTAGACCACAACCTGACACCCTCAATACCTTGTCATTGTGCCTAAAAGGGCAACTTCAGCATTGTCCCTTGGTTTTGTGTCTAAGTATATCAAGAAGGTACTGCGCTCTCTCGTACTTCTTCTGTTTTTGTTTATTTGTCTTGTTTCCAGCTCTCCCTCTCTGATCGCATTCAGCAGGGAGAAACTTATAAACACCCGTCAATCCACTGGTCAAACTTTTTCGCCGTTTTTCATTGAACCGGAAAGTTTTACAGAGCTTTTAGTTGGAGGAGCAGCGGCTCTGCTCGGGATTTGCCGGAGACGGCGACGGGGGAAGCGATGATCAGGAGCGCTCGTTAAACTGCATCAGCGGGGATTCAGAACTGTGCTCCTGTCAACCCATCTGACAAATGTCCGCTCTCTGGCCAACAAGATGGATGAACTGCTGCTCCTCAACAAAGCAAACACGGACTTTAGTAGATCTGCCGCCCTGTGCTTCACTGAAACCTGGCTTGGTGAGCACATCCTGGACAGCGCACTACATCTTCCAAATCCACCAAGCGGACCGCGTAGCGGCACTGTCGGGGAAAACGAGGGGAGACGGTATCTGCTTCTATATTAACGAAGGTTGGTGTGCGGATGTCACACTGTTAAAGGAACCATGCAGCCCTCAATTAAAAAACATTTTATTCACGAATATCCAGACTCATTGTTCTTGGGGACTTCAACAGAGCAAACCTCAGCAAAGAACTGCCAAAATACAGACGGCATATTACGTGTAGCACCAGGGACAAAAACACACTGGACCACTGCTACACTAATAAAGGACACATATCGCTCTGTCCCCCGTGCAGCTCTGGGACTCTCTGATCATTTTCTGGTTCATCTTCTCCCGACCTACAGGCCGAAACTAAAATCTGCAAAGCCTGTGGTGAAGACTGAGGAGATGGACCAACGAGGCAAAGCTGGAGTCACAGTCACTGATTGGAGTGTTTTTGAGGCTGCTGCTACAGACCTGGATGAGCTCACTGACACTGTGACATCGTACATCGATCAGTTTCTGTGAGGACATGTGTGTGCCAAATAAAACCTGCACATATAACAATAAACCCTGGTTTACTGAAAAACATAGGCCGCTTCGTCGGGCTAAGAGGAGGCCTACAGAAGTGGGGACAGGATCCTGTACACCCAGACCAGAAACACAGACAAAGGAGATCAAGGTAGCAAAGAGGAGCTACACTGAAAAGCCTTCGGAGTCGTTCTTGCTCTTCTTTTGATGAATAAACCCTCTCCAGTTCAGATAAAACTGATGCTACTGCAGCATCTAAGCTAACCTCCTCAGGAGCCGCCATTCTTGTTTAGAACCAACAGTCTCCTCTCCGTCTTGCGCAACGCATTACTTAAAGCCTGACAGGATGGATTATTGTTTGATCTTGTGATCCCACGATCTCGTGATATTATTAGACTCTCACTGCCATGCAAGGTATTCCAACACAGCAAACTCTTCCTGGAACTCCTTTCTCCAACTTGCACTCACATTTCCACCGCTGTCTATTGGCAACAAGTCATCTCACGAGATTTCAGAGTGAGACTTTTCCTTGAGCGAGACTTGGTTAAACACAATAGCAAACAGACCGGATGCAGCAAAAGGTAAGAAAAGCGGTTTTAAAACATGTTCTGTTAACTAATAAACAACCTTAAAGGAATCTAACGTATCTTACCGGTTACATGTCTTGGCTTTCATTGCAGTTTTTGCTGCTTTACCGCTCCACCTGAGAGTATCTCAGTGCTGAACAGGCTGACCTGAGAACAGACCACCACCGTCAAGACTCTGCCTATAGCTAGATGTAGAAGTCTGTAATGGCTACAATCTGTACTGCCTGTAAATTGATTTCATTCATATCGACGAGGTTCTGCATTAAACTCACTCTTGGTGTCTTCTTTGGATGAAAAGGCCTTTGATCATGTAAAGATGAAAGGGGAATTACTCTCCAAGTGTAATTTGCTGATGCAGAATCCTCTGACTCGGTGTGTTCTTTAAAGCATGCTGCATTATGCACACGGACGGCGAGACGGAGAACTCAAACAACAACAAAGACAGTAACTATTACTATTAGAGATGTTAGAGTGTGAGATGACAATAAATACAGGCTTCCATGCAAGAAGAAATATGAATATGACTCAAGTTCATATCATGTTTCCAGCTTTATCTGCCATATGTGCAGCGAGGGTTAAACTTTTCTGTACCACTCCCAGTTTGAACATCAGTGAATAACCAGAGAAGCTCCACCAATCACATAACAAAAATGTATATTGTGTAGATGTTGTCCTGGAAATGATGTGTAAATCCTTGTTCATTCATCGTAGCTACACAGCCACAGAGTGTGCACTCAAGTAATGTGTTGTATATGTATGAATTAAGCATGAGACAGAAGTACATGACACTGATTGTGTGCAGCCACACAAACAGTTCAGTACAGGGAGCACTTCACACAACACACAGCTGAGGCTCATGGGAATGTCATGGACTTGCAGGTGTTTGGTCATAAAGACAAATGTTGGACAAAGTTTTTAACTTGATGGATCGCCAAAGTGATCATAATTCTTGAAAGGGGAACAGACTGTCTATACCAAATTCCATGACAATTTGATCGATAGTTGACATTTTACTCGGAACCAAATGGTGTATTAGGGAGAAGAAACGGTGAGTAGCTGCATTCCTAGATTGCATTTTGGCTCATGTGTTCCGCCTCTTTTGCTCTTCACACAGACTGTGAATGCTTGTTAATGCTTTTTAACGCTTCTGATACCAAAATCTTGTTCCGTTGCCAGACATTATCCTCTAGCAACAAGAATGTCTACCAAATGTGATCGCAATCCATCCAACAGTTGCAGTAAAATTTAAGTGTGGAGCAAAGTGGTGGATTGCTATTACTAGTAAAGATTAAAAGTAAATGACTATAAATATTTGGACACACTAGGGAATGGTATTACTATTACCATACCATTATTCAACAGTTAAGTCAAGAACTTCACCATGATAAATTGAAGTAACATGACATATGACTAGCGATCAACTCTGTCTGAGTGGTATACATGACTTTGTTGGAGAACTCCATAGATTTACCTTCCACCATGACATAAACAGTACATCAGGGGTGTCACAATCAGTAAACACATTCATGTCCCTCATGCAGCAGATGATATCTTAACCATCACATTCATTTAAGTTTCTTAATGTCACGGGAACGATGAATGAAACACATCTGAAGAGCTCTACATTTAATGAAATATCTATTCCATGCAAACTCTGTCTGCAGTACTGGACAGTGCAGTATGCAGAATCCAATCTACTTCTACCAATTTACACACACGCACGCACACACACACACACACACACACACACACACACACACACTTTAATTTAGTGAGAAATGAGAGAAAAAAATCAAAACATTCAGCATGCCTGATTTCATTCTGAGACTGGAATTTGATCACAACGGCAAAAGTGTTGAACGTAAAACCAGCTAAGGCACAGAGACCCCCTTACACCAAAGCTGCTCTGGTTCTTAGTGACGAGGGTCCCCTTATAAGGGGACACTAGTCACGTGGTCATTTGTGTCATGCTTGGACCAGTGAACACATATTAATTAATAATGATGTCGCATACCCCGTGAAACGTCAGAAACCTGGGATAAAATCGTATAAAAAGACATTTGAACATACTCCAAACACAACTCAGTACTCAAACTTAGCATAACTACAACACCATATTCATATTTCGCCAGGAGTGTACGCACTCGGGACATTTCCGGACTTAGCAATCATAGCTTGATGCTAACAAACAAACCGAAATAGCAGAAATCACGCCAACACCACAACGATTACGGACATATCCGTAACATTTCTCTCCGTCATACTATCGCTGAGATATGAGGCCAACAGACACCAGCAACACAAATCATATTATCGCTTTATGATCATAAATATCACTTACTATTGTCGTTTTGAAGCCGAACAGCTATAAATCCCCGCATTTTTTCGCTGGTAAACAGTCAATGTACTTCCTGCCTTGCAGCAGGGACACGCCTTTCCTTCGGAGGGGGTCATTTCACCCCACAGGGGAAGGCTTAACATGATTTGGGTCCCAGACACTGCAAGTCACTATTTTCGGAGACTTGATGATTTTGACTGGCTAACAGTGCTGTCACTCATTTTCAAGTGATTAGCTCAATTCTATTGGAGCTAACGAATACAGAGAGGTATGTACCATGGAGGTCGGCCAATGGGAGCCAGAGGTATTGTTCTGCGTAAGTATAAAAACTAGGAGCAAGCTGCCAGCTGGCTTTACGCACAGCTGAACACACTCAGCTGATTATAGCTGGAGCTTGCTTAGAAAGATAATAGATGAGATTTCGGCTGCCTTTTCACCGTTCGTACATTTTTAGGATTACCGGTAATTAGTAAGATGTCGAAACAGAAGACTTACAAATATAATATAAAATAATACAATATTAAATATAATATTAAAAAATATATATTTTTTTTTTCCAAAAAAAGCCAGAAATTGCTGCATTTGGATGTATTTAACACCATTAGTAATTTATAAGTGAAATATGTAGTTTAGTACATGAGGAAATTCAAATGGCACACATGGCACACATGGTGCCCAAATGCACATTTTGTAAATCTCGCCTAAACTTTCTGTACTAACACTTCTCTCATTTTGTTCTGCTTCACTTTATCAAAGTAAAACTTTGCAGAGAGACTGTTCACATATATGTGCTATGATTTGGGAGATGTTTTAGGCTGGGGGCTGCATCATTTCAATGAAATAATAACAATGAAGGGGCTTTTTTTTCAGGCGAACCTGAAATTTTTCAATTTGAGCTGTGTGCCATGTTCATTTACTCTTAACCAGTAACGTATACACTGATATTTACACATCTGAACAAATCTCACAAGTGTTCCTTTATTACAACACACCAAATTATTCAAATAGACCTTGTGCTTGCAAAGATGCACTCTTTTGAGTATGGGTATGCAATTTTCGAGCAGAGGCCTAAAAATAGGGCTAGGCATTAAGAGGTTTTAAACCGTTTTTTCAGGATTCTTGGAACCTTGTAGCAAACCAGATTGTTGTTCCACCAGTTTGGAGCTCATCATTTGTAATCAAGGATGCAAAGGAAGTAAACAGTAGTATTGATGAAGATGGAGGAACGTGTTTTTTTCCCGAGTCAGCATCCCACTGGTTCCCTTGACAAAATGGCAATAGGGTTTTCCCAGTGGTTTTTGGATTGTTGCAGAAACATTTATTACACGTTTGGTTCAGCTAGATAATCTTCACAAATGAACACCACTTTTATGATTTGTCAAGCGTGAATGCAATCACCAGAAGTTAAAAGCTAAAAAGGAATAGGATATAGGATATAAAGGAACTATACCCGGTCATGTGAGCACACACATAACAAGGCTGTAAAGGCGTACTAGTGAGCGTAATGATATTTAGTCTTATCTAGGACACTTGTTAGCAACAGCATTTTTTAAAAACACACAAGCTTCCGAGGGAAGTTATTGAAATTATTTAATATCTAGAATAACAAGTTTCAAATCTCTTCAGCTTGTTTTAACCACAGACCTTACATCTAACCAAAACCCATTGGCTTTGAGTCGAGGGAACCAGAAGTTTTCTTTGCACTGCAGTTCAAGGAAATTCGGCAATTGTTTTGTTATTTTAGTTGGGAACCAACTTTTCACCTATTTATTTTTGGTGGAAATGCTCCAAACAGTTCAAAATGATGTGCGTCAACTAGAACGGAACCCATTCTGTGTTGGTTAGAAAGAGAATGTATGTTGGAATGTACAGTATGCGTGTATCCTGGTATGAGCTTCTGTACAGTAGGTACTTGCCCTGTGTGTGTTTAGAATAAGAGAGCCTGAGGCAGGTGGCAGAGGGGATTTTCATAGAACACACCACACAAATTCACAGCCATGTAGATCGAAGCAAACACGAGAAACCCAAGACACTGTCAGCTCCCATCTGTGTGTACAAGTGTATGTCTGGAACACACAAATGTTAAAACACAGTGCAGATGTTAGGAGGCAAGAGAAGCTACTTGTCTGTCACAGGGACAGTAAATCTGAGCAGGTCGCAACAAGACAGGAGTGACACTGTGGCGTGAGGACGATTATCTTTCAGCATCACACTAAATCTCTTTGGCAAGATACAACAATTATCCCTCCATTTAGTATTCCTCTGTGTGTGTGTGTGTATATATATGTGTGTGTGTGTGTGTGTGTGTGTGTAAGCTTTGACGGTAGAGAAATTTATTAGAGCAAGAAGGCGGGCTGGGCTGCTAACTGGTAAATCAACACGGCAGTGAGGAGCGTTTATGGTCATTGCTATTCATTTGGAAGGAGACATTTGCCATCACTCACATTCAGATGAATGTGCACACACATCGGTGGCATGTCGTGCGTCAGTAAAGGAGAAACTACAGATGTTTAACTTGAACTCGTAAAACATTTTTGAAAAATACGGCTGCTCCTCATTCTGTACATTTTCACCTCTCTTTTATTGTGACATAATTTATTACATAATGAAGAACTTCACGTTTGACTTTCTGAGAAGAAATAATTACTTTGGCAATTCCTTTCTTTTGGGCTTCCCCCAAAACTACTTGTACGTAGTAAATATCATACCCAGGTATCCTTACCTGAAATACCGGTGCGTCTCTAAGAAGAACCAGCCTGGAGGTGTGCTTCTTCTTGCCTTGCTTTACGGTTTACTGCCTGGAAGCATCCTGCCTTTCACTGGGTCAACACTAGCAAGTAGCCTATAGAACAAAGCTCGCTAACTGGCAAGCATTGTATAAATACAAATATATAGTCTCACAATTTATGGAATTTTGTGCCAAGTAGCACGTTATTTTGTTTAAATATGTAATCTCCACAGACAGATTTCCCTACTTGGTATAGAGTACTGCTGCCCCACCACTGTATCACGTTATTTGGCAACTTTTTACAATCAATTCATAAATACAATAACATCAATTCAATCCTCTTAAAAACATTTGCACCTGTTCACATCACTCCAGTCTGACTCACCAGATGTGGACTGTGGTTTTATGGGGTCAGATCAGTCTCAAAAATCACAAATGCATACATAAAGATTCACAAATGCGCACACAACAATTCACAAATATATTAGATTTACAAATGCACGCAGAACGATTCACAAATACATTCCAATTTGTAAGTATTTCTGTGTGGATTCTTTATATTTGTTTGTGGATTTGCATGTATTTATTTGTGGATCACATTGCATTTCTTTGCAAATCGCTACAGAACATATTCGTGGATTATTGAGACTGCCCTGACGTGCCTCGATTCACAAATGCGTTTTTTCAACATTCTCTTTTTCAACCAATCAATGAGCGCAGCTCCCCCCTCCCCTCCCCACGAGGCTGCCAGGCATTAGAGTTACGCAATTTGCGGAAGAGACAGGGGAAGCTCAAAGGCACTTCCTGTTGCAAGCGCCACCGTTTTGGTGCGGATTAGTTTAGCCTTTATTTGTCGTTATTTGACATGATGTGACAATACATTAAGGTCCTTGAAGGTATGACTGTTGGTAGTTGTAATTATTTTTTTGTCAGGCAAAGGCCCGCGACCCACTGAAAACGGGTCCGCGACCCACCAGTTGAGAATCACTGCCCTAGTGGGTTAATTTGTCCATGCTGGGTTAGGGTTCATGGGGTTAAAAACTGAAACAACTGTAGTCGTAACAAGTGTCTTGTTGTATGATTTCTAAGAATGCTTATGGATATTTATCTGTGATGGAAATCAAAGATACCGCTATCACTGCAAGAGCAAGTCATGCTGATTCTAGCAGTGTGTTTAATGGTGTCAGTGTGTTCTGAGCGAGAACAATAAACAGAATCACAACCGTTTAACCGTTTATTGCCAAGTACATAACACATGCAAGGAATTAAGGAATACAAGGAGAAGTAGTAGTGTGATGTTTGCAGAGCTTACTTAACTACAAATGTGTATTATTAAGTTGTAGCTGTAATATTTTTTTGTTTTTGAAGAAAACAGTCAAAACAGTTCCAGCTCGTCTATTTTAAGCATTATTTTAGGTTATCATGATGGGGAACTTTAAGGAACACTCCACGGAAGGCCTCTAGTTTTCTGTCTCCCCCTGACTCAGAAGAGACGGACAAAAAAAAAAAAAGTCCTTTACATCTTTGTGTTCAGTACAGAGAGGTCCAGGATGTGTTTATGTTAGCTTAGCACAAATACTGATAGCAGCATTCAACCGCACAACTCTAAACCTCTGGCTGTTGTTTCTACTTGGCCACCAGTCTTTAGTGCGGGACTCGACACATGTACAGCGATTTGTCATCGCTGTACATGTTTACTGCCGTCTCCACGCACATGGACCGAACAAAAGACAGGATTAGGGGGTTCGAAATGTTTCCAATCCGTCATGCCAATCATCTGCCTGTAGGACATTGTAAAGTGTCTCATGCTCATCCTCAGGCTGTTGGTTGGGTACCTTTGTTATTATGTTACGCTGAAGACACCAGGCGTCTCAAGTTGTTCGTTAAACAGTGTGAGAGATCCCCTGGGAGGACAAGAGAGGAAATGTGATCATTTATATTCTGTGGATATAGTCTTATCATATAAATGTATGCACCTTCAAATTTTAGGGTTACGATTTAGCTCTTTTTCACGAAGTGCCAGCAGTGAATAAGTGAGTGCAGCTAAAATAATACATGTATTTACTTTAATATAAAGTGGGAAATTACTGAGCTACAAAAACTGAAATTGTAAAATACTCCCCCCAAACTAGTTGAATATATTTGTCAAATTCCAGAAAAGTGAGTCACAGACAATAGTGCTTACGTGCTGGAGAAGTGCAGTCAGAGTGAACTACCAGCCTGATGTCTTAAACCGTTTGAATGTCAGCATGTGTGTCACTTACCACACATCTCTGCCCCTCTTTCCACTCAGACTAGGGTTCTGTTAATGTGCACTTTGTGTTGCGGAGGTGGAGGGGTGGGCAGGTGGGACAGGAGGGTGGTATTTTAACAGCAATTTTCCTCAGTAACAGTGTCAAACAACTGACAGAAGAACAAGTTTGAGTTGCAATTTGTGTGTATTTTCCATCTGAAATGTCAGATAGGCGTTTTAAGAGTGCTTCAGATTTTTTCCAGGATCTGGTCTGATGCTTCAACACATCAGCCTCCAACACTTGCTCGGTGTTTTGTGATGTCAAAAAAAAGAAAGTTGGGACATGCTCAAACAGTTCAGTTGGTTTGATTGTCAGTTCGCACACCACTTTGGTCAGGACTCAAATGTTTTGAATATTGGAAAGATTGGCATGACATTTGGTACTCAAACGATGGATCCTAGTGATCCATTTACTTTTCCAGTTGCACCACCATCAGGTCAAAGTTCATCCTATTGGATGAATTAGCACCAAATTGGGTAGAAACGTGTAATAGCACCTTTGACAATTCCCTAACTTCCACTCTGGTGCCATCCTACATAGCTGATTCAGAATGAAATGTCTCAACAGCTGTTAGTATGATTTGGTCGGACATTTATCCGATACCTTGGTTTATGACCAAAAAGCACTGACAGTGAGTCAGTCAGTCAGTCAGAGACATTCTGCCTTATTGTGTCAACAGCCCTCCCCTTTCTCATCTACAAAGCACTAGACGGTAGGGGTGGGGGAAAAAACTGATACAGCATAGTATCGCTATATTTTGCGTGGCGATATTGTATCGATAAACGGACTCAAAGTATCGATCTTTTATAATATAAACTATTAAAAAAAAACTTCTTTTTTTTTTGAAAAATCAAATCAATTACTTTTTCAGTCCACTAGATGGTGCTGAGTTGTTTTCTGGTGAGGTCAGCAAAGGTCCCGGGTCAGCGTGATTGGTAGGAAGTTGGCCAAAACAAAGAGAGACATCTGGCCTCACAACGGGGTTAAATCTGCCAACAGTAGCCGGCTCATGGGGAGAGTGCAGCGCATAACTGTCTCGCATCACAAGTTATACTGAGTTATATAACTCTCATATCCTACTTATATAAGTTATAGTTCATATTCTGAGTCCACACGCTTGCATTTAGTTAAGTTGGACTATGTAGTAATACAAACAGTTCAGTTTGTCAGGTTCATGCAACATTTATGACATTGTTGGTCAGTCTGTCTGCTTGACAATCCTATTCTGCTGCAATAAAAATGATTGAAGTGAGATGAACAGACTGACAACTTTATCTTATTAGATAAAATATGTTGACACAGTTTTCCTTTGGGGACATAATTTGAAGTTGAAAAAGTAATAAATCGCAATATAGGCCTATGTTATGGCAATACTCAGAATATCGCAGTATCGTGATAATATCGCAGTACCGTGATAATATTGCAGTATCGTTATAATATCGCAGTATCGTGATAATATCGTATCGTGACGTAAGTATAATGATAATATCGTATCGCGGGACCTCTGGTGATTCCCACCCTTACTAGACGGCAACCTCTGGTTCTGAAAAGCCCCTTAAAGCTGCATTCTCTCTAATGTCCACCAGGGGACGACTCCTCTGGTTGTATAGAAGTCTATGAGAAAATGACTCTACTTCTCTCTTGATTTATTCCCTCAGTAAACATTGTAAACATGAGTTTATGGTCTTAATCTCTAGTTTCAAGTCTTCTTCAATACAGCATGATGTCCATTTAGTACATTATGGTCCATTTAGAGTCAAACGGACCATAAAGCAGGGGATGCTTTAGGGCGGGGCTACCTTGTACCTCAACGTTGTCCATTCTAGGAGTTGTCTGTTTTTTCATCTTACAATTTTAACCCTCTCGGTGTGTTTTCACTTCAGGAAAGTTAATTGTAACAAAATGTCATACGGCGTTTGGTTGTACTTAGCTCCACCATCTCATGTCACTTTTGGTTTAAAAAAAACAAGGATGGCGGCAGCCAAAAGCCAAGATGGAGAGAGCCAAAATGCAAAATTCAAAGCTTCAAAACCATTATCCACAAACCAATGAGTGACGTCACGGTGACTACGTTTACTTCTTATATACAGTCCATCCAAAGCACACAGTGATTATTATTAGCAGCACTCTTAAAGCAGAAGCACACTGATAGAATACTGATAATGAAATTGTGTAAAAAACTGAATAGTAAAGTATTATTGAAAACCTTCCCCAATACAAACATTTGATTCAGACAGTCGGGTCTAATGTGACGAATCAGACAGGGATACTTGGTATCGGTGCTTCCTGCAGGTAAATCATTATTGCTGCTAGCGGCAGTGAAATACTAATGTCAGTGAAACCAGGACTGGCTATCTGCAGCTCACTGGCCGCATTCTGTCAAGTTTCTTCTCTGAACCCTAGAAGAGAGGCGAGCGAGCGAGGAAAAGTAGAGAGAGACAACAAGGCTGAGAGAAGATAGAAACTCCTTTGATGGGTTCATCACTCTCAAATGTTCCCTTAATCCCAGACAATGAAGCCATCACACTAGAACAGTATCGAGGCACAGAGAGAGACAGGAGAGATTCCTCCCTTCTCTCTTCTAAGTCAGCATCTCCATCATCCTGTGAACCCTCATTAAGTGATTCATTTGGGGTAATGAAAGAGAAAGAACCTGCAGCCAGTGGCCATGTGTAGAGCTGAACGAATGGTTAGTCATGACCATTTAAAAGCCACCTCTTCCTGCATGCATGTGTGCTCGGACAAATGATGGGCCACAGGTTCAAAGAGGGTCCTGATCAGGCGGCAACCTCCGGGGGTACTTCTCAAGTCTCTTAATTGCATCCCCATTTCCCTCACTTGGGTCCTTTCCTTGCGTCTTAGTCCCTCCCACCAGGGATGCATGGGATGCAACCATGCGAGGAGAGTCTAGTCTCAAGTCTTCTTCAATACAGCATGATTTTCATTTAGTACATTGTGGTCCATTTAGAGTCAAATACACCATAAAGCAGGGGATGCTTTAGGGCGGGGCTACACGGTGATTAACAGGTCTCTACCACTGCGTTGTCCGTTCTGGAGTGTTTTTGTCTGACAACTTTAACCCTTTCAGTGTTTTCACTCCATTGCAGTTAATTGTAACATTTTGGTTGTCTAAAAATGTATTTTTCATACTGCAGTACATAGACCAGTGGGTGATGTCATGGTGACCACGTCCACTTCTACTATACAGTCTGTAGTTCAGATTAAGCCAGCTTGTTACATGGAGAGAGCTTGAATCTGGAAAGTGCTACATTAGTGCTTTCTGCTGTTCTCGTAAAAAATGATGTCGTCATTGGTTTACTGACTCTCTGTCAGATGTAGAGCACCACACTCACTCTGTCATTCCCACTAGAGGTCTTCATAGGTTTCAAAGTCTTGGACACTATCCAAAACTGAGCTGTGGTCAAACCTTGACCACCTACATGAATAAATATTGTTAAAAAAGGAAGTCTTGATCTAAAGCTGGTCAGAGCACAGACCTAAATGTTCTATCATATTAATCTATCTATATAAATTTGTATATATACAGCAGAGTAATTTAGAGAATAACCATTTTCTAAACAGTTTAATATTAATCAAATTTGAAAAGTTATTGCCATTTATTAACCGCATACATTTTAAATATAGGTTAATGATTACATAGAATATTTTCTCTTTCTTGCGGTAGGAAAACATAGGGGACACTCAGTTTTCTGCTCCAGGCCTGAAGCTCTTGCTAACTTAAACACGAAACTCAACTTATTGTGAAATATAACGCGAGTTGCTCTAACTAGGGAAACTTTATGACCACAAAGTAAATATCATTCAGTCGGTACCACAAACACACATACAAAGTGTCTGCTCACTGTGTTAACTGGTGATTCTCAGCTGAATAATCACCTTTAAATACATACTCATCTGTGTTTATCATCAATTATTATCAACGCATGTACATGCTGTGGCCGGTAGCGTCTCAGACTGTATATAATACGTGGACGTAGTCATCGAGACGTCACCCATTGGTCCGTGGACTTCCCTTTTGAAGCCTCGAGTTCGGCGATTTCACCGTCGCTATCTTGGATTACGGCTGTCACCATGTTGTTTTTTTCACAACCAATGAACGGAGGTTACTATATTTGGAATGCAGAGGAGTGCTGTAGAAACGCCGTATATGTGTCTGGAAGAGACCTGTCAATCAAAGTAAGCCCGCCCTAAAGCATACCCTACTTTATGGTCCATTTTACTTTAAATGGGTCATAATTTACTAAATGAACATCATGCTGTATTGAAGAAGACTTAAAACTAGAGATTGAAACTATAAACTCATGTTTACTCATGTTCATAAACTTCTTTTTGCAACTAGATGAGTCGCCCCCTGGTGGCCAGTAGAGAGAATGCACGTTTTAAGACACTTCCGCATTGGCTTCACTCTACAGAACCAGAGGTTGCCGCCTGGGTAGCTTGCATGAAGTCTGCCGTCTTGATTTGTTGTTTTTTCATGTTTATTACTGGAGCACTTATGACAGAACACATTCAATCAGCATCGGGGGAAGGAAGCGTGGGATAGATTAAGTGCAGTGGGCATCTTCCAACCAGCCAGCCAGACCTGCTGGACCAAACACCACTGAAAGTGAAGTCGACTGCTCCAGGAGGAGAGCCATGATAGAAACTAAGTTAACCCAGCTCGGACCTGAAGCTTCTCCACCACCCAGCCTACTTTTGATTGTCTAATATCTGTTCCCAGGAAAATAAGATGGATGAAATAAGACTTTAGGCGAACCAAGCGACGGGAGGTCGTTTACTGTGTCCACATATTTACAGAGACCTAGCGCCATTGTAGTGTGCCAGATCAAGCTGCACTTGATGGGCAGACTTGTTTTTCTTGTGTAGCAAATGGGCAGCATTTTGCAATTACAACAACTGATCCTTGACTCTTTGAAGTTACTACGAGCAACCGTGGCGCATTCAGCTGAAGTCCCCAGTTAAAAGCGTCCCTGCGACTTGCCACCAGAGTAATGTTAGCAGCTCTATCTAAATGGTGGAACAAACAAAGCGGTCTCTGGATTAGTATTTACTCTTGATTGGGGGGAAGGCCTCTCAAATGATGAGTGAACCATCATTGACAATGAACTGAGGCTCTTTTCATATATTGGTTTTAAAGTTGATTCTTTCACAATTAGCACAGAATAATTCAGTCAGTCTTCAGTCAGTATTGATAACATGGCACTCACCAAAGTATTTGCTTGGACTTTGAAATACAGATAAAATCATGTCCAAGATCATCATGTCCAAGAGACTTCTGGTTCAGGATGGCCTCTAACTCAATGTGTGGTTGGCAGTGTTTGGGGATGGGAAGCAGATGAGGGGATCAAGTCCTTGTCACTGAGCACAAGCGGCTTCTACTGATCAGGATGTCAGGGGCCGAGGTTCAGGCCAGGATCAGGGGTCAGGGTGTCTGCAAAGATGAAGGCCGGCACTGGCGGGATCAGCGTGGACCAAACACGTTACACCCAGTTAAGCCAGGTGCGATAGGCATGTAGTTGGAGGCAACTGACTGTCTACCCTCTCTACAGGTCAACAGTGGAGTCAGCAGAAAAGACCAAAGGACAGAAGTATTGGACTGAAAAATCTGGGAGAATAGAAGGTATAAGCCCACCAAAAGACCTGCCAGTTTCTGAAATTAATGAAAATGTGTCTGGAAGTCATGGAGTGGCTGTGGTCTGTTAGTATCTTGGGATTATATATATTATTAGACATATATATTGCTCTACATAGACAAAGAAACACACCCTGTTCAAAGCAGTGACCAGCGTAGGATAGAGGGATAGAGGCAGAGGCGTAGGATAGAGGCAGAGCACATGTCGACAACCAGTTCACGTCTCTGAGGACCTGATAATGGATCTCCCTGCTGTAACTTTCACATCTGCCTCAGAGACGTCACATGAATGACTCCAATCAGCTGACAAGACACACTTGATAGCTAAAGTAAGAGTCAATAAGGAAAAGTGTTAGAAACCACAGCAGAGGCTGTCACAAAGCATTCACTGTGAAAGAACAGAGTGATGTTCAGACAAAACAGGGATCATGTGCCGGTGTGTACCCACAGTCCAGACCTCTCTTTACATGAAGGATTTGTCTTGTCAGCACACAGCACACAGTACTAATGCTGACATTTTTCTCTCACAGCTCCAAGAGGTATCTTATGAGCAGAAAGAGGCATGTGAGCAGACAGTGGAAATATCCAGTGAAGTAGCATGTACAAGGAAGATGTGCCGAGATGTTCGGCTGTGCTTCAATAAGCCCCGGAGCGACTGCCGAGTATCTTTATGTTGTACGAGCAGTTTTCTCTGCTCCTCCGTCTGCTTTGATTCCCTCGGTCAGCTGTCACACATCTGTCTCTGCACTACGAGGTGTTAAAGCGCTCACACACACACACACACACACACACTCACACACACACACACACACACACACACACACACACACACACAGCACTAAGCTTAAGTGTTTATATTTGCTTCAATAGTTGCTTGAGTGAAAACCTGCAGCTTGTTCTTTCACATTCCCGACATCATCCATCGGCTCCATCTATGTAACAAACACACACACACACACACACACACACACTACGGCCCCTATCGAAACGATTTGTAGGACATGGTCTAAAATGCATGGGGCAAGTGCATTTATAGCATGTCCAACTCCACTTTTGGTAGTTAATCAATGAATTAATCATAGGTGTGTTTTGGGTGTGACATGAATAAGTGTTATTTACTGTTACCTTTGACAGCCAGATGCACCTGTAACTGCCACATTATTATCTTTATAGCAATATCTGTGAATTGGAGGAGCGAGCGTTTTTGAAAGGCCAAATAATATGGACTGAATCAGCAATGTTTCATTGGATAAAAATATGTTGGAAATCATCTTATACCTTAATATTAGGGGTGTAACGGTACGCGCATTCGTATTGAACGGTTCGGTACGAGGCTCACGGTTCGGTACGCATTACGAACCGAATACGTTTGAATAACGGTCTCACTTCAGCCTGGTTCACTCTCGGGCGTGGCACTCGTCAAGGTTGTCCACTGTCCCCGCTTCTGTTTTCCACTGCCATTGAACCTCTGGCCGAGGCTATTAGAACAAACCCACAAATTTGTGGTATTAACAGTGGGAAAATGGAGCATATTATTTCATTATTTGCGGACGATATACTGCTATTTCTTTGTAATCCTAAACAATCAATTCCCTCTGTGCTAGAAACAATCAATGAATTTAGTAGTCTCTCTGGCTATAAGATCAATGCGGGTAAATCTACTGCCTTACCACTAGGAGGCAGCAGAGAATGGTATATTATCTCCATTTAAATTATCTTATAATGGCTTTAAATATCTGGGAATCCAGATTTCCTACCAACTGGAAGATCTGGTGAAGATGAATCTGTCTCCTATCCTTAAACAGGTGAAACTCGATTTACTAAGATGGATGCCACTTCCAATCTCTTGGCTGGGTCGGATAGCTGTTATTAAAATGAATATACTCCCAAGAATTTTATATCCCTTACAAATGATACCTAATGACATCCCAAGTAGCTTTTTTAAAGACCTGCATAGGAGCATATCTAAGTTTATCTGGAAAAACAGACATCCTAAAATGAGGCTGGAGAAACTTCAACTGCCAGTGGTAAATGGGGGTCTAGCAGTACCAAACTTTCAATACTATCACTGGTCAATACAACTGAAGAATGTATCAGAATGGGTGGCACAAGACCCCAAATCAATATGGTTAGACTTTGAATTGCAAGGATGTAACACGTTTTCATTGTCAACTATACCATTCTTAAATAATGTTAAACAAGCATCGAGCATTAGGGACAACTTTACAATAAGTAACATCCTAAGCACATGGATAAAGGTAAAGAAGGCATTCTCCAACAATAGACGATACTCTTTTTATGCACCGATTGTTAATAACCCCGATTTTACTCCTTCTTGCATGGACTCTGGTTTTAAAGAATGGAACACATATGGGATTAAGGTAATAAATGATCTCTATAAAGGTGGCACTATGAAATCATTCAATCAACTTCAGGAAGAGTACGGGCTACCCAAGACTCACTTCTTCAGATTTTTACAAATACGCAGTTTCATAAACTCTATAGCCCAATATTAGGAAGTTCATGGACCAGAGCAGATAGAGACAATCATCCACCAGGTCTGTCAGCTGAAGAGGAAAAAAATAAGTTACATTTACCATAAACTGTTTTCTTTAAGCAATATAAGTACTCACAGCTGCAGGCAATCATGGGAACGAGATCTTAAAACTGCAATCACAGATCACCAATGGAAAACAATCATGTTAAATAGCAAAAGAATATGTAACAATTACAAATCCCAAGAAACTCAGTTTAAGATCATACATAAATTACAAACTACCCCATATTGCAGGAGCAAATATGACATGGACTGCTCTGGAGTATGTGTAAGATGCAAGCAGCATGTAGGCACCTACGTGCACTTAATGTGGCTCTGCCCGGTAATTCACACATTTTGGGTTGAAATTGGTAACCAAATATCCTCCATAACACAATGTCCTATTGAGCTCAATCCTCTACAATGCATTCTAGGCCTAGACGCTGCCTCACCTGTATTAAACAGATATAAAAGAATCCTCAGTATTCTATGGTACTGTGCACGGTTATCAATCTTACAGCACTGGCTAGATGATGCAAAACCATCTGTTTCAAGTTGGCTCTGTAATGTTCTTCAATTAATCCCACTGGAAAGGCTCACACATGTTCTCCGAGGAGACATAGATGGGTTCTTCTCTGTTTGGGACCCTGTTATGGATTATATTGGAGAGGAACATGCCGAAATCCTACTAAGAGGTTTTGCAATCGTGGGATCCAAGTGACTCTGAAGGAAGAAGGTCTACAATATTTTGTTTGTCACTGTGTGTGACTGTTTGTATGGTTGGCCGCAATATTGTATGTAACTCATGTGGAGGACAATATTTGGCATATACAATGTATGGGCTGAAAAGTGGATGTGTGTAGGAGGGAGGTTTTTGTAAGTTCGGGTTCCGGGGGACGCCCAGGGAGCTATATTCATAATGTTTATTGGTATCTAGTGGAAGGATGATGACTTATATTTATTTACTTATTTTTGTGGCATGTCGTACTCCTGTGTAAACTGAAAATAAAAAAAGATTGAAAAAAGAAAAGAAAAGAGAATTTAAAAAACAAAAAGAAAAACCTTTATATAACCATAGTCCCATTGAGATAAAAAATCTCTTTTGCAAGATGTAAGTAACAATACAAGATGTAAGCAAGATGTAAGTAACAATACTACATAACATTAAGGAGCAGTTTTTGTTTTTTATGCTTATGTGTTGCTCAGAAGACACCCCAGAAGATGAGTCACTCAGGTATAGTTACATCATTGTTCAAAGTCAAAGAATAACTTTATGATGTTAGTTGTAGTGAATAAATATATTTTAAAATCAAGTACATTTCTCTGGCATTTAGTTTTCTACTGTACCGAAACGTACCGAACCGTGGCTCCACTGTATCGTACCCAACCCAACCGTGAATTTTGTGAACCGTTACACCCCTACTTAATAAATATATATATATATATATATATATATATATATAAATAAATAAATAAATAAATATATAATATATCTTATTACAAAAAATTAAAATTACGTTTTACTTTACAATGCTCTGGGGTTATTGGAAATCGTTGGATCACACGAGTTTCAAACAATCTTATTTGCCACCAATCTAATTCCAGAAGTAGTTTAATATTAATACTTATTGTAGAATATCTCTTTATCTCCAACTGTGCAGGAAATCAGTCATAATTTTCAAGGCCAATTCTGAGATAGAGTTTGACGGTTTGGGACTAATCTATGTCATGAAATAAAAGAATGTTAACGCCCTGTAATCAGACCCCCCCTCTCCCCACAATATCTATCGTTTTTACTTTTTCAGGAAGCCTTTGTAGCATTACAATCACAGCTCAAGCCTGTTCTCTTCTTTCCTTGAACTAGAAATCACAACATCTGGTGAATCAGTGTTAATGAATCTGGAGACAATGAGCTTGCTTATGCTGTGATATTTGTCGCTGTCCAGTGATGGGGATGCTGAATTAATGTTGCCGTGACATATTGTGAAGGTAGTGAAGGAACAGGTATGGGATCCTTGACTGATCACAGGCTGCTGTAATGAGCTACAGAGAGCTCATGCCTTTTTGCCTAAAAGTGCTACTTTCACAAAGAGAAGCTGCTCAGCATTTTCTGGCTTCAAAGGTCTCTCGCCATCAGCCATGACAGTCACATCCCAAAAACATCATCAGAGCAATTCAACAATGAACACAACATGAAACACTACAACATTCCGTGTTAAACAATGATGTGCAAAGCACTCACGTTAGCAATGCATCACTCACAATGACAACGGTCTTGCTGTGAGTGAGTCTGGTGCACTCTGCAGCTCTTATTTTGTGGAATGGAACAAAATGCAGTTGAAACAGATGCAGATTGATTATTGTGTGTTTTCTTAAAGGAAAATGACAAATGTGTTTTACTGCTCAGAATAAGCAAACACATTTTAGGAGCATTGGGGAAACAGGGTTTCCTCCAACTGCTGAGGTAACTGCAATAATCAGAGACCTACTGCAAAGAAAACCAACTCTTACAGGTTACAAGTTAATTTGTTACAAAACGAAACAAGTCACAAATTCTGCCAGTTTAGTAACAAAGTTCCTCTTGTTCCTCATGCAGTTTTATATTTTTTTCCAGCAAACTATTTATTTTATTTGTAGTGGGTTTTTCCAAAATGTTTTGTCAAAGTAGTGAATGTTTTCTTCATTTGCTTGTTTTCTTAGATATTGTGTTGCTATATTAAGTAGGGGTGTAACGGTTCACAAAATTCACGGTTGGGTTGGGTACGATACAGTGGAGCCACGGTTCGGTACGTTTCGGTACAGTAGAAAACTATAAATGCCAGAGAAATGTACTTGATTTTAAAATATATTTATTCATTACAACTAACATCATAAAGTTATTCTTTGACTTTGAACAATGATGGAACTATACCTGAGTGACCCATCTTCTGGGGTGTCTTCTTAGCAACACATAAGCATAAAAAACAAAAACGGCTCCTTAATGTTATGTAGTATTGTTACTTACATCTTGCAAAAGAGATTTTTAATCTTCATGGGACTACCTGGTTAAATAAAGGTTTTTTTCTTTTGTTTTTTTATTCAAACGTATTCGGTTCGTCATGCATACCGAACCGTGAGCCTCGTACCGAACGGTTCAATACGAATACGCGTATCGTTACACCCCTAATATATATATAGATATAAATATATGAGCAGGAAGTGGAGAAGGCTGACAGACAGAGGAGGAAAACCGAAGGGGAAACTAATAAAACAGGAAGAAATCCAGTGAAAGACGGCGTGGTGGAGAGAACTAACAGAAGATGGAGGGTTTATGAGGTAATTCAGCCAGTAAATGTCACGTAAATACCAAGATGTCAGAATCCAGCTAACTTTGATTGCGCCGAGCCTTTATCAGGCTCTGGAGTAGGCATTGTGGTCAGAAATACACATCACATATATAGCGCTGGTGTGAGGGCGATCGCACTTCATTAAACGTATCCAGCATAATCTTTCTTCCCGTGTTCCTTTCTGTCACAGAAAGAGAAAGAATCAGTTCAGACTTCAAGAACGAGGGCAGGAAAAGAAGACGAGAGAAAATGATATTGTGTTAAATGGAAACTACTGTAGGATCACACAAAGCCCTTGTTTTATATAGAGTAAATGACTGCAACATTATTAACTTAAACTAAACTCTACTAACCATATCAATCAAGTACTGCCAAAAAATAGAAATAAAAGAGCAAAAAGGAGGCATCAAAAATTATTTCAAAAACAATAGCAACAACCAAAACAGTGAGTAAAGGTATTGTTATTTTACGTACTGATATGTAAACAAAGTACATATCTATCTATCTATCTATGTAAGCCTTTGACTCACAGGTGTGTCCATGTCCAACTATGCCGAACTGAGGAAGTGAAAATCAGGTATCACGTAGATGCACACAACTTCATCAACCCTATTGACAGACAGAACATTGATATTGTACAATCTTTGTAATGTCTAATGTCTGTCTTTTTTATTCATTATTTCTTTTCATAAGATCGGCCCACGCCTATGACGATATGTTTAAGATCAGAGACGTTGTTTTCATAACTAAAACAAAGGGTTAGGTTAAGGTTTGGCAACTAAAACCTTAAGGTTAGGTAAAAAATGGATTTCTTTCCAATTCCAAAGATTCCATTTCTTACTTGCATCGAAAAGTTTACCTATCTTGCCTTGATCAGGGTGGTGCCTCAGGCAGTTTCTGGCTTCCTTATATACACAACACACCAATCTGTCATGTGATTAATATATTTCCATAGTTACCTTGTGTTTAGCTTTTCTTTATCTGCAAAATCCCCTTTTTTCCTCTTTTGTTGCCCTATCAATGGGTTAAGATGAACAAAGTCTATCTGTTGGGGAATGATGTAAAAGGTTGATAGTAATGCTATATTGCGTATTTGTGGTGATGTCTATGTTTAGGGTTTAAACCCTGAGGAGATAGAACCCTATTGAGTTTGTGCCAAATTGTTATTTGTTGTGTGCTACAGCGGCTTAAAATGATTTAAGCTGGAACGAGCTAGAAACATGAAATTTCGACCAATAACCTGAAAATGTCAGTCCTATTGACGTGAAATTGTCCAGATCAGTGTGGTCTAGTAAAAAGTATCTTGGACCATATAAGTCCTGACTAGATTTTCAATCACGTGCATGGGCCTGGTCGCAAATTTGGCCATTCATCTTTCCACACCGCAGTGTCACTGACCCACATGAAATGTTGGAGGAAAAGCTGACTTCAACGTGCTCCCTCATTAGGCAAAGGCTCAATATCTCGCTATGATTTATGTGCACTGTCTATGCCAGGAACAGCTACAGCACACACACACAAAACGACAAGCAAGTAAATGTTCGCACGCACACAAAGTACACCTAGTCAGAAATAAACCCGGCCGCGTTGCATAAAACTCTCTTTGTCTGCTGTTTACCCTGCTGTCATTTTATAATTGGATGTCCGTGTCTAAAGCTGGAGTTTATACAAGTGCTCTGTACAGCTGCAAGGAACCACAACTCTTAACCACAAGTCAGTCAGCTTTCCCTCTACAAACACTGGAATTGCACTTAAAATTATACCTGTTTATATTGACATTTGATGCCTGAATCCCAAATCAGCCTTATAGATTGTAGGTTTTACCAGTTTTTATAAAAAGTAATGATTTTCGTATGTCTCCACATAATAACTTTCTTGCTGTATGGAGACCTCTGTCCTCTTGTGACAAGCATAGCTTACAAAGTCCTCTAGTTATAGAAAGTTCTCAAGCTTTCAATCTTATCAGACATGCTTTATCATCAGATTGTCATTTGTAATGGACTAGTAGTATAAACAAGTTATGTGATGTGATCAAAAGCTCCAGAACAGCTGCTAAATGGACCTTGAGATGAGACTGTTTTGTCAAATACCTGTGTTCTAATTATAAGAGAGTATTTATAGATTATCAACTATAGAAATAGAATAAGAGTAGAAGGGACAGTCCCATTTAAATCAATGTTCTGGATGGTCAGAGTAGCTCCATTTGAATATTTACCGTTGTCATTGCGACCGTTGAAGCAGGCTAACGTACGGCAAGTCACAGACTGACTGAGGTGAGGTTTTGCAGTAACGACTAAAGCGAGCAGTGGAGTACCGTTACGAAGCAAATTACCCTCTTTCTGCAATAAGCATCACATGAACTTCCATTCACTTCAATGTCATTGGACCGGCAGCATTAGTCTCAACACAGAATGTTGTAAGAAACAGCAAATAAAGTCCTCTGTATGGCTGGATAGGAACAGAAAAAAAATGTAAATGTGATGTTTTTTGTAACATGGGAGAAGGGAACCTTTCTTATCAATGCTGTGTTAGCATTATTCATGTGATGTCAGTATATTTAATTGGCAATTCACCCAGTCCCATTTTGGAGCAATACTCTTTGCTCTGCAATATTTCCTCTTTTATGTTACCAATAAAGAATTTCAAGTCGATAAACATGACATCAGTGTTTCCTTGAGCTCACATCTATCTGTTCATTCATCATTCTCTGTGCCCCCAACTGGGCTCAGCGGGGTTACAGCTTTACAACCAGGCAGCAAACCCCTGGAGCCAATCCTCAGGTGCCTCTTCTCTCAAAGCTAGAAAACTAGACCAGACCATGGTACACACACGTATACACGACACCTATGGTTTGGTATCAGTCTAATTGGAACCCACGCTGGCCTCTACATCTGTTCAAGTCAATCAGTCATTGTGAGTCAGTCAGAAATCTCTAGCAGGAGGTCAAAGGGCAGATATTAGTGCCCCTCTGTGGTTGCATAATGGAAGGAGCCATTGTCTCCAAACGTAATTTCTTGCCTGTAAATTGGAGTTTTAAAGTTTTCTTCTATGAAATATTTAATTTTCCTGAACGTAAGAACAGTTTCCTCGATCATTTATGACAGTAATGTGCTTATAGGTATGTGTCATGGCCCTCAGTTTTAATTGAATTCCGAAACATATTTCTCGGGTTTCTTTTTAACATGTGGCCAGGGAACAACCGATAGAAAATCACCTCCTGGGCTGACACTGCCTCATTGACAAATTCTTTCCCTCAGTTGGCATAGTGGATGGCTCTAAATACCACCATACCTGGTGCCTCAGTTGCAGTTGCTATGCAGAAGAAGCTAGTCAGAGGTCTGAGTCAGAGCCTATTCAAAACACTCTGTTGCATACTGTGAGACAAAACACACCAGTTCATCCAAAATGTACCCACAAACTGAGTTATTTAACTACCAAGTGTTTAATCGCATTTCTTAAAAAAAGCACCAGCTTTAGCTTCAACTTGCCGTAACGATTGGATGTTTCTTACCAAAAGGTATTTTGGGAGTTAATATTGACTTTCTTTGAAGAGCCTACGACCCAGTGAGGAAAGCCCTTGTAGTTGCAGTATTATGACCTGTATGTCTGTGGTGATATCTCAGGAACACCTGATGCTGTTTTGATCTCTGGGAAGTGAGATCCAAAACCAGCAATTACCACTTAGCGCCATAGGTGCCGCCAAAGAGAACGCAACAGAGATCTTCAAGATTGTAACTTGAAATTAAAACGGCTGTTTATTACTTGGGTTCTTTTCATACTCACCAAATTAAGAGAACGTGGACACATCTCAAAACTATTGCCTTGCGGTTGTATGCCTCCACCAACCACTCAAGTTGCACTTCCAATCCATGTCTTTTCAAAATGTCACCACTCATGTTATCCTATTAGACATTTGTGTGAAATTGTCACAAAAATAATATAAATTCTTCAGTTATGGACAAAAACATGTTCTGTGAGGTCACAGTGAACCTTGGCCACCAAATTCTAATCAGTTCATCGTTGAGTGTCCTGAGTTATCCCGGGACAGATGTAGGCACATACAACATTACATTACAGTCATTTAGCATTCACTTTTAGCCAAAGCGACTAACAATAAGTGTATTCAACATCGGTATTCAAGAGAACTACTAGTCACCAGAAGTCATAAGTGCATCTCCTTTTTTAAACAAGCATCTAAGAGCATGAACTAGAGCCAACGTACAGTGCAGAAACAAATGAATGCAATAAGTGCAACAAACTAATATGAATACAATAAGTGCAACAAACTAATATGAATACAATAAGTGCAACAAACTAATATGAATACAATAAGTGCTAAGTGGAAGGCTCAGGGTAGTACTTCTTGAAGAGGTAAGTTTTCAGCCGAAGATGCCTACGGGTAGAAACCATGTGGGTAGGTGGAGGAAGTACCGGGGGAGAGGAGAGGGAGAGAGAGTAGGACATGAAATAGTGGTCAGAGAGCTGGAGGGGAGTGACGGAGAGGTTAGCAGTAGAACAGTGTCTAGTGAAGATAAGATCCAGCTGGTTGCCGGCCTTGTGGGTAGGAGGAGAAGAGGAGTGGTAAAGGGCAAAGGAGGAGAGGAAGGAAAGAAGAGGTTCTAGCTTATCAGTCTGGATGTTGAAATCGCAGAGCAGGATGAGTGCTGAGCCGTCGTCATGAAGTGTGAGACTAATGTGTCGAGCTCCTCCAGGAACTCACCAAGAGGGCCTGGTGGGCGTACACAACAGCAATGGTGAGCTTGACTGGATAAGTGACAGTCACAGCATGAAATTCGAAAGGGGACGGGGAGAACTGAGGAACCGAGACAAGAGTGCATTTCCATTTTGGGGAGAGTAGCAGGCCAGTACCACCACCTCGCCTAGCAGCTCTGGGAGTGTGAGAGAAAGAGTACACTTCTGACAGAGCTGCAGGTGTGCTGGTGTTTTCTGATGTGATCCAGGTCTCAGTTAGAGCAAGAAAGTTGAGGGAGAGCAAGGATGCGTAGCCTGAGATGAACTCAGCTTTCGGCACTGCCGACTGGCAATTCCAGAGCCCCCCTGCCTGGGAGTGACCCAATGTCTACGTGACCACTGGGCAGCGGAACGGACAGAATTAGGATGCAAACACATGCTAGTCAATATCAACAGATTACTGACCCGCAAGTACACGCTCGAGAAGTCAGGCTTGAAAAAGTCGCCCTGCTGCCTTTGTTCGCCTGACGCTTCCAGCCACCAGCAGTGTTAAGGACAGCTACCTACTGATTGCTCATTGTCTGCCAGGAGTAGAAGCCGCACCTCTCCCACTTCACAGAGCAATCACAGAGCAATCGGCCAGGTGAAACTCTAATCACACACACAAAGACTGCAAACAGTGCCAACACTGAACCAGCCCAGGTACAGCTCAATACAAAATAAAAAATAAAAACGTGTTAAGGCTAGAATAATATACTTAGTCTATTCTAGGTGAGTCTAGTAGTCGAGTATCCCTCCAGAAGCCAAATACACACTGGAGTGAAACCTTGACTGGACTGATTATATAACATACGGACAGATGGATGGACAACTTAAAAATATAATTTCTACAATGAAAAATAGGTCCATTATGGCAAGTACCAGTTCAGTAGGATAATCAGACATTTTGGAAACAAACAGTTTAACCAGATTATCTAAACCAGTGGTCCCCAAACTACGGCCCGCGGGCCGGAAACGGCCCGGCCCCCTGAAAAAACTTCGTAAATGGCGAAAAGGTTAGTTAAGATAAAAATTGATTCAGAATGCAGGGTATTTAACCTGCAGTGGACAAACGATTATTTTTTTGTTCAATGTAAAGAAAAGGCTGTTTGTCTCATCTGTCAAGAGGCGGTGGCGGTAATCAAAGAATACAATCTGCGCCGACACTATGAATCCCGTCACAAAGACAAGTATGATAGCTTGCAAGGCCAAATGCGAGCAGACAAACTCTCAAAGCTAAAAAGTGGACTGTTAGCTCAGCAGAATACATTTGTACGCCAAGCTCAGCTGAACCAGTCATCCGTTCGGGCCAGCATTCGGGTTGCTCAACTGATAGTAAGCAGCGGTAAACCTTTCACTGATGGAGAGTTTGTCAAGAAATGTATGAATACTGTCGCGGAGGAGGTGTGTCCCAAGAAGAAAGATGTCTTTAATGCCGTGAGTCTGTCGGCGAGTACAATCACCAGACGCATTGAAGAAATCGGGGGTAATGTATATGCCCAGCTGCAGCAGAAGACGAAAGAATTTGACTTTTTTTCATTTGCGCTGGATGAGAGCACGGGCGTGCAGGACACAGCGCAGCTGCTCATTTTTATTCGTGGAGTTAGCGCAAACATTGAGATGTGCGAGGAGCTGGCAGCCCTCCAAAGTCTCAAAGGGACTACGACGGGCGAGGATATTTTCGGCAAAGTGTGCCAAACCATGGAAGAGTTGGACCTGGCTGGACTGGTCAAAGCTGGCCAGCATCACGACTGATGGGGCTCCTAGTATGGTGGGCGTGTCTCGGGTCTAATAGGACGCATGAACCGGGAGATGGAAGAACGGGGTCTCACCGCCCCGCTACAAGTCCACTGCCTAATTCACCAGCAAGCACTGTGCTGCAAAGTGTTGACGTGGGATTCTGTCATGAAGGTTGTGGTGTCATGCATAAACTTCAGCAGAGCAAAGGGACTTAAACACAGGCAGTTCCAAGAAGTCCTGTCTGAACTGGAGTCTGCGCACGGAGATGTGCTGTACTACACAGAGGTCCGATGGTTGAGCCGGGGCAGAGTTTTGAGGCGTTTTTACGAGCTGCTACCCGAAATTAACGCATTTCTTCATTCAAAAGACAAAACGGTCCCAGAGCTGATCGACCCCGAATGGAAATGGCACCTCGCATTTTTAACAGACGTGACAGAACTGCTGAACAGCCTTAACTTGCAGCTACAAGGCCAGGGGAAACTCATTTGCGACATGCATTCCCACATAAAAGCATTTGAGGTGGAACAAGTGAAAAAGCAGAACTTCATCCATCTCCCTGCTACCCAAAACCTCTCTGCAGAGAACCCAGCGGTCCCGTTCCCAGCTGAAAAGTGTGTGGAAGCACTGGAAATGCTGAAGGCGCAGTTCGGTGTGCGATTCCGTGAACTACATGTTAATGCAAAAGAAATCCGTCTTTCCAGAACCCCTTTGTTGCCAACATTGATGAAGCCCAGCCTTCTTATCAGTTTGAGTTGGCCGAGTTACAGAACTGTGATGTTCTGAAAGACGCATTCAAGCCCAACAGTCTCATTGACTTCTATGCCGCCCTCCCAAACGACACGTAACCTAACATCAAAAAACACGCAATGAAGATGTCCACACTTTTTGGCAGCACGTATATCTGCGAGCAAACCTTTTCACGCATGAAACTGCTGAAAACTCCGATGAGATCAAGATTGACAGATGAACATCTGCATCAGTGCTTGAGACTGGCTGTGACTAGAATGGAACCTGACATTCAACTTCTCACCAGCCAGATGCAGGCCCACAGTTCACACTGATGAACATACATAGGTAAGCTCACTTTTCTGACTTGAATGAGTCATTCTGAGTATAAACCAATATAATCATAATAAAATCTACTGGGATAAAATCCATCTCCACAACCATACTGGTAGTGAAATGTATTGTGCTGTGTAGGTGCTGTATCACTTAGCTCGGTTTCTCAGCCTGCTTGCTTTGTGGTTTTCACAGGGAAGTTGATCAGAGCGAGAGAGCGAGAGCGAGAGAGAGCTGCACACAGCAGTGTCTACAAGCCTACTGGAACCTACAAAAGGATTACAAGGAAGGAACACAAGAACTTTGAGAGACTGCTCATATGAGTCATTTAAGAAAGAGATTCTGCTCTGGCAACTAAGCTGAACTTTTACCTGTTAAGATTGTGCACGGCACAACAGAAAGTTAATGTTCCATGGACTTTTTTTTCTGTGAATAACCCAGAGAGGATTATTTGGTTATTATTTATTTCATAAATAGTGTTATTTATTTCCTGGCTTTTTTTCTGTGAAGAACCCGGAAAGGATTATTTGGTTATGTGTGGCTTTCTGGAAAACAATACATTTTTACGTTTAGGCACCCCTGCGATCGTCACACTTTTTCTGTTGCAAACTGACCCCGGCCCCCCATCAGAGAAGGGAAAAGTTATGTGGCCCTCACAGGAAAAAGTTTGGGGACCCCTGATCTAAACGATCAACTGAAAGCACCTGAACTGTCTCCATTATAAGTCACACATCTTACTGAGGACTAGAGCTGTGATGATTGGTCCATCAGTAGGTTGAGTGATTAATTGGCAACTACTGACAATTAAGTCACTTTTTGAATAAAATGCCAAAAATATGCTGGATCCAACTATGTGAGTATTTGATACTTGTTCCCTGAATATCCAACTGTTTTTCAGACGAAACAGTCATTTCAAAATGTCCCCATTTGGCATTTTGCACAATTTGACATTTTTTAGACAAAACCATTAATAGAGTCAGCAGAAAATACAATAGAATGCAACCAGCAGATTGAGCGATGGTTAAGACCAATTACAGTAATGATGGTCAGAGATATGTATATATAAAACCCAGTTTGTAATAAACTAGTTATTCTGACATTCTTATGTCCATAGGTCACTGGTTTTGTGAGACTCAAGTCATCTTCCACCCTCCATATGTGATGTGGTTTATGTTTCTTTGTGTCTTTTGCACACAAGTGACTGCAATCTGCATTTTGTTATGCAGCCCTGTTGTACAATGACTAACCTTTGTAACCTTAATGTCAATGCAAAGTCAATTAGGACCCTTTGTTGTGGTGGACACACAAATTAAACAGTAATTTGACAACACTAGTGTGTTGTGACATAGAGACATAGTAGTATATATTGAGAAAGACTTCTTTTGGTGGGAGGGAGGGGGATCACAGTTCATCCAGAGACCGGTGTTTGGCACCGCGTCCCCCAAACTGAAGTGACGCGTTGGTGATGGTTTTCCTTAACCTAACTTTCGTTTTGAAGTGTAACGTCGTCCCGACTGCTAGAAAAGAGGTTTCTGTTACTCAGCAAGAAACCGTTCGATTGAATTTGGTGACTATTTCCTAAACTGCTGGGAATGCTATTACACAACCTGTGGAGCATTCCTGTAATACAGTAGAACGGATTTAGGGAGACATGATCAAAATCTGCATTTTGCAGCTCTGTGAAGTTGTCCACCACACACACACACCTGCTTCCCTCCACATGTGGACCAACGTCCAGATGTTCCTTAACAACCGTTTCCCCTCTGGAACCAGTAACTACGCTCCTGCAGGGTGCTCTGTGCATCGTCTCTGCACACACCAAAGCTCTGCCACGGTCTCAATACCTTCCACTGCATTGTTGTCATTTCACAAGTCTAATCTCATATGTACTGACCTGTCGACACTCGTACTCCTGTGCAGACACACACACATTATTCAAGAGGTAATCTTAGTTCTTACAAGCTGGGACATGCTAAAAAATATAAAGTAAGAAAAAGAGCTGAACAAACAGTACTTGGAAATAATGGTACGTTTCTCTAGAAAGGTTGTATCAACACTAAATAATGAAACAGTCCAGTGCTGTGTTTAATTACAGTACAAATAAAACAACATGGTGTTACCTTCGAGACACTCTGACCTACACTGGTCTGACAGACGAGACAAAGGGTTTGCAGGACCTCCAACCTCTTTCTTCAGAGAGGCTGTTTCTTTGTCCGTGACATGACGAAGTTGCCAGAGATAAGACCCACAGATGAGTCAGATAGAGAGGTGAAGCTCATCTTACAAGACCAACAATACACTCCTTCTCCTGCCCTTCAAATAACCACCCAGAGATTAATACAGCGTCTTTTTGATTAACGTACATCAACCTGCCGTTCTGGATTAGGAGCAAAGACAATAAGGTGATTGATTTAGTGCCTAGATGCTGTGTGAGAGGGAGGGACAGAGGGAGACATTATATGAAGTTCAGTCAGGAAGACTCTTTAGACTCCTTTTCATTGCATAATTGCTTTCAGTCAATCTGCCCTTTCTGTAAAAGCTGCACTAGAATGGAACTCCATCCCAGTGACCATTAGAGAACCACACACACACACAGTTCATTGAATCATCTGTCTGCTGTCACCTGTCTGTCTGTATTCAAATTGCCAGTCGACCCTCATCTAGCTGCACGCATGTCTTTTATTGTTGTTTAGCTATCAGACTGACTATATTTCATGTACCCTGCATGCTTTAATGTTTTGTGCTTCTGACATGCGTTTTTAGTGTCTAATAATGAAACATAATCTTGTCTATAGTCTGTAATCTTGTCTCTTTTATTGGCTTCCTCTGTGTTGTTCTATGAGCCTCTGCGTTGCATGTCTTACTAGTACTTGACAATGTACTACAAGAGTGTCCTGAATGATGTACTTATATTAATATTCTCTATTCTTTCATTGTTTCTGCATGCTTTGGAAAGGGTAAATATTGCATCACTTTGTAAATGGAATCTTATATTGTATTTTTAGGTTGACTTTGTAACATCAGCCCTGGGACTACAGATAAATAAGCCTCTTGGCTAACTCTGGCGCATTTACAGGAATGTTCTATTAATGTGCACCGTCCCTAATCAAATAAACCAATAATTTAAATAGATTGGGGGCACTCACCAACCAGATTCTGCACAGTTTCCTTCAGCCAATCACATCGTTGCTGTCAAACTTTAACAATGTTCTCCTCTCTGCTGCTGTCAGTTGTCATTGCAGCACAATCGGATGCGACCCTCCTCCTCCCCAGTCTCCTCCAGTCAGCATCACAGTCCTGCTCCTCATTAATCATCGATTGCAACAACTCCCTTCACCACCACCACCACCACCACCAGTTTCTGGACTCCAGGGGGATTAGGCCTTATCTGACCTCAGCATCACTACCCCTCCATTACCCTGATTCAGGATGGAGTCCAATAGCCAAAGACTGCACGATTCAAATTTTATGGAGGTAATTATTGTTAAATTCTACCAAAGTCTCTCCTGATTGAACTCTATCTATCCTGCTGCTTGACTCATAGCAACCTGTCCTGCTTATTAGACCTTCAAGAAGATCAATCAGGCCAAGTTTTCACTGATTTCATTTGGCATTTGGACCCAGCCTTCAGGTTTTTAGGACCTCATTTACTATTCCTCTCTTTCTTCTTTAGCTCCATGTATATCGATAGAAGAGAAGATTCACTTCACTCACATTGACAGCAGCAACACCAGGCACAGAGAGAGTGAAGTGATGATGGTGATTCTCCTTCCTTCATGTTCATTCAGATCACAGCAAGGGTTCGAGCGAGAATCTTAAAATAATGTAATTTACTGACCGAATGCGTGAGTCCATTAAAACCTGCCTGAAAGGAATACTCTGCAAAAATAATGCACTTTTAATGTCGAATTATAGGAATCAATGTTTCAGCACAAACGATAAACCAGACTAAAGTTGCAGCCATGTGATGGTGTCCATGTTCTGTAGTTTGAATCAGAAGCAGCAGGCCACAACACAAGCCAGCCTGTCCACCACATGCTGCTGCTATCCACCAGGTGGAACCTCACCTAGCAGCAACAGAGCAGGTTCCATCTTATGACAAGTAATACTCCAGTCACAAATGTTATTGTTTGGCCCAAACCAGGTAATCAAACCTAGAAGCTGATGTTGCTGCAAGAGCATTCCTCTTCATTGGTCTTCCTGTTCTCCTCTGGTGTAGAGGTGCATAACCCAAGGACATCACATACCAATGTGTTTTCTGTAGTTGCCATGGTCACACTGATCTGTATGGGCAGGTTCAACCATCAACTCCGACAGCAGCGGCAAATAGCTGTGCACATTCACGAGAGTGGCTCTTTGCCACAGCCTTCAGTCTACAACCACACCAGTGGTGCAGTGCTCTGAGCCGAATGCTCAGACTAACTCAGACCTGCTTATGGTGCAGGACAGGACAGTTCCACCTTCTTTTCTTCCCCTTATCATTCTCTATAATGACCCCACTCCGGCGGCGGTGGTTAGCGTGTATCAGCTCCCTGCTAAACTTCAAGCCACTGTCCTATTTCCAACCTCTACCTCCCTGAAAAAAACACTTTCACAAAGTTGAGTTCATGTTGGTTGATCTGCTGTTTTCAGAACACAATCTTACAGCTCAGATTATAAATAGTTTAAGTTATTAATAAAAAATAGATAATTACAGCAGGCAACCCACCCACAGCATTTTTAGGTCTTTTGATGGTTAATACAGTTCTGGCAAGAAACAAAACAAAAGAAGACGCACACTGCAGCAGCAGTGAGTTTCCAGCTTCAGTCATGGTTAAGGGCCTTACTTGAGAGAGGCTGCAAGTGCTGGTCTGTCCCTTTAACCACAGGTTTACCTGAGACGACCAGCAGTACAACCTTACGCTCACTAAACCTCCGGTCTAACCTTTTGGCTTTCACAAGGATCAGCGAAATATTCCTCTGTCCAATTCCTGTTGGAGGGTCAGACTACATAAGCCTGACTGGAATACACAGCAAACATATAGAATTCTTATAATAAGATATTATTTTGATTGATATTGCACTTGCGATATGATTTGTGATATAAGAGTACATGATCCTTTTCACAACATTATTAAACATATTAAAATGATCTTGGTGTTATCTTTACAGGGATCTGTACCAAACTCGTGTGTATTTACGTCTGTAGACTACGATGTAAGGGCCAGGACAACAATGTTTGATTTAAAATGCTATTGTGACACACATTTTGCCTTAAACAGATTTTAAAATTGCAGTAGGCCATACTATAATTTTGACAACATTTTGATTAATTGTGCATCCCTATATTCTCCCCAACAGTATTCTGTTGCATCAGTGCATTATATTCATAACCTGGATAGTTCTTTAATACATACAGTTACACCATTGCAATCAGCATATTAACACAGCGCTCATTGCGGCTACATATGCGTATATGTATCATTACATGTTTAGCTTTAAGATTGGCGTACTTAGCGTAGTGTGCAGGGTGTGAAGCAGCAGAGACAGACAGCAGGCTGTGATTGGGCTTAATGTTTAAAGCGGAGAAGATGAGAAAGTGAGAGGAATACCTTGTTGGCTGCTGTATCTCGGACTACACAAACAACCTTTCACCAGGTTGTCTGATGAGTGAGGAGGAACACAGCAGCTACAACAGGGTTCTTCTAGAGCAGGGATTCAGGGGTGCGCGAGCTGCCTCTAGTGGGTGCGCGAGAGGAAAAATGTAATGGCAGTGCAGTCCTGTCTCCTAAAAATTACGTTCCCCCAAAACTAAAATGCATTCTCAATTACGTTTTACCATGAACGTATTTTCTCCCTGATTACGTTTGTGTTTGACGCATTACAAATACGTTTCTCATCAACATATCTTTGCCATACTTTAGTCTTTATTATTTTTCTGTGATATGCCTCGCCTCTACCCCCGCCACCCACGAGTTGTTGCCCGCGGCCTGTTCCGAGGGCTGACAGACCTGACGATCGGGTGCCTCGCGGCTGGATACCTCGCGTCCCGGCGCCAACGGGTGAGCGCCCGCCACTCGGAACCATAAAACCAAGTCCCGGATTTCACCCGGGGGATATTCTGGAGGTATTGTGGCCGGGTGATGTGCCTCGTTGCTGAGGAGGTGTGAGCCGAGAGTGGCGGGGTGTTATGGAGGTATATATATATTACAACTTACTAACAATTACAATTGTTTCATTTGTAAAGGCATTGTTGCTCAGAAATCACAGTAACAGCTTACACACTCACCACGTACACAGTAATGGAAGACCAATTTGTCATTGTCTGCTTTTCCTTCATCACAGAGCAGCTGACATTTCGGAGACTCACAGTTTTCGCTGCCAGCAGCAACAAGCTCAGCATCCTCTGGGACAAATTCTTGCGTCCAGCCACCATTCACAGAGCGCTCACTGCCAACAGCCAACAACAGGCAGTGGATGAATGTGTGAGAGCACAACAGGCCATCCTTTGAGTGACGCGTAGCAAGAACAAACCCTGGGTGCTGCTATTGAAGCCTGCGTGAAGCTGAAGCTCTGGCCCTATTCCCACACATAGAAAAGGTAAACATGCTAATACTATGAAGTACATTTTACAATGTTCAGTGTCTAAGCCCACAAGTCAATGTCACCCGTGTAATGTAAAACAGCTGTTGTTGGTGCAGAACTATTTTCCTCCTGAATCTTATGTCAGCATTCAGCTTGTGAGCTCAGCTTCAAATGCACTGATGTTATCAAAGTGTTCCCTGTTTAAGCACATCTCTTGAAATGATGAATAAGCATGTTAGCATGATGACGGCGGCACATGCAGATGCAGATCCAGTAGCTCCTGTGAGCTGTGCGACATTTTTGTAATCATTTACTGAAGCATGCAAGACAAAGTGGCTCCTGATGACCAGGCCAGCGCCTCACATGGTGTGTGTGTGTGTGTGTGTGTGTGTGTGTGTGTGTGTGTGTGTTTAACAGGGGATTAAGAGATACATTGTAGACTTTGGATTAAAGTGTTATATAAATAGACACTTTTTAATCATTCACAAAACCATTCTCTTTCCCACTGCCCACAGTGCTTCAGCTCCTCCAGCCTGGCTGAAGGGACCAGGTGAAGGAGGCCAGTTGTTTGGCGAGCCCGCCAGAGGAGAACTATGGTGGGGTTCACAGTGTGAACCTCGTTTTTCCACTCAACACCAGAGTCATTGCCCTGACACAGACTTGTGGCAGACACTGTTCAAAACAAAGAAGAAGAAGAAACTAAATACGTTCTGAGGCAAATATTTCAATTTGGAGGTGAATAGGGTAAAAAAAACGGATATCACCACGAGACTTCTCCAGTTGATTACTTAATACATTTGTTTTTACGACACGTTTTCTAAAATGTTATGTTTAAATATGCAAATTATCCATCATCTTGTGTGCTAATTTGCATTAATTTCCAGAACAGAAATCTGATCATAACACCAGGTTCAAAGTTCTTAGAGTCAAAAGGGAATGTTGATATCTCATTGTATCACTCCATGAATCAGAACAATGTCAGCAGCCATAAAAACAATTCATTTTCTCTATGTTTATAATAATAACATATCGTATAACCCAGGCTATGAATGATATATGAACAGACCCCTCTGTACAAACCTTCAGAATGAAATATAGGAATGAAAGTGGTATATGCAAGTGCTAATGAATGGAGAGTATAAAATGACATATTTTGAAGATACTACAGGTGAAAAGGGTCACATGTCCAGTCCTTTGGCAAGTAGAGCAACATATATGGCAGCCCAGTCAACTGAAAAGTTACATGTTGCCATTGCCGGTTTCTGCAAACCACAGATCTGTTGAATGTGGATGTTTTTCTTTTTCTTTTTCTAAATGTGGACATTTTAGCATCCGGGCAGAGCATGTGATGTATTACAAGTGACTTAATTTATGGAGCATCCATAAATGAAAGTTACATGATGTAATAAAGAATGTAAAGCGCAAGATAGTCCACTGAGGGTGCGTGGGACCTTCACTCAGGAGACAGCTGTTCGTGTCCCCTGTGAAAACAAAAGTCAATGCCAACTTTACGCTTGCTACGTAACATTACATAGCAACTGTATTCACGCTAGTTATGTTTTATCTTTCGTTTAACCTTAACCAAGTAGTTGTGTTGCCTAAACCTAACCCATCATTTCACAACGTTAACAATGTGTCATATCAGCGTGTCGCTGATATGAAAGGTATTAATGAAACATATTTTTGGTTCTGGAATGGTTTGTAGAAACATACAATCCCAACATTCTTTCTGGTGACCAGGTTGTAACAAGCACTGCATTGCTTTTTCCACAGGGAGGGATTCAAATGTTTCAGTGCTAATATGAAGTTGCTTAGTAAATGAACCTGATGAGTTCTGGGAGGACCAGTTTATGATTGAAGTAGGGGAAGAAAAATCAGCGATGAATGCTCCAGATGGGATTAAAATCTGTGATTGTAGCGAGTATTCAAATCAGCCAACCTCTAGAGCAGGGGTCTTCAATGCTTTTCAGGCCAAGGACCCCCAAACTGAGAGATGGAGCAGGGACCCCCGACTATATATATTGTATAAAATTGTGTTTTATATTAAACTGGGCCTAGTGCCATGTATAAACATACCTCTTGAATGTGCATTCAATACTAGGCTATTCACAGGTTCATATATTCATGATTTTATTTTAAACATGTGCAAGGTACAGTGAGTAGGGAGGACGTGCCACTGCCATTTATAAACATACCTTGTCAGCTGATACCAATGCCAACATCAACATTGTCTGTCAATTGCATGACAATCATACAAGCTATTCGATGTTTTAATTTTAAACATAAATGTGGAAACAAAAATGAGTGATGGCCTATTAGTGCCACTGCCATGCATAAACATACCCGTTATCTTTCATACAATACTGAACTATTAAAATAATGTTAACAAAAATGTTTGGCGAAAAGAAATACAAATTAAATTTTTTTTTTTTTAAATATGAAAAATTGTCTAATCAACCAAAAATGTCAAGACCCCCCTGCAGTACCTCCGCGGACCCCCTGTTGAAGACCTCTGCTCTAGAGAAATAAATCCAATCTAAATGGTGCGTTGGGTTTATGAGTATTTATTTATGTTCGACAAATCTTTCTCAGTACAGCTGTAAATGTAGCCAAAGCATAGATTATCACACAGCTAATCTGCTTTTATTACTCTGTGGTGGATCATGAAATACATTTTGTCTCCTTCAGCTTCCAATTTATAGAATCACATGTTCATAAAGGAGCTCCTGAAGTGAAATGAATGTAAATGAAAGGATGTTAAGTGAGAGACAGACGATGGATATGCAAGTCTGGCAGAGAAGAGGGAAAAGGCAGGAGGAAGACCCAAGAAGAAAAGCATGAAGGGACAGCTCAGACAGGCATGTTATCCTGGACTGACATGAAGTGCCAGGATTCAAGGCATTCACTTTCAATCACGGCCATAAAGGCTGTGAGCCAGCAGCTCCCTGGAGCGTCTCTGGCGGCCCACGCCAAATCCATCAGGTCTGACTGCGAGAGAGATGGATATCCTGTTGTAAAACAATCTTGTGCTTGGCGAAAAAAGGAATTTTTCATTTGGAATAAAGATACAACTGTTGTGTCTTTTACGATACCATTAGAAGAGAAAACCCAGGGGACAGAGAAGACAGGTAATCTAAAGAAAAACAAGTAGATTCTTGAGTGTAACAAGCATGTGAGTACTGGCTGAAAATGCTGTTCAGTTTCCACAGACAGTAAAGCTGATGGCAGCTGACTGCTTACACACTGCACATTTTCCAAGGATTAAAATAACTGTTCTCATCTACAACAGACATCCTTCCTCTCTTGATTTGTATTCTGAGGAACATTTATGTATTATTTGTGGAAAGTGAAGTTAAGGAGCACCTGCACTCAGCTGATTTTTCCATCAACGAGTCCAAGTCTATAGGTCCATACATACTTACTGAGGCAGTTAAGCCATGTAATGACCAAGCGGGAAACGTAAGCGAATATGGAAGTGCCAAAAAATTGCAGTTCCTCAAATGGCCACTTGAGGCTCCAAAAGAGTCGATCCCCATAGAAGCCTATGTTAAAGTGAACAACTTCACAGCAGAATAAAACATGTTTTCATTCTGGTACAAAGGTTTTGGTCTCTATAGCTCATTTCTGTATGGGGGGCGATTTATTATATAACTGATCCATTTAAATGATATCAAGGCATAAAGTTGTACATCATTGAGGTAGTGGCCGCTTCGAGCAACAGATGGGAGTCGTCTCAGGTTGCTAGCTGCCAGCTGTCTCCACCGCAGCTTCTTTGTCCATTTTTAGAGCTACGCTGTGGCGTCACTGCCAAGATGGAGAAGGCCGGAGACAGTCTATGGTGATACAGTCACAATATGACATCAATGTTAAATACCAGAGGTGGAAAGTTACTCAGGTAATGGCGGTACTGTTCAACTTAAGATACTTAAACTTGTATTTCTCACCTAAAATACAATGCAGTGCTGTACAATAAATAAAGCAGTAAATTCCCCTGCTTCCTGTGGTTATGCTAAGCTAGGCTAGCCACGTCCTGACTCCAGCTCTGTGTTTAACACACAGACTCAACATTGATATCATTCTTCTTATCTCAGTCTTGCAAAGAAATGGAATATGTTTATTTCCCAAAATGGTGAACTGTTCCTTTATGTAATATTTTGAATGTAGGGCTTACTTTTTTACATTACTCCCTAAAGAAAGGATTTGACGGTTTATTTTATCACTGTAATAGTAGCTAAACGAGCCCACAAGTTGGGATCCTTGACCCTGATTGTTCTCAAATCACCCCATCACAGCCTGAAGCCAGTTCTTTTTAATTTGGCAATAACACAGTGGAACTACACTGAACCCTAACACACTCGGAGAAGAGAGTCCCACTCCAACATTCCTGAAGGAAGTGGCCAAATTTTTCCTGGCTGAAGGAGGCTGAGAACAGTCAGAGTGGGGTCACCTCCAAGTGCACAATGTGTATCAAACAGAATTAAGATGAAAATGTCAGACAGATAAAAAGGAAGCAAATTGATGGAGGGGAATTGAAAAGCACAGCTACACCTCTACACCAACAGACTCTTTATTTACAAACTGCATTTCCAAAGTGAAGCTTAATAGTTTTTGAAGTTACTTAATACAACATTTTGTCAAACAATCTACTCAGACAGGTAGATGCTCTCTAGTGCTATTCTTTTGTTGAACGTTTTTCTTTTCATTTAAAAAAAAACTTTTAACATTTAACACTTGATTGCACTTCACATTTGACTCCACATATATGCACTCAAGCACTTACACAGCCCTGTCAGATATGCAGTTATTCCACCCATCTATCCTTTCAGTCCTAGAGGACATGCGGGCCACACTAGGAATCACAGCATCTTGATAATACAGCACATTCACTCTTTACTCATATTCCTCTCCCCAGTGCAGGAGCTGGACTCCAGCAATCATTTCCAAACATTTTCTCCAAACTCCATCGGCGAGTTCTCTCTCCAACAGGAAAACGCCTTCAGAAAAGAAGTTGGAGAAGTGAATCTAGTTTATCAATGCCTCAGAGTCCTTGCAGTTAATCCAAAAGGCACTTACACAGAGCTTTGGTAATGAAATTACAAGTAATGACATTAACATGATGAGGCATTATTAGAAGGATAATTCATATATTGGATATGTGTTGCACAAGTCAAAGAGGCATGCAGATCTTGCATGGACACATATATTGGACTATGTTGGTGTTTGCTTTCATTGCCATCAATGATATTTCAGCCACTGGGTAAGGTTGACAGGCCCAATTACCAAGTGCCAACTGCTGTGCCACAAAGCACAAGCTTATTTGCCGACCGTTTATGTTGATTAATTTGAAAATTAGTTTGGGAAGATGCATATAACAGCACTTCCTGCCTGTATTTAACTGCTCCTGTCAGCTACTTAGCCTGCGTTGGGGTCCTCCCCTTGTTGCTTGTATTCACTGGCCTTGACAGTCTTGGCTCAAATGTGCAGCATTTTACTGTATTTGGGAACAACGGTACATTTCTGTTAGAATTAGGCTGTAATTTAACAGCAATTTAGCACAGCCTTATCTTGAGGTCTTGTCTCAAATAGGTATATTATGTCAAAATGTTATTTTAAGACTTTCACTATCTTAATTTGGTACTATTCCGAAATTGATGTTTTCAATGCGATTATCACATTGAAAATATGGGGCCATGTGATATTCTGGCTTGGAAAACATTACATATTGCACAGTTGAGGAAGAGGGTTTCATTAGGAACCCAGCAGTTAATTTAATCAATTACCATGATCTCAAACAAATACTGCATCAGAATGGAACAGACTCCAACCAGGTCTGATCGGTCCCTGAGACCATCTGAGTAGCAGCTATTCTTCAATAAACCAAGTCTACTAATACTGCCGGAAGGAAGAGTAAGCAGCAAAAAACAAGGGACTTTCATGAAAAATGTAGAGGAAATGAAATGTGTTCATTACTATCCAATCAGGCAGGTCACGTTGAAGTGCCAAGTGTGGACACACGTGGAAACAGCTGAGTTTTGATCTGACATATGGGATCACAAAAGTTGCTTTGAAAAGACAAAAGTCATCACGGCATCAGAGCTATAATCTGCCCAACAACCAGCTTTTAATTTTGTTGCAAAACAATGAAGTGACTGAATGCAACAGATCGAGGATCTGATAGAGAAACGATGCACCATTACAGCAAGACAAAAGAATCTTGGACAGACTATTTCAGTACAAGGTTCTAGGATAGTAATTATCTATTGCCTGGAGTTTAACTTATCAACTATGGATATACTTCACATAGCCTGTTTTATACATTGTCAAAGAGAAGTGCTTATATGTGTGTGTGTCAACTTGTTCATCTATCTTTGTGAGGACCTATCCCTGATTTGTGAGTCTTTCAACCCAGTTGAAGGGTCCAGTCTTGGTTTTAAGGTTAGGTCAGAAATAGTCTTAAGTTAGGTTTAGTCTTAGGGTTAGGGTTAGGGTCAGACATTTAGTTGTGATGGTAAGAGTAAGGGGATAGGAGATGGATTATGTCAATGAGCGTCCTTACAGTGTGTCTGGAGACCACTCTTTGATAGGAGTAGCAGGAACTACCACAGAGGAGGTTTCCGTGTTTATATACATCTGTCTGCTGTCACTGCGATAGTATCGCAACCGTGTAAGATGCTGTCACAAAATGTTACAGGTGTGCAGTTGAGATCCAAAAGATGAGCTGGTGGTCTGATGGGCTGGTGTGATCAAATCACAAGATGGTCTCTAGATGCAATCTGTTTGATGCGTGGCATCACAATGGCCTGCCGTCTCTAATGTTTAGCTGTATTCCATGTCCCTGCATGTAGGAACAATCTGAAATGTCAGATCCTCAGATATTTTAGTCGTATTACATATTTGTTTTACTGACGATACTGCCTTGTAAATAGACTTGTTCAACGCTCTCCTTGTATTTTGAAGACTCAAAGCTACATGTCATTCACCCATCCATACACCATGGCTACCTTCCCATCAGGATTATCCAATCATTCATACCCATCCATTGTGTTGCCCAAGGACACATTTACAGGGACTAGTGGAGCTGCAGATCGAACTGCCGATCCTCTAACTGAAGGATGACCTGCCTTTGCACTGACCCACAATTAATGTGTGTGGCCAAGACAGGCTTCACATATACTTGTTTTCTGTGTGAATCCTTCAACCTGAAGACATTCAAAAGGTTCTCAGGAAATAAAAAACTTTTCCTGGTTCTCAAACCTCAAGCACACTGGTGTCATAGAGCGCAAGGGCTCAAAGAGCCTCATATCACTCTTGACGCCATGCAACACATAGCTTGCAAGCGATCTAATTGGTACTAGCCAAGGAGGATCTCCTTGTACTGCACAAGCTGTGCTTGAGGAGGCTTTGCAGAAGAAAAGGATCAGAAGGCTGCTCTACAGTCACCCACCGTTAATCTGAAAGAGGCTGCTCACTTCCCTCCAGGTGCATGGCTAAAGTTGAGACACATTCAACATGGATAGCCCTGAGCAGAGTCACACCGTCTCCTCAGTGCTGGATGTATAGTTTGGAGAAGCTGCGTGTATCTTTTTGGGCAAACCATTACAAAAAGTGTGAACCACCCTACCTTCAGGCTATCACAGAGCTGGGTTATAACAGTCCATGACATGTGCTGACAAACGTAGGAAAGCATGGCTCAAGTTACTGTTTGCTTACAGTGTGGTGGAGCAATCAGTGAGAGGAGTTTTGCATCAAATTCTTGGAACTGCACCTCTGATAATTATGAGCTTTTTTCAAAGATGAAATAAGGGCCTTTTTAAATCACATGTACACCTTTCTATCCATCTATCTACTTTTAAAGTACAAAGTAGGTTTTGAAATGGGGCATACATTTTTACCAGTTCATCCTGAACTATGCGTACAGTAACTGAAGTTAGCTGAGGTAGCCTGCATCTTGACTCAATAAAAGAAACTATTGGCAGATAGGCAGCTGGCAAACAATCAAGTCTCCTGCTGGAAACGAGGCTGATGAGACTGAAACAAAAATCTAAAGTTCTGGCCTACAAAACCAGAACTATGAGCTGAAGGACATAAAGAAACCTTTGTGAGCTGGTAAAGTTGGTGAAAATTCACTGGGTTATAAAGTAGCATAAAATAAAAATGTTCAAATAAAGTGCCAATACCTCACATTTGTACTTAAATAGTACATGTATTTACTTGCATTCCACAACTGGATTATACTTGGTCCATCTGACACCAAAACACCTAAAATAAAGTTGACCTGAAGTATCAGCATTGACTACGTCTACCAGCACAAAACAGTCTGCTTTTTGCACATATTAGGGTTATCTTGTGATTGACAGGTCTCTACCAGAGCCGTCTACGGCGTCTCTACATCATTCCTTCTAAGTTCAAATATGGTCGCTTCCGTACACTGGTTGCAAAAAAGATGGTGAGATCAAAAATGACGAACATGACGTTTCAAAAGTCCAAAAAGCAATGGGTGACATCACGATTACCAATGTCCACTTATCCCTGTGAAAACAGCCCTTTAATCCCACTGAGACATTCTAATCAGAGATCAAGACACCATGCATGGTTACATTCTATTATGTTGCTGCTGTTACTTATTCTCAGCAAGTCTTAAATGTAGCAGATCATGTATTATACGGTTATATATCAAACAATTCTTCACTCCTGTTGGTAAAATTATTACATTTAAAGATGCTTTTCCGTCAGGGTCAGCACTGGTGTCATCTTTGCAAACACAACGTCTCAGCTCAGCCTCACTGATGAATGCTCATATTATCACCATGGCTCAGAGCAGGCTTGCTACAACACGCTGTCTTATCTGAAAGAAATGTCACCTCCAACTGAGAGGAAGGAGCCTGGAAGTGAGAAGAGCAAAATGTAATGTGCAGCAACTGAAAACAAATGCAGCTTTAGGAGGGCTACATGTGCAGCACGCAACCAAAATCCAAAGTAGAGCAATTTATCTTTAGCCTTGCTCTGTTGTCGTCACTCGTACACTTTATTCGGAGAAACAACACTCAAGCATTGTATTGTTGACCCTGAAACTTTCATTTTACAGGGACTGCTTGTAACTCCAGTGTTTGTTCTCTGCCTTTCAGTTTTTCCCAGCGGGCCTTCAGACGAGTCATCGAGTTCCCACTGCTGTGGGCTGAATATAGAGATCAGGCTGACACATTGTATCATTTCATCCCGTTATAAAAGCAATGAGGTGTGAGGGTGTGAGCGGATTTAATTGGTGTTACAGAATGATTTTCTTACCAGTCAATTTCTTTAATGTTTCTTTTCCTGTGATGATGTTTTTGTCACCGTTGCTCTAAATTTTGGGGAACAAGAGGAATTTTCTCCAAATGTATGTGGTCGGATCTGTCTCAATATGAATGCTAATAGAAGGATTCAGAAATGTGTTTTGTGATTTATATATAAATGACATCCACAAAAATAGTATACGCTATTATATATAAATATAAACGAAATCAACAAATATATGTATTTAAAGGACCTTAAAATTTCCTCAGAAACATATTTGGATGTTTGAGACTGCCCTGACCTCGCCTGACAACAAAAGCATTTTGTACCCATTCAAATGTCTCTTCCATTGTCTGACAAATATCTTCGCAAGCTGACAGCGAGGGATACCCTCGCTGAGCTCCTAACCCAGGCATGTCCAAAGTCCGGCCCGATTTTATATGGCCAGCGCCTTCTGTCTTAAAATGCATTATTTATGGCCCACCAGCACAGTCAAAACGGAATGAATAAATCATACAAATTCAACATGCAATTCCTCTTTTTACCTCATGGTGGCAGCACCACTCTGTAACTGTCTGTTTGAAATTGGCTCTGACCCTTGAACTGTCATGTCTATGGCAGATAAAAAAAGGAAAGTGGATAACGAGGGCCGCCGCTTCCAGGAAAGGTGGAGATTGCAATATTTTTTCACCGAAAACCGAAACAACTGTGTCTGCCTTATTTGTCATGAGACTATTGCCTTGTTTAAGGAGTATAATGTAAAGAGACACTACGAGAAAAAACATGCTAATGCTTAAAACACGCTATCAGAGAGCGAGCGAGCTAGAAAAGTGAACCAACTCCAAGATAACTTGACTACACAGCAGCGGTGCTTTTCGCGGGCCCATGAGTCAAATGAAAATATCACCAAAGCAAGCTACGAAGTGGCCATGTTAATTGCTAAACATGGCAAACCTTTTACGGAAGGTGAGTTTATCAAAGACTGTGTCATGAAAATAGCAGAAAACATTTGCCCCGAGAAGAAGACAGAGTTTGCTAATGTTTGTCTGGCTCGTAACACTGTGGCACGGCGAATTGAAGAGCGATCATCTGATATTAAGAGACAACTGGGAGACAGTGCAGCGGATTTTGATAATTTTTCGTTAGCCTGCGATGAAAGCACCAGACACTGCCCAGTTATTTTTTTGAGAGGCATTGATGATGACATGAACGTAACAGAAGAGATGCTTGACCTTAAAAGCCTTAAAGGCCAAACAAGAGGATCGGATTTATTCCTTACTGTTTGCTCAGCTGTTGATGATCTAAAACTACCGTGGAGTAAAGTCAGTGGGATTATTACCGATGGCGCGCCTGCCATGACTGGTGTAAGGAGTAGGTTATCCACACTGATCTGTAACAAAGTCAGCGAAGAAGGAGGCAATGCTATTGAACTGCATTTCATCATTCATCAGCAGGTTCTCTGCGCTAAACATCTCCGATTTGATCATGTTATGAAACCGGTGGTAAACGCAATTCACTTCATTCGCTCTAAAGCCCTATACCACCGCCAGTTTCAGCAGTTCCTGCTTGACATCCAGGCTGAATATGGAGACGTGATATATCACAACAATGTGAGGTGGCTCAGTCGGGGATCCGCACTGCAGCCATTTTTCTCTCTCAGAAGGGAAATTGGACAATTTTTGGCTGAAAAGGGAGAACCAATGCAAGAACTGTCAGTGGCAGACTTGGCTTTTTTGGTTGACATAACAAAGCATCTGAACGCGCTGAACGTCAGCCTTCAAGGAAAAGACGCAGTAGTGAGCCAACTATATGCACACATCAAGGCCTTTGGAACCAAGCTGCAACTTTTCCAGAGACACTTCTCACAAACGGAGCTTCTCATTAGCGCCAGTAAGTTTGCTGCTGCTTGATTATCAGACTTTAACAAAATTCTAGTTTCTGAGAGTTTTGAATTTATGTTCGAAAGTTGATGACTAAGTTTTTTTCAAATGGGAACATCTGTCACTATTAATGCTGAAAAGCCAAAGCCACTGATACCTACACTTGGAGTTATGGCACTTACTAATTTGAGTTATGTTTGAGTTACGTAACTGGATTACTTTCAGAATGATCTTTGATAAAAGACAAGGGCAAGTTTCATGTGTGTTGAACTTAAATGTTAAAGAACTTTGCATTACCCTCACTAAGTAATTTTTGTCTTGAGGTTAAAATATTGATCAGTTTCTATGTAATTAGCTTTTAGATGGCATGTTCAGTGTGGCTTTGTGGCACAGGCAGTAAAACTATATACAGTGTGTCACACTTTTGGATAAAGCTGATTATTATTAAGCCCGGTGGATAATATACAGTGTGCTTTGGCATATGCAGTTTTACTGCCTTGTGCCACAAAGCCACACTGAATAATAATCAGCTTTATCCAAAGATTGGCACGCCTCTCCTCACACAGCGTTGCCAACAGCGGCGTGAAAAATACATCGAAACGTGCGGCCTGATCGGGAATAGTGTGCATTCTATTTTTCGGAGAGATTCGCCCAGCGGTTTTCCCTAAAATCCCGGAAAACCCAGAAAAACTGAGCAAAATGAGGTTTGGCGCGCTTCTCCTCACACAGCGTTGCCAACAGCGGAGTGAAAAAACATCAAGACGTGCGGCCTGATCGAGAATAGTGTGCTATCTATTTTTCGGAGAGATTCGCCAAGCGGTTTTCCCGAAAATCCTCAAAAACTGAGCAAGTTTCAGGAAAATTTTGTGTCTGTTTCAGATTTTATAATGGTTGTGTATTGCGCAGCTCGTTAAGAGCTAGAGTGAGAGCATAACCGTTGGAGTGGAGCGGAGCAGGAAAATCTTCTGTGATTTTTCCAAACAAATTGCTCCAGCTCCCACAATGTTTACTCTTTATACACCATTTTGGCCAAAAAGCTTAGAAATGTGCTGTCGCACACAGATGTCTGTGGAATCCAACGGACTTACACATTTGGCTCAAAGAGCCACAGAGCGACATGAACTCCAACCAACTGCTCCATTAGACTCCATGTTAAATCTGACCACTCATTTCTCAAAGAATGCAGACGGTACCAGTTTTGTCTATTGCTCTGCAGCTCACATTATTAACAGCACAAACATAAAAAACACTACAGCGCGTTTGCCAGAGTCTTATCTCTCTCACGGTATCCATATTTTATTGATTAGTCTCATGGTTTTGGTATGAAGGGCATATGTTTGACAGGTAGTTTTGTTGAAAAATCACTGTTCACTCTAATCTCTCTTAATTAGCCTCTAACACACAGGTGCTCCAATCACCAACATGCACCCAAGCACACAGGTGTTTATGTGAGCTCATTAGTGATGTTGATAAACACACAGAGGCACTGAGACACACGCACTCCTCTCCCTCTATCTCTCTGTCTGTCTCTCTCTCTCTCTCTGTGTGTGTCTCTCTCTCATACAGTCATTCAGGTCTGTCTGCCTGTCTCTCTCTCTCTCTCTGTGTGTGTCTCTCTCTCATACAGTCATTCAGGTCTGTCTGCCTGTCTCACTCACTCTGTCTCTCTGTCTTTCTTTCTGTCTCTCTCTCCCTCTCTGTGTCTCTCTATCATACAGTCATTCAGGTCTTAGATATTTTTAGAGGACTTTTCCCCTCTCACCCCCCCCCCTTTTCAAATGAAAAGCCCCACAGAATGAATTCTAACTGGAATGCGTGTGATGACGCCTCTCATTTTAGTGTCAAACATTATGATTCTGTCTCCTCTCCCCCTCTCTCACCCACCCAGTCCCACCCTTTCAAAATAAAAGCCCCACAAATACAAGATTCAATCCAAGAGTATGAATCTAAAATGCAGAAAAAAAAAAGAGTAGCACTCTCAATTGAACCGGTAACATTGGTGTGTATATATTGCGTATATATTGCGTATATATTGCGACGGGCAGTAGAAGCCACACTGTCAATTTCTTTTGGAATTTTCTAGTTCTTTATATTATCTGACTTGAATGAATGAATGAATTTTATTTATATAGCGCTTTTCACAGATAGTAAATATCACAAAGTGCTTAAACAGAGAAGACATTTAAAAGCATAAAAAACACAATGTGATCCTAGGGTCAATAAATTATATACACAGAGAAAAATTTAAAAATAAAAAATAAAATAATAAAAATAAATAAAAATGTAAAACATTTTATGAGCAGGTCTTAAAATATGGCTAGGACATTGGTTTACTTTTACACAAATGCCAGCCTAAACAGGTGGGTTTTAAGCTGGCTTTTAAAAGTATCCACAGTATCTGCGAGGCGCAGAGTTGCAGGCAGAGCATTCCAGAGCCTCGGAGCCACTGCCTCAAAGGCTCGGTCACCACGGGTCTTAAATCGTGTGCGTGGGACCGACAGAAGACCTAGAGCGTTTGACCTGAGAGTGCGGGCGGGTGAATAGGGGCGAAGCAGATCAGCTACATAAGCCGGAGCCTGACCGTGAAGTGCTCTGTAAGTGATGGTGAGAATTTTAAAGTGTATCCTAGATGCTACAGGAAGCCAGTGGAGAGATCGGAGTACGGGGGTGATATGAGACCGTCGATTTGTCCTGGTGAGTAATCTGGCGGCAGCATTTTGGATGACCTGCAGACGGTTAAGAGCAGATGCACTGAGTGATGTGAAAAGTGAGTTGCACATCTTTCAAGATGTGAAAGAAAGGCAGAATAGTTGTTGAGATTTGTTCACACCTGAATCCTCACATTTGGTTACATTGCTATTTGCTGTCATTGAAAATAAAATAATAAAATAATAATGTATGTATTGGCTACTTTTATTGTTTAAAATAATGTCAGCAGGAACTGTTGGCCCTTGGGCATTTTCCCATTATCAAATCTGGCCCTCTTTGAAAAAAGTTTGGACACCCCTGTCCTAACCCAATCAGAGTTGTCTTTTCCTGTGAGATGTTACACAGACTGCTGTCTCTCTTTCTGTAGGAAAACACAGAGAGAATCAATAAGGCGTAGTTTCTGTTGGACAATGACAAGTTTTCCATTGCACTAATTCTCTGGCCATAGGTAAGTGCTTAAGCGGCTGGGGGCCCGCGGTCAACACTCAGCCAGAGCTCCTTTTCTTCGTAGAGAGGCCCCTGCATGGTAAAAGCTCACTATAACTGGATGCATTCTTTTTTACTCCAGGTTTTGAAAATGATTGTCCATGAATAGAACTGTAAGTCCTCCTCTTCTAAAAGAGTTGAGAGCACAGACAGCCAGAGACGGGGACGCAGCATGTCATTGCTAATGTGATCTCTAACCTGTGGTGTTGCCTAAGAGACCATTGCGGAAACGAGTGGCCGACAGTAGTGAAAGCTCACTAGTGCTCAGCAAGAAGGAAAGTTAGCCAGGTACACGTGTCTTTGGTCCCTTTCACAGCTGTAGTTTGGTTCAGACAAAGTGGAATAAAAAAAACATAGGTCATGTTCACACCGACTTATTGCAAACACATTGTTGGTTTTGGTCTGTACAGAACATTTGTCAGAGAGAGACAGAGAGAGAGTGTAGCGGTGGTTGAGTGAGCTGGTGAGTGAATGAAGAGAGGGACCAGTGTTAGTGAGAAGAAAGACGTCAATCAGAAGAATGGAATGTTATTTTTCATGTTTTTTGTTTCATTGTGGTTCTAAAGCACAGATATCCACATCTCCTCTCCTCTCCTCTAGGTGCTGGATTCTGAATGAATGCAGCTAAGGTAGCATCCTGCTGTCCTGTCTGCTCTCTCTGTATCCGTCTGTCTCTCCACTCAATCACTGACAGATAGCAGCACACAGCAGAGAGACAGTTGTAACACAAACAAGCAAAAGCACATAAACACAGCGATGTGACAACCTGTTCTCTGCAGTGTTTGACCTGCGAATGAGAACGGGCTACAAACCCTAATTACCGGCTGGGGTTCCACCCCCACGAGGGGCCCGAATGCTCTTTGCTGATGCACAGAAATGTCAAGAACACAGCACAATAAGAAGGAAAGAGAACATCCAGGCAGAGGGCAGGGTCTCTGCAGATACAGATCCCACCACACACCTCTAGTGGGTCACAACTAAGTGATGATTGAGATGGATTATTTTACTATTAGTCTGTATGTTGATTTTTAAGAAGATATTCTGTCTCACTGGGGAATACTCAGTACAGAAGCTAAAGACACTAATTTCTGGTTCACTTTGACTTTAAAAGGCTCGCTTAATATGTGATGGCTCTGACTGGGCAAAAAGCCCCGCCGATTTTAATGGAGCCATTATGCCAAGGTCAATTGTATTTGGCATTATTGTAAACTATGACAAGAATGTCTCTGATTTAAGCAGGCAACAGGCATACAGTTTGTATGACTACAAATACTTACAGCTGCTAACCACCACGGCATCATCCCACTCACAGAGCAGCATTTTTGATAGCTGCCACCGACTTTGCAACTCAAGATCTATGGGAGAAATTACTGAAATATCAGCTGTTTTTCCTGACTGCACTGGCATACAGCCCAGTCAGTGACGTGACATGTAGCTATAGAAGCAGCCTCTCGGCCCCCTGCAGTCCTCGACCTGCCACATGATTGAGGGCTTCATACTGTAAATCTGTAATCACAGAAGCTTTACAGAATTTTTAAATAAGCACTTCAAACAGCTTGGATTGTAAATTCTCTTTTCGAAATGCCTCAGCTCCGTATGTGTGTTAAGTGCCTGTAGCAACTGACAGTCATGCCTAAAAATATCTTGTGAAAAAGAATCATAACGATATCACACTACCCTAGGACATGTTGGTAGAGGGAAATGCAGCTCTACAACAGAGTCGGATCAGTCAGATGTCTATAGCAAGCTGTATAGTTCTCAACTATCTTCAATAGGACAAATTCTCCACTTCAGAAAGAAATCTGCAACTTCTGTAGGAATTTAACAATTACAATGTTTTACTCGAACATTCAGTTGGGATTAAAGTAATAATATCCAAGGGGTTTCTGCATCTGCCAAAAACTGTTGTTTGCTCATTGCTTATTTCACAACATAGTATGGATGCACCGGTATCAGCTCCGACACTATGCTCATGTACTCGTACAACTGCTCTGATGAACCCGTTACCACTACTTTAACTGAACATTAACCACTCATCGGCTAAATCTAAAACGTTGACCAACAATGCAACAACAACTTGATGCACAAACAGCTTAAATCCATCATTGATCACCAGCTGCAGTGTATGATCAAGGATGGATACCACTAGAACAGGTGTCTCAAACTGCCGGTCCCCAGGCCATTTCCGGACCCCCTCCGTACGGCAAGCTACGCAATTTAAAAAATATATATTTTCTTATTACATTTTCTAGTTGTTTTATATCAATTTAAATGACCCCTTAATATAAAATTGAAATACAAAAAAATTATATTAAAAAAATGTATTTAGTTTGGTGCAAAATATTGGCAAAGGTCAAAGGTGACCGCACATGGCAGTTTTGGATAAGAAGAGAGCAGGTTATGTGGGGCTTTATTAGTTGTTTGGCTGCGAACAACAAAGGTGTCTCTTTACAAACCAAAAAGGTCAGTGGATGATGAACACAGAGAGTATCAAGAAAGACGGACATTACAGTATTTCTTTGTGGAGTTGAAATGCTACTTGCCTGATATGCAAAGAAAAAGGTCGCTGTTTTAAAACAATATAATCTCAAGAGTCATTATTCGACTAAACACGGAACAGTATGAGAAGTACCAGGGAGAGGAGAGGAAAAAACAAGCCACGCAGCTACAGAAAGGACTAACGTCTCAGCAAAGTCTTTTCCATAAGGATGGTGATGCTGCAGTTGAGTTGTTATGTGGTGAGTGAGTTAATCTCCAAAGCAGGAGGGCAGTTTCTGAAGGCTTGATTTTTGCATGTCGCTGATATTCTGTGTCCAGAAAAGAAGAACTTGTTCAGCAATATCTCTCTATCTAGCAGATTAACGAGCTATCAAGTGACATTTATGATCACTTACGCGAAAAAGCCAGAGGTTTCACTGCATACTCTGTGGCGCTTGACGAAAGCACAGACAAAACCGTCAATGAGCCATTTCCATTAGGAGTATTAATGAGCAATTTGAAGTGACAGAGGAGTTGCTGAGTTTGTGTCCAATGCACGGTCGCACCACAGCCAAGGATATTTTTCAGGAACTGTGCAACACAATTGAGCTGGTTTACCGTGGAACAGACTGGTTGGCATTACCATGGATGGAGCCCGTCTATGACAGGCAAAAAAAACGGACTGGTAGCGCTGGTACAAAGAAGGTTAGAGACCAGGGGCACTCTCCTATCACCCCATGGAGGAACGAGGATGGCTCGTTCGCAACCACCATTGTTAGATACCTTGTTAGGGCTAATAAACCCTTTACTTTTGGTCAACTGTCTGCGTCTCCCTGATTAGGTCATGGCTGTCAGAGCCAGGTCGTGACAATATATATATATATATATATATATATGAACATAAACCTATACAACAACAGTGGAATTGAGGCGATAGTGCAAATGAAGGTAATAGTGCAGTATGTCTGATTAATTGTTCATCAGAGTGACCGCCAGCAGAAATAAGCTGTTCCTGTGTCTGGTGTAGCCTACCAGAGGGGAGGAGTTGGAACAGCTTGTGTCCAGGGTGTGATGGGTCTGCAGTGATCTTTCCTACTCGTTTCCTGACTCTGGAGGTGTACAAGTCCAGGATGGAGGGCAGGTTGGAACCAATGATTCTCTCTGCAAACCTGACAGTCTGTTGTAGTCTGTTTCTGTCCTGTTTGGTGGCCGATCCAAACCATACAGTGATAGTAGAACAGAATCAGCAGCTCCTGAGACAGGTTGTACTTCCTGAGCTGGCGCAGGAAGCACAACCTCTGCTGGGCCTTTTTCCTGATGGTGTCGATATTGGGGCCCACTTCAGGTCCTTGGAGATTGTGGATCTCAGAAACCTGAAGGTCTCCACAGCAGACACAGTGCTGTTGAGTATGGTGGGGGGCAGTGTTGGGGGGCTCCTCCTGAAGTCCACTGTCACTTCCACAGTTTTGAGCTTGTTTAGCTCCAGGTTGTTCTGACCACACCAGAGTATTAGCTGTTCAACCTCCCGCCTGTACGCAGACTCATCACCGTCCCTGATGAGGCCCATGACCGTTGTGTCGTCTGTGAACTTCAGTTTAAGAGACTGGTCCTCTGAGGTGCAGTCGTTGGTGTAGACCAGGGGTCGGCAACCTTTTCTATCCAAAGAGCCATTTTGCCCTATTTTCCACCAAATAAAATTTGTCTGGAGCGGCAAAAGCTATTTGATATCACACTTTATAAAGTTATATATATATAGTTACATTATATATACAAAACTATAGTTTGTTGTATTTATGAAAATATAGAACAAGAATAAAGACGATTCTCGACATTTCTTTGCAATTTTACCTGATATAACAATATCAAACTCTTATGAAGAGGAGAGTTTGCTGCAGCAGCTGAGGAATCGCTCTTTGTCGCTCATCTCCAGTGTGACACTGTTCAGCACATGCTGTGTGTTTGTTCTGGAAGCATACAGGTAAGCCAGCATCGTTGGCAGTGAAAGCAAATGAAGACGTCCACGCAGAGTTAAACTCTATTTTCCTCCATGACTTTTCTTTTTTTGGATTTATCCATTGATAGTTTACAGAGGGCGGGGGTCTGAAAATCATGATTAGCCACCTGCAGGGAAAAGCGCTTGACAGGGGTAGAGGATTTAACTGCCTGTGGGAATAATTAACATATAAGATTCTGTTCATTCTTGCTTATAAATTGTATTCTCTCTGAACACATTTCTCTTTTTGGAGAACGTCATGTGAGATAACTTCTTCGATCAGCGCAATGTCCCTGCTCTTCTTTCTATTTCCTTGTCTCAGCCCCGTGTGTCACGTGTGTGTAAACCTCGCTGGAGTCAGGAAACTTGTCAGAATACTCATATTTGATTGGCTGAGCTGCATCACGCGATGCAATGCATTGGTCCGTGTGTTTCCTGCACCGCCGAACAAGTGCCATAACGGCTGAATAAGACGTGCCAGTTAAATACAATGACTGATGTATATGTAATCAAGGCATCGTTGGCTTAATAATTGTTAAGTTGCTTAAAATTTTTTATAATAACAATAAATAACCACAAAGAAATAAGAATAAAATTAAATATGATTGTCTGATTTATGTTTGTTTTTTGTTCAAAAAATCTAAGAAAACACTTTGAATCTGTAGACTACTGCCAAATAGTCTTATTATTGCCATTTGATGACAATTACTCATATACTCTGAACAAAGGTTAAATGTTATTTCACAAGTTTCAAAAAGTGCCCCCAATTTTTTGAAAATGCCCCTGGATTTCAGTCAGTGGGGGCAAAAATTGCCCCCAAAAAATATGTAAATTTCCTATCCTGGCGCCAGTGCTGATAGGCCGGGTGCTGGATGTGATTTTTCACAGCCTCACCTGCTGCGTCCTGTCTGTCAGGAAGTTTGTGATCCACTGACAGGTGGAGGCTGGCACAGTGAGCTGGGAGAGTTTGGGTTGGAGTATTGCCGGGATGATGGTGTTGAACGCAGAGCTGAAGTCCACAAACAGAACCCTTGCATATGACCCTGGGGAGTAGAGGTGTTGCAGCATGTAGTGCAGTCCCATGTTGACTGCATCATCCAGAAGCAATTTGGTCTACAATGTTGATAACTCATTTGGAAACCAAAAGGAGGTGAGAGGTTGAAGACTGATTTGCATTTGTAATTTGGTCTGGTAATGTCTGGCTGGACGGAATCTGGTCTGAACCTTCCCGCCACAACAGATGAATAGGCCTACAGATAAATTACTACAGGGCACAAAATATTCTCGGAAACTATTGTGTGTGATAACTACAACAAGAGATGTCATGGGTCATAGGGGCTGGGGAGGTTGACAGAAAATAATATATACCTTATTCTCATGGGGGTTGTTGCAGCACCCACTAAATAACTGCAAAACCAATGACCTTCCCATCATGCTGAACTCCACTTTGTGCATAGTGTTTTTAAGCAATGTTAGAGTGCCAACACGGTAAACTAAGACTGTAAATGTGAGCAACTCAGCACCCTTATATTAGCATTTAGCTCAAAGTGCTATTTTATGATATATTTAGTCAGCTTTGTTGTTTGTGCAGCTGTCCCATCAGACCAGTCTAAAAGCAAACTAAGCTGACCCTGCTCAATCTTAGTGAAAAGATGTCTGCCACCAAAGAAATGATATGGATTTCGTTTACATACACCCGCACTTCCAGGCAGGGTGGCACTTAGGGAGCTTCGGCAAAGTATGTTTAATTACCTTTGAATATGACAGCAACTTAAAAGACGTTGGATATTTTACACAAGTGCAGCAAAAAGACTATTTTTACCAATAAATGCCTGCCCTCCCACTGGCAACCCAATGCAGAGCATTAGCATCCAACAGCAGGGCCTTGGTCTCTTTAACAGCAGAGAGAAACTCAGATGATTTTTGAACTGCTAAATATCAAATTATTTCCATTAGAGACTCATTTGGCCCATTGAGCTTCCATGCATTATTGATTCGGTGGTGCGTTTGGAGAGCTTCGAAGTGATGGTGATCGGTCCAGATGATTCGAATTAAGATGCTTTTAGGGAGAATGATGATCAAATGCAACCAAAGAGGCCCACAGAAGGGCTTCCCACACATCTGAATTGCTCCCTTTAACTGTTTGCGGCAACACAACTAATTACTTTCAAGAAACAATGTCCTTTAGCAAGAAAATACGGCTTTAGTTTGGTTGGAAATAGAGGAAAGTTTGACAGTCACTGAAAGCAGCTCCCATGAATTCTTAGGGTGCAATAGGGAAATAATACCATGAGCCATCTCCTTAGCCATGTTGAAAAAAGTGATAATACTACTTTTGGCAGTGTGGTTGAGACAAATCAGTGTGATTGTTGTTAGGGTTTAAACAGAAGGATGCGAGGCTCCAGCAGGCTGCAGGGAGATTTCTGCTTCGAGCTTCCTACTGCGCACGCGCATCAGAAAAACGGAACTGGATCCCGTTCAAAATCATAAACAATATTTAATGTACTACACAAAGTTCACTTACAAACTGAATCAACTATCAATATTAATGTTCTCGAGAACAGAGACCACGTGCACGTGTCCTCCTCACAGGTCTGAATTCAGGTGCTGAAAAAGAGGGGCGGAAGTGGTCTGAGGAATGCTCTCTAAAACAGTCTTTTATATGCCCCGACAGTTGGAAAGTGTCCTAACTGTCATAAAACGTGTGATTGATCCTCCGTTGATCGGCCCCATTTGAATTCTGTCCCCTCCCATTATCGATCCTTTAGCGCAGGGGTGTCAAACTCATTTTCACTCTGGGGCCACATCAGCATCACGGTCGCCCTCAAAGGGCCGGTTGTAAATGTAAGACGGTGTAAATGTAACTACTCCGAACATATTTAGTTTAGTTTCCCGGGATATCTGTGACTTCCTCAACACCTACTTAGCAGAAATAGAGGTTCTTTTTCCATGGTTAATGGCGGACAGTTGAACGGCTTTCAGGGCGATAAGCCCCGCCCCCTCTCCGGCGCGTCCAGTGCGAATGAACACAAAATAGCCTCCGGCGAGACCGGCGGCGCAAATGGCTCATCTCATAATTTCAACCATGCGGATATTTTTATTTTCACATTTAACCCCTGCTTTAGCGAAACATCTTGGCTCCACCCCTCCGTCTTGGTCAGCTTGGCATTTGACCTATCCCATCCTCCATTTGCTGCATGTCTCACTCAGAATCCCTATCTGACCCTCAAAACTATTCTTACAGTGTTTTAATACCTTTAGTGACTATTTTACTTTTATGATTTAATACATTCAATGAGTTAATATAGTGTAACATATAATATCTTCCATAAGTAAGAATATTGTAAACATATTGTGACACTTCTACTCACCACTAGGGGTGTTATTTAATCCTACTTATGTGTTTAATACTGAAATTCTCCACAGTTGGCAGAATAACCAGTATTCTGTCTAGTGTTGTATGAAGATCACCTTGGCTTCAGCTAGAGACAATCAGTGTATCAGTGTTGAGACACAGGTTGGAAGATCAATGAACAAAGACAATGAGATTATGGTGAACACAAGATCTAGTCTCCATTACTGCTTATTTAATATTACTACATGTTCATGAGGACATTCCTGAATTTACTATCCTCAATGTTGGGAACTTACCGTATGATTTTTGAATCCTTTGGAACGACTTGACACCCAACACATAACTGCCATTTTTACATGCATTTGTTTTGAAAAATGTAGGCACCATAACTGTCACGGTCTTGGGTTTTCTTTAGTTGTTTTCCTGTTATATTTTGAATTTCCCTGCCTCTTGTGTCCTGTGTTCTTTTAAATTGTATGGCAGATGGCATCCAGCGAAAGGTGCATTACCACCACCTACTGTATTGGAGTGTGGACCAGAGTAACATATCCCCATACCAAAATAAAAAAGATAAAAATAAAAAAGGAGTTGTATCAATTCGGTGACCTAAATTATTTTACTCAATCCCGTTTCTTTCACGTATTGTAGTACATTTCCTGCCCCCAAGGTTAATGCATCTTTTAGGTTTAGTTCCTCAACTCCCAGCTTCCCCTTGAACCTGTCTCACTCAAGTGTGAATTTCTGGCAATAACAAATGACATGACCTACAGATTCTGGTATTTGGCAGTGCTCACATAGTCCTGTGTTTATATACCAGTTGCATCGTTTTGTTCGCCTTGTGTGTCCAATCCTCAGTCTGGTTAATACGTTTTCTTCTGTGGTGCTTCTTATGGATGTCCTCCCTTTGCCAACTTCTTTCTGAACAGCATAAAGATGTCTTCCTGTGTCTCCTGAGTCCCAACTGTGCTGCCATTCCTTAATCATTTTTCTTTTGATTATTGATTTAGCTTATGCTTTGCTGAGTAAAATGTACTTGTATTTTCTTATTGATGTTATCCGTCCATTTGTACTTTTATGTTCTTTGTAATTTTATCGTCCCTGTTTGTAAATGTATTTTTATCTCTGATGCTATATGTCCTGATTTGTTCTCCGTAATATTGTTCCCATTTGTACTTTTATGTTCTCTGTAATGTTTTTGTCCCAGTTTGTATTTTTCTCTGTGATGTTATCTGTTCCCAACTTGTATTTTCATAATGTTATCCCTCCCTTTTGTACATGCATGTTCTCTGTAATGTTATCCCTCACTTTTGTACATGCATGTTCTCTGTAATGTTATCAGTCCCTTTTGTACATGCATGTTCTCTGTAATGTTATCCCTCCCTTTTGTACATGCATGTTCTCTGTAATGTTATCCGTCACTCTTGTACATGCATGTTCTCTGTAATGTTATCCGTCCCTTTTGTACATGCATGTTCTCTGTAATGTTATCCCTCACTCTTGTACATGCATGTTCTCTGTAATGTTATCCGTCCCTTTTGTACATGCATGTTCTCTGTAATGTTATCCGTCACTCTTGTACATGCATGTTCCCTGTAATGTTATCCCTCCCTTTTGTACATGCATGTTCTCTGTAATGTTATCCCTCCCTTTTGTACATGCATGTTCCCTGTAATGTTATCCCTCCCTTTTGTACATGCATGTTCTCTGTAATGTTATCCCTCCCTTTTGTACATGCATGTTCTCTGTAATGTTATCCGTCACTCTTGTACATGCATGTTCTCTGTAATGTTATCCCTCACTTTTGTACATGCATGTTCTCTGTAATGTTATCCGTCCCTTTTGTACATGCATGTTCTCTGTAATGTTATCCGTCACTCTTGTACATGCATGTTCTCTGTAATGTTATCCCTCCCTTTTGTACATGCATGTTCTCTGTAATGTTATCCGTCCCTTTTGTACATGCATGTTCTCTGTAATGTTATCTGTCCCTTTTGTACATGCATGTTCTCTGTAATGTTATCCCTCCCTTTTGTACATGCATGTTCTCTGTAATGTTATCCCTCCCTTTTGTACATGCATGTTCTCTGTAATGTTATCTGTCCCTTTTGTACATGCATGTTCTCTGTAATGTTATCCCTCCCTTTTGTACATGCATGTTCTCTGTAATGTTATCCCTCCCTTTTGTACATGCATGTTCTCTGTAATGTTATCCGTCACTCTTGTACATGCATGTTCTCTGTAATGTTATCCCTCACTTTTGTACATGCATGTTCTCTGTAATGTTATCCGTCCCTTTTGTACATGCATGTTCTCTGTAATGTTATCCGTCACTCTTGTACATGCATGTTCTCTGTAATGTTATCCCTCCCTTTTGTACATGCATGTTCTCTGTAATGTTATCCGTCCCTTTTGTACATGCATGTTCTCTGTAATGTTATCTGTCCCTTTTGTACATGCATGTTCTCTGTAATGTTATCCCTCCCTTTTGTACATGCATGTTCTCTGTAATGTTATCCCTCCCTTTTGTACATGCATGTTCTCTGTAATGTTATCTGTCCCTTTTGTACATGCATGTTCTCTGTAATGTTATCCCTCCCTTTTGTACATGCATGTTCTCTGTAATGTTATCCCTCCCTTTTGTACATGCATGTTCTCTGTAATGTTATCCCTCCCTTTTGTACATGAATGTTCTCTGTAATGTTATCCTTCCCTTTTGTACATGCATGTTCTCTGTAATGTTATCTGTCCCTTTTGTACATGCATGTTCTCTGTAATGTTATCCGTCCCTTTTGTACATGTATTTTTCTCTCTGATGCCATCTGTCCTCATTTGTTCTTGTATGTTTTCTGTGAAATAATTGTTCCCGTTTTTACTTGTATGTTCTCTGTATTGTTGTTGTCCCTGTTTGGAAGAAGACATAAAGCAATCTGCCACAACCACAAGCCAAAAATAAAAGGCCCTTATACAGTTTGCGCATAATGGATAATCCACAAAAAAATGCTAAATACTCCCCTGTGAATATTATGTCCATTATATGTCTAGGGCTTTTATTGTGAAAGGTTGACGGGAGCAATACAATTTGCCGTCTTGGTTCGGACAACGGAGTCTCCATGTTGTGGTTTTAAAAATAGACTTAACTCAACCACTTCCACAAAACATGAGAAAGTGGGAAAGTATTCCTGACAAAAACAAAGACAAAATGCTCCTGTTGTGTAAAGGCCTTTAGCCGTGGACGAACAGCCTTAAAAACATTTGGAAGGAATACCTTAAGACACTTAATCATTATATCGTAAAGCATTCTCATCATGCTGCTCAGAACCAGTAAGTCGTCTGCAGACAGCAGAGTCTCTCCCGAGCACAGTCCTGCTGCTAATGGTGCTAACGGTTAACAGAGTGTTACATTATGGTGGGTTAGGCAGGTCAATTTAAACAATATGATGCGTTCATATGTAATCTCGTGAAATTTAGTTTTTGGCAAGAAACTTGAATTACAGCTGCGATGTTTTCACAGCAATAAAAAATATATATTAGAGAGAGAATGACCAGTTTAACTTCCTAACACTAGCTCTAGGCAGCTTAGAATACATAACTAGAAAAAGCATTTCCTGCTGAAAATGCGTTGGAATGCTGAAAACTGAAATTAATCGCAAAAACATTGCTGAAAATAGATATCCAATTCAAAAACAAATTGCAAAAAGCTTAATAATTCAAAAAGTGTAAAGATTACAAATATGAAAAGTCATATCACACCTCTCCTGAAAGAGCTGAACATTTTGATATTTGGACAGTTTCTGTGGCTTAAAAAAATTCATCAGTGGTGATATTTGTAGTAGTATAAGTTGTAGTAGAAGTATTATTAGTAGAAGTATTAGTACCATTAGAATAACTACTAGTAGTAGTAGTAGTGATATTTGTAGTAGTAGTAGAAGTTGTAGTAGAAGTATTATTAGTAGTAGAAGTATTAGTAATTAGAAGAAGTAGTAGAAGACGTAGTATCAGTAGTCATAGTAATAGCTGTAGTATTGGTCATAGTATTTAATATCACAGTAGTAGTAGTAGTAGTAATAGTAATGGCAGTAGAAGATGTAGCAGTAGTAGTAGTACTAGTAGCAGTCGTACTAATAGCTGTAGAAGTATTACTACTTTTAGTAGCATGAATAGCAGTAGTAGTAGTAGCAGTTGTCGTATAAGTAATAGTAGTAGTGGTAGTAATAGCAGTAGTGGTAGTAATAATATTGATGGTAGCAGTAATAGCAGTAGCAGTATTAGTAATAGTAGCAACAGCAAAAGTTATAGTAGAAGTAGCAGCAGCAGTAGTAGTTGTCGCAGTATTAGTAAGAGCATTCATTTTTTTAACAAAGAGGGGGAGAGGAGACATAATCATAATGTCTGACATACATAAACAGAGGTTATTAAATGCCTGCCTTCATCACAAGCATTTCAATTAGAATTCACTCTTTGGGGCTTTTATTTTGAAATGTGGTGCGTGTGGTCCTCTAAAAGTCTCTAAGACCTGAATGACTGTATGAGAGAGAGACACAGACAGGGAGAGAGAGAGAGAGGAAAGAATTAGTGAGAGAGAGAAGAAAGAATTAGTGAGAGAGAGAAGAAAGAATTAGTGAGAGAGAGAGAGACTGATACCTCTGGCAAACTTTCTCATTTGGAGATTGTACTATGTTTTATCTTTTACAGCTTACATGACTATTATCCTGCTCTGCCATGTCTTTCCTCGTCTCTCCCTCTTGTGTCGCGGTGTGTGTAAATGTCACTCGAATCAGGAAACTTATCAGAATACTCATCTGATTGGCCGAGCTGCAACACGTAACAGCTGCAACAAATCATGTGTGTGCGGCTTTTATTTTAAAATGGGGTGGGTGGGTGTGTGTGTGTGGGGGGGGGGGGTCCTCTAAAAGTCTCCAAGACCTGAATGACTGTATGAGAGACACGCACAGAGAGAGAGAGAGCGAGAGAGATAATTGGCTCAATCGCAAACACCTGTGTGCCTGAAGCCATTTGAAAATATTTTGGTGACAGCATTCCAACAATAAAGATTCGAAGAACAATTGTTGGAATGCTTAACAGCATTCCAACAATTAAAACTACCAATGCCAAGATTTTTATCAATAAAAATACCACATTTTATTTCCTAATCAGTTGAATGGTTTTACAATGCAAAAAAACAACACAATAAAAAAGTAAATTTAGTTTTACACTCACTCCTGGGCAGATACATTTTTTGTCCAGTTCCGGGTTGGTGGTGAAAACAAACTTGCATTGAATTTAAGTTTGTAGAAAGAAAATCAGGTCAGATTTAGATAAACAAAACAGAAATCAGAATAGCATCTATACTTACAATAGTCATGAAGGTAATAACAGTACTGCTGGTGACCACAGCTCCCAGTGACTTTACAAGCCTCCCCCAGCCATCATTCTTACAGTGTTCACATCATATCACGACTCCTCTTCGGAATTAAATTAGATTAACATTTGCAAAAGAAAGTTAAGGTTCCATAAACCTTAAAAAATGTAAAAAGCACAGTTTAGGACGTATGAATCACTATCAAGACATTCAACTGATTATCATACTACACTGTAGGCATCAGATTTTCATGATGAAAAGAAATCACAGAATTTAATGAAGCTTTGTTCTCCAGCAGGGAACCAATAAGGGCCCACTTTCACAGATGCTGATGTGAAATGATTTTTTCAGAAACATCCCAGAAACGCTCTCATCAGCAAACTCAGGACCAGGTCGAACTGTACCCTACCTTTTACAAGTCACGTATTGGGGCGCAATGCCATGGTATAAAGTAATGCATTTAATATAAGGCTGATTCAAATAAAGGCTTTTTTCTGATTGCAGTGGACAACATGTTACAAATTGCCATTTGAAAAGATAGAAATATTGTCAAACTACAGTGCATCATTGTTTTCTGCAACTGTAGAGCAAAGTAAAGGCCACAGATTGGGGTGCTGCTGAAAATGGCTCAACTGCCAAGTGCAAAAATGACCCGGCTCTTCCGCAACACTGCATAGAACAAGCGCACTAGCGTTTCCTTTAACCCGCCTCCCAGCCCTCAGGCTCATTCACATGCACAGAGGAAGGGAAATCACTTTGCATTCAGCTGTTAGTGCATTTTACAACTTTTAGAACCCAATCATTTAAACAAGGGCCATTCAAGTGTTCATACTGGGACGTTGATTCACCTCAAAGACAATGATCCACTGAGTTACAGGTGTCTCTTTTCCAATGTAAGTCTATGAGTAAAAGTATTTTCGGGCCCGATGGCGTCATGTGACCGACCCAGAAGTTGTAATTCCACCGTTTAGCCGCTATGTCAATTAACCTTTTTTTACCGCATATAACTGGAAGCTATTAGCATAGACAGACTAACTTTCTAATAATATGTACCTACACACAACAGGATCATTGCAAGCTTCTATAATAGTATCACCACACAGACATTAGATAGCAGATAAATCCATGCATGTCAGCCTGCCTACACATCATCAAAGCCATTGATTTGACATCAGAATGAATTATGAGCCAGGGAAATCGAGGCATCCATTTGACTGTCAGTTTATTGACAAAAATCTTGTATAGAGGAGAGGTGGCAACATTGTCCTACGGCTGTCTACAGGATTCTGAATGAGAAAATATTTGCATTGGAAAAATAGAAGGTAATTGGAATCTACCACAGAGACGTGAGAAGAAATCGTATGCTCATCTCCCTAAATGGATTATTGTCAAATGCCGCAGCCATCATCCTCTCTAATCGACAAATGCTAATGGCCCTGACCAAAAGTCAGCTGTCTTTAGCTGCACAATCATTTCAGCAATAAACGCTTGGTAGAATGTGTGTGTCTGTTGACGTGTGTTCCAGGGCGACACTTCAAAGCCATTGAAGCAGATTGAAGCCTTGCCTCACTGAAGCTCAACACAACTCCGAGTTCACAGCATCTTATGGGTCCAAACCAAGCATTGTGGTATCTCTTCATATTGGTTATGATTTGATCCATCCAGGGTTTAAGATATGAGTGAGAGTTCTGTTTCAATCCAGTTACAGTTGAAGAACATGGAATTTCTCGACCTAATATTTGAGCTGACAAATTACTGAAGTGTATGTCATCACTAAGGTGTAAATGCAAAGACCAGGGATCCGATGGAATTATGTTATGTTTCCAGAAAGAGATCACAGTGGAATACCAGGTGGAAATTAAAAGCAGAACCAACGATATGGTAAAATTTCACAGCTGGTCAGTCGGAAAACAAATCTGTAATTTAGATGAACTGACCCTTTAACTGTTTTTATGCCTTTTCTCTTTTTTGTCTTTACCATCTCTCCAATTTTTATTTTTTGCCAAAGGAGAAAATATGAACACAGCATCTCATCATATTGTCCATCATCATTGTAACCAACAACTCTCCACTAAGTGTCCACCTAAACTGTTATAGGTGTGTTAGCAGCTCCTCAAGGCAGGACGAGGCTGGTTTTACTGCAGCTTTTACAAATCAGCAGTGCCTAGTGGTGCGGGCAACATGAGGTCACAGCACAGCTTGCAAGCTGAATATTCTTCCTATCTTTTGTTTAAGTTTTAAATAATGGAATTTAAATAATGGATAGGAGCTGCTTTGAAAACAGTGGTGCGCTGCAAGCCTCCTCACAATCACCTCAAAGTGACTGCACACCGCCGGCTGAGAACAGATGAAGAAGTTCAAAACACAAGGAGTTAAATCTGTTGCTGCTGCAGGTGAATATTTTGGGAGAGGCAGTTGAAGCCTTGACCAGCTGGAAAATACAAGTTGATGGGTAGGGGATGAAAATATAAATAATCAGATCAGCCAGACCAGGCAGTCGTCTAAAATGATGACATGAAGTTCCCCAGGTCTATGAGAAAGCTGTTTTAGATAGCATACATTTACAATGCAATATAGTCAGAACTGTAATTTAAGAGGAGTGACTCATCTTTTCCTGCAGACAGACATTCCGGGAGATGCAGGCATGGCCGCAGTAATATACTAATAATAAAAGTAAGGTGACAGTATTATCTGTTTTTAATGATATGATGTTAGATTAAAAGGAACCTTTGAACTTGAACCATATGGGCTATACAATTTTACAAATTTTGACTTAAGATGTGTTCATCATCCTTTTGTTTTAGTAATATTACAAGGACTAATCAAACACTAACGTCCCAGTGGACTGATAATTACACTACTGTTGCTTGATAACCAGAAGCTGGCTTCAAAACACTGTCAAAACATCAGAACAAATGGCAGAGTGATCCATCTCACTTCATTCGGTCTCAAAAAGCAACCAACCCAACAAACAAACAGCACAATATGAACTTTGGAAAGGTAGTCGCTATCAGTGGCTCAGATACTGGAGCTACCAAGTGACAACCAGTAGGCGACAACTACCTATCCCCCTTGTTAACCTGCCCCCCCCCCCTCTATCCCCTTGAAGCAGAAAGTGCAGGGGTAAAATCTAGTCTAGAGTCTAGTCTACCTGACTCATTGATCCTTTTTAACTGAGGTTTGCACAACTAAGGATCTATGGCCCCGACCATGGCTCTAAAATATTAGTAGCCCAACTGTGCTGTGTATTTATAAATCCACGGCGCTGTAAAAAAAACATGGCGAAGGCCAAATCCAAAATGGCGACAGCGAAATCGCTGAACTGGAGGCTTCAAAGCCTAAGTCCACAAAGCAATGGGTGATGTCACAATGATTACGTCCACTTCTTATGTACAGTCTGTGATCTAATAATAATAATAATAATAATAATAATGTATTTTATTTATAACGCACTTTTCATTTAAAAAAAAATCTCAGAGTGCCACAGAGCCAGTACATAGTAAAAACATAGTAAAAAGCATAGTTAAAACATACCGTAGTTAAAAAAAATAAATAAATAAATAAACTATAATAAAATAAAATAAAAACAAAATAAAAACCAGTGAATGAACAGAGACACAAAAGAAATAACTGACAGTGATTTAGGTCAGAAAGGCTTTCCTGAATAAAAAGGTTTTTAGGCCGGTCTTAAAAGAGACCAGTGTCTGTGTTGCCCTTAGGTGGTCAGGGAGACTGTTCCATAGGCGTGGAGCTGCCGAGCCAAAGGCCCGGTCGCCCATGGTGCGGAGCTTGGTGTTGGGGACCCGGAGGAGCGAGCTGTTTGATGATCTGAGGGTGCGAGTGGAGATTTGGGGAGTGATGAGGTCTTGTAGATAGGGTGGTGCATGTCCATTTATGCATTTATGTGTGAGTAGTAGGACTTTGTAGTCAATCCGGAATGAGACAGGGAGCCAGTGTAGGGAGTGCAGAATGGGTGTTATGTGCTCATGCTTCCGGACTCTCATCAGGATCCTGGCAGCGCTGTTTTGGATGTATTGCAGCTTCTGGATGTTCTTGGCAGTGATCCCAGTGAGTAGTGAGTTCTATACTATTCTCTAAACTATATAGCTAATGGGGTGGGGCTGGGGTTTCAAAACAAATACTGAACCAAAAGAGTTGTTCATAGGGGCATTCACTGATCTTCTGTGCCTTCTGTTCATCTTTACTGGGTGATGAATCTCATTCTAGGGCTGGGTATCTTTACTTTATACCTTTAAAGGTATTGACTTAAATCACCAACTATTAAGTAGTTGGGAAACTTCCCCAAATTATAACTGCAATGGATCCTTTTTGTACCCAGATCTAGAAAACTATTACTATTTCTATGGTTTTATTTGCAGCCAATCACCTTGACTCGTTGATTTAATACATTGTGTGATTGGCCCACTACCACAGCAGCTACAATGATGGCCTTCCTACACATGGCTCTGAACACGGAGATGTCTGAGCCAGCGACTAGAACCTAACAGTAGGGTTGGGTACCGAAAACCGGTGCCGGTATGGTACCGGTATCTACCGGACCGAAATGCAACGCAGATTTCGGTGCTTCCTTTCGGTGCTTCCTTTCGGTGCCTGAGCCGATTGAAATACTTTTTTTTTTACACTACTCTGATGACTCCGTCCTAGGTTAGCTCGTCCTAGGACCGATGCTAACGATAGCATCGGTCCTCCGCTGCTCACTCATATTATTACAACCGGACGAGCCGTGGGCGCTTAGAAACAAACCCCTCAGTCATTCTGACGAAGCTTCAGCCATGATTTATTAACGAAACAAAGAACGAGATCTGTCAAACGGCTGGCAGGCTACTGACTTCCTCCATCGACATCCGGGTACTTAGCACTGCCGCTCATAAGCACAACACAGGCACGCAAAACTTTCTTCTTCTTCGAGGTGTAGTGGCGGTTGTCAAACGACGAATTGGCGCATTAGCGCCACCAACTGGTTAAATAAAATTAAATAAGTCAGGAGAGGTCGTATTTTGCAAGAGAAGGCAAATATGCTCATATTTCTGCAAAATAATTGCTGAAGTTTGAAGCTGTAGTGTGTGTACAGAGCATGTGTGTGTTTTGTATTTATTTATATTTATTTTAAGTATACTCTAAACTGTTAACAGTTAATATATTGTTCATAGTTTGAAGTTAAAAAGTTTGAAGCTGTAGTTTGAAGCCAATTGTTTTGTATTTATTTATATATATCGTATACTTTAACAGTTAATATATTGTTCAATTTGAAGAAAAAAGTATCGGTTCAGGCACCGTTTAGGCACAGATATCGTTTTAAAAGTATTGTTTTAGCACCGGTATCGGAAAAAACCCAAACGATACCCAACCCTACCTAACAGTGCTAACAACGGCAACAGTGCTGACAGAACCAACAGTCTTAACTTCCGCTCATCCTCTCTGTAACCAATCCCTCTACTCCCTCTACTGGCTCAGTCCGTTCCCGACCTCAAACCTCGACCCTGACATCTCCAACAATTACAGACTCATCTCCAATCTCTCATGGTGTTCCCCAATGATCATTGCTCGGTACCCTCCATCTTCCTGCTCTACATTCTTCCCCTTGGTCACATTAGACACCACCATACTGATATGCCGATGACACCCAACTCTACATCTCTACCAAATCAATTCCTGCTGCCACTAATTCCACCCTCGCAAACCGCCTCACGGATATAAAGACCTGGAAGGAAACCAGCCTCATCAAACTCAAGAGCGACAAATCTAAAATCCTCATTATCGGCATCAAATCTTTTTAAAAACTTTATTTCAATCATCATATACAGAGGTACAGTATATACATGAATTTTGACCTCTGGATTCAAGCCATCCTAAGCATTAGCAGCAGTGGGCTGCTGTCACATGCCCAGGGTGCAACTTGGGGTTCAGCTTAAGGAAACTGACATACGGACAGTAGGAGTGATTGAACAGCCAACTTTGGGGTTAAAAGGATGACCAGCTCTACTCTACCCACGAGCTTCAGCTCAACAAATCCTGCCACGATTTCTCTCGCTGCAGCTATGGCTGCACAGTTTTTGCTTTCACACACATCCGTAAACTTAGTGTCATCTTTGATCGAACATCACATAAACCACATAAAAAAAAAAACATTGGCCGTCTACGCTCCTCCCTCTCCTCCTCAGCTGCTGAAACAGTCATTCATGCCTTCATCCCCTCCCGACTCGACTACTGCAACAGCATCCTGTACGGTCCATCTACCGAAATTCTCAACAAATTACAATACATCCAAAACTCACATGCCCGTCTGCTCTCCCACTCCTGCACCAGAGATGATATCACCTCGGACTTTCAAAACCTTCACTGGCTCCCCATTCAGCATAGAATCCAGTTCAGAACTATCCTCAACACAACCTAGCCCCCTCCTACCTTTCTGATCTCCTGCACCAACAAACTCACTCGCAACCTCAGATTTGCCGACCCCAACTTCAGGCTGCGGATGTCGTGTCAATGGGTAGGGTTGGGTTTGTGGAACTAATTAGACATTTCTACGGGTAGCGGGAGCAGGTATTGCAAATCAGACCTGTGCAGGACTCTGGAGCAACCTAGCTTTAGCTACATCAGAAGCAAACAACCTGATTGGACAGCATCGGTCAGGGGAGGGATAGCCTCAGTAAAGCAGAGCTGAGGAACACCTATCAAGCCAAAGAGTCGGACATTTCTTTGGTGGACCAAACCAGAGTGTCACTGAATAATGGATTCATATTCAATGGATCATGTTGCTTTTTAGAAATCCTTTGCTTGAGTAAACTGTCCTGTTTTTTTGGAAGTAAAAAATGTAGAGTTCTAGTAAGAGTCTGATGTTAGATCAGTGATTAACTGATGACTTTAAATGAAATCACATTCTTACTGCTGACCCTTTTATTTCTAACTTTGTAAAGCAGTGTAAAGCTTGAAACTACTTAGGACATCAACCAGCCATTATATTTTCTGCTCATACACAAAAACATAACACACGTATTTTTTCATGTTAACCTGATAACTTGCAAAATGGCGCAGCTCCCTGTGTGTTTTAATTTTAGTCTTTTTTCACTCTTTCCTCTCTTCTTTTAGTTTTTTCTTTCTCCTTAACGTTTGGTTCTTACGGTCAGACAACGGACCGTAACTTTTACTCAACTTTTCTCGTGGCTTTCCTCTCTCTGTGTAACAGAGTCACACGCAATGAGCGAGGCCATTGTTTACTCCCGTGATCAGCTGTTGGCGCTGAGTGAGCCGCGGCTGCTGCCCGGCGCCAGGCCTGTGATCCCTGCGGAGCTACGGAGAAGACACCGGGGCTGCAGATCTGGAGCCAAACGGAGGGCGAAGGGGAGTATCGCTGGTACCGAAGGTTTGTACCAGCGATACTATTGGCGAACGTGAGGTCTTTGGCGAATAAGACGGACGAGCTCGGCATGCTGGTAAAGACTGAGAGGGACTATCGCGAGTGCAGCGTCATGTGTTTCACGGAGACATGGCTGCACGCTGATTTCCCGGACCACAGTGCGGCGGTGCCCGGCTTCAGGACTGTTCGGGCGGACAGAGACGTTGTTCAGAGCGGCAAGAAGAGAGGAGGCGGGATTGCTGTGTATGTGAATGAGAGGTGGTGCAATCCTGACCATGTGTGTGCGAAGGAACGCTTCTGCAGCCCGGACATTGAACTGTTAGCCGTGAGGATGCGGCCATACTATTTGCCGAGGGAGTTCTCGTCCGCCATTGTTGTCGCTGTGTACGTCCCCCCATCAGCTGACGCCGAGACAGCAGTGGACACCATCCACTCCACTGTATCTGGACTGCAGATTCAACAGCCTGGTGCATTTTTGGCAATCACTGGATACTTTAATCACATCACTCTGGATAAAGCCCTGCCAACTTTTCACCAATATGTTGACTGCCCCACAAGAAATAATACAACTCTGGACCTTCTGTATGCTAATGCTAAGGATGCATACAGTGCCACTTCCCTTCCCCCCCCTTGGCAGGTCTGATCACAACCTGATCCTGTTAAAACCTCTCTCATCACTCCTGTAAAATTTGCATAAAACGCTTATCCAAGGCGTACCCAAAGTAAACTGACAGCTCTTATTGAACCATTGGGAGTACAGAAAATTAATATTTTACACATTGGTTACTAAGAGTACGTCTGCATAAAAGCGCATTTGGAGGCTCGTAGTCAACACGTCAAAATGCACAACGACAAACTACGTGTCCAAAATTCTAACTATAGTTTGTTTATGTCGATATATGGTTATCTACAAAGTATTTCACCATTGTCAACTTTCACAGATTCTTGAAAATTCTCACTAACTACACTTTGGTGTTCAAGAACAGTAACAAGTACCTCACTGACGGTGTGACATTTGAGTTAGCAAACATTTACCCGGCATGCACCTTGTGAATCTGCATAGCGTTCTCTTAGTAATTTCATTGGCTATATGAAACCTGAGTTTGATCAGGATCTGTTGCAATTGGCTCGAGGTTTACCCAAAGAAGAGAGGCGGGCATTGTCTTTCAAAGCGGACTCTCGTTGGCTGTTCCAGAATGTGACCAGGCTATGGAAGCTCCTATTGGGTCAAATGAGGTGTCAATCTAACCGGCAGACTTGCAGCCTCCATTTTGAGACACAGAGACCGGCAATGTTGACATGTTACCGGGAGATATGACTAAAATACATAGAAAATCAATATCTACTGGCTAATTTGAAATTATGCAACAGCCCCCCGTGGGTGTTTATGGACGTACTAATGTGTTTTGGACTAAATCTTTTACTGGATTGGATCGTGTGGACCATTAGTGATCTAGCAAGCCCATTTTTGGTGGAGTATCATGCATGGGGGAGACGCTATGAATCATAAACGGTGAGTCACGGCGATATTTTATCAGCTATTTTTGGAGTGGTTGTTTGACAGAGACGTTAACTGTACCTGCTGTTGTGATTGTATCTTGAAATGGTTTGCATAAATCGAATTACAAGAACCGTAGCTTTCTAATGAGATATCGCATCAGTGCCTCTCTTCACAGACCAGTTGTGTACATGACACAACAGGTTATGCTCCAACAGGTATGCTCCTCTGGTGCAGAGGCTGCCTGTGACCACCAGGACTGTGAGGAGGTGGTCTCAGGAGGCTAATGACGCCCTGCAGGACTGCTTTGAGTCAACGGATTGGGGTGTGCTGTGTGGACCACATGGGGAGGACATCAACAGCATGACTGACTGTATCACAGAATACATCAAATTCTGTGAACAAACCACCATTCCATCCCGGACTGTACGCTGCTTCCCCAACAACAAGCCATGGATTACCAGTGACCTGAAAGCTGTTCTTAACAAGAAGAAAGCTGCTTTCAGGTCTGGGGACAGGGACGAGCTCAGGAGAGTCCAGCGCGACCTGAAGGTGAAGCTCAGGGAGTGCAAGGACTCCTACAGGAGGAACCTGGAGGCCAAACTCCAGCAGAACAACGTGAAGGAAGTGTGGACTGGAATGAAGCAGATAACCGGCTTCAAGGTTGGAGGCAGACAACCAGGGGGCTCCCTGGAGAGGGTCAACGAGCTAAACTCTTTCTTCAATAGGTTTAGATCAGAGCCCTCATCTGTCTCCTCCACACACCACACCTCCCAAACACCTCCCCCTCTGTCTCCCCTGGTGAGCTGCATGGACTCAGAGCCATCCTCTTCAAAGGGCTCTGCCACCACCGACACCATGACCGCCCTCCCCGTGACAACTGGCCAGGTTAGGAGACAGCTGGAGAGACTCCACCAAGGCAAGGCTGCTGGACCTGATGGCATCAGGCCCAGGGTCCCGAAGACCTGCGCCATCCAGCTGTCTAATGTCCTTCAACACCTCTTCAACCTGAGCCTGAAAGCAGGAGGAAGTCCCGGTGCTGTGGAAGACGTCGTGCCTGGTTCCTGTACCAAAGAAGACGACACCATCTGTCCTCAATGACTACAGACCAGTTGCCCTCACATCTCATGTGATGAAGGTGCTGGAGAGGCTGGTCTTGGCCCACCTCCGTCCGCAGGTGAAATCCTCACTGGACCCTCTGCAGTTTCCATTTCATCCTCATGTGGGGGTGGACGACGTGCTACAACGAGCTCAGTCGCACCTGGATGGTGCTCAGTGAGAATCACTTTCTTTGATTTCTCCAGTGCATTTAACACCATCCAACCAGTGCTGCTGAGTGAGAAGCTGTGGGTGGTGGGGGTGAACGCGTCCACCGTCTCCTGGATCACTGACTACCTCACAGGCAGACCACAGTTTGTCCGACTGGGCCGTGTGCTGTCTGATACGGTGGTCAGTGATATTGGAGCCCCACAGGGAACTGTTCTGTCTCCCTTGCTGTTCACCTTGTACACCACTGACTTCCAGTACAACTCTGTGTCATGCCATCTGCAGAAGTTCTCTGATGACTCTGCAGTGGTCGGGTGTGTAAGGGACGGACGGGAGGAGGAGTACAGGGCAGTAGTGGATGACTTTGTGGAGTGGGCCGGTAGAAATCACCTGTGTCTGAACGTGGTCAAGACCAGAGAGATGGTGGTCGTCTTCAGGAGGAAGACGACGACTCCACAACCGCTGAGAGTTCTGGGAGAGGATGTGGACATGGTGGAGGAGTACAAGTTCCTGGGTGTCTCCATCGACAGCAGGCTGAACTGGAAGAACAACATCAACGCTGTGTACAAGAAGGGGATGAGTCGACTCTTTTTCTTGAGGAAACTTCGATCCTTCAACGTGTGCAGCAAGATGTTGGAGATGTTCTACCAGTCTGTTGTGGTCAGTGCACTGTACTTCGCCGTAGTCTGGGGGAGCAGCATTGGAGCCGGAGACACCAACAGACTTAATAAACTGATTAAGAAGGCCGGCTCCATCATTGGCTGCAAACAAGACAATCTAGAAGAGGTGGTGGAGAGGAGGACACTGAAGAAACTATTATCCATACTGGATAACCCGGTTCACCCTCTCCACCACCTACTGCAGGGACAGCGGAGCACTTTCTCCAATATTTATTTTTTCCTACTTAGTTAATTGAATACGATTCTATTTAGTGTATATACTGTGCATTTTTATTACGTTATTTTCTTAAATTGAATAGGTCCTGCTCTGTTATTTTATTATATAGTGTGCATTTTCCATACTTAATATTTTTATTTTATTGTGTAACCCTGTTTGCTGCTGCCACAGACAAATTTCCCCTTGGGGATGAATAAAGTATATTTCTATTCTATTCTATAACCTGCAAATCTCTCACAGGCGATCTTATAGTGGTTGCAGGAAAAACAACTGCTCTCACTTTCACCTTTATTATTTATAAACTATACCACCAAAAGCATGCACAGGCGCGTGCGCATGCACAGGCGCGTGCGCACGCGCACACACACACACACACACACACACACACACACACACACACACACACACACACACACACACACACACACACACACACACACACACACACACACACACACACACACACACACACACACACACACACACACACACACACCTTCGAGGACCTGGATAATGAGACTTGCCTGTCCAAACACACATCTTGGCACATTAGAGGCATGTGTGTGTGTGTGTGTGTGTGTGTGTGTGTGTGTGTGTGTGTGTGTGTGTGCTCCGCCCTCATTAATATGGGGTCAGTGCAGCAATATCATGTTGAGATCTGCTGTTTCCAGAGCACAGACATACTCCTTTATCTCTGTCGACAGCTCCATGTCTGCTCTGATTCTGCTTTCAAACTACTAATCACTGCTAAAGCATTCTTGGCCTGTTGCATAAAGACCCTGTCGAAGCTTCACACACATTTGAAGCAACAAAACAAGTCCAGCAGTGTTCCATGTTGTTCTGCTCTGTGTGAACAAGAAGGAGATATTCCGCTGTAAACAGGCTCCATGTATCTCACCAGTTCTCAGACTGGAAACTGAATTCAGAGCAGTTAAGGTGCTCAGTATCTGGCGGCCAGTGACCTCCAAACAAACAGATATAAGATATTTTGGAACAGAATTTTCTATTTATCCCATTGATAAGTTAACCTGACTACCAGATGGTTTTGTTACACAGAACCATCTGAGAAGCTGTTATTGGAATCCGTTTGGAAAACATACTAGGCAGGTGATTTGATGAACCATCTGTCAATTAAACTCTTAACAATCTAGTCTGGAGACAAGTGAAAACATATTTTCTTTTCAGTGTCTTCTTTGCTCTTCTTACAATGAAGAAATCCTCTCCAGCTAACCTCCTCAGGAGCCGCCATTGTTGTTTAGAACCAACAGCCTCCTCTCAACTCACACACAAACCATGGACGCAGTAGCTCCTCACAAGACGCGGATTGGTGTTGAAACACATATGCAGCCTGACATGGATTCTTTCATGATCTCATGATATTGCTGGAATCCAGCTACCATTCAAGGCTATTAAAGAGGATCCCTCCACTGAATGTCTTTCCTTATAGACATGAGTATGTGTATTATATGCGATTCAGAAACGTTGCAAACAAAGTTGCCGAAGATACTGTATCTAAACTATAGTCTGACTGATGCTGGATTTGTGAACTCAAAACCAACGTTGATATTTTATAAATATTTTCAATTGAATTGATGGTTGCTATAGCACTCCATGAGAACACAGCTCTTAAACACAGGTGTAGTGCTGCCACTTTTTTTCTCCAAGTTGGGTAATTTGCATAATCTGGTTGAAATGTATATCTGTTTTTTAAGCACTTGAAGATCCAATCATCACTGAAGCGCATGTCATGAAAGAGAGCCAATAGAGTGCAGGTGAATCACTTCACTGGTCTCATAGTTCTGAAACAGTTGTGCCAATCAATAAATATGATAACGACAGCTCACAACATGAAAGCTTTACTAATGGTTGGATGCTTCAGAGCGTCATGGCATAAACTCACATCACCGCACAAATCTGCACACAAAGACAGATGGAGTAAGATTTTCCATCAGGTAGTTACTATAATATCTTGGAAAACACATTGAGGAAGAATCCTCATTTTCTCTGGTGATGAGGCATATATACAATAAGTGGAGGGGCAACTAAAATCACAGTAATAACAGAATACAACAAAACGACAACAAAATAAATCAATAAAGAAACTAAAAGCAATGACTCAAGTCCAAGTATGTGGGGCAGAGTAACAAAAAGCAGATCTTCCCAACACTGGAAGAATTTTTGGCATGAAGCCACGTATGTGAGCGGGTAGAATGGCTACCAACATTCCAAGAAAGCAGGGCTGAGAGATGGGGGGGGGATTGTAAAAATATATTTACTGATCCCTCCTCATGGAAAGAGCAGGCAACCTAACCATTGGCATTTAGCAACCTAAATGCCAATGTATTTATAATGATGCACTGTCTATTATTGTGTTATTAGCAGAACTTCCTTGTCAGTATTTCTTGCATTTGAAAACAAAATCCATTTTGTTTTTGCACAAAAGGACAGTGGGTAAAGATCCATCTATCTACTATCCATAACCGCTTATCCTGTTCAGGGTGCTGGGGGGGGGGGGATATATATATATATATATATATATATATATATATATATATATAAAAAAAGATGAACGTTACAATAGTACAATAAAGACAGAACCCTGGGGAACTCAGTTTGTGATGGGGAGAAAATCTGGGTGGGACTCTCTGGCACAGCACTTAACTGGTTTGAATCCTACTTGAAGGACCCAGAATACTTTGTGTCTGTAGCTAATTACACATCAGAGCTGACTAAAAGGACATGTGGTGTTCCCCAAGGTTCAATACTGGGGCCTCTTCTGTTCAACATCTACATGCTTCCATTAGCTCAGATTATGGAAAACAACAAAGTGTGTTATCATAATTATGCAGAAGACACACAAATCTACTTAACTATATCACCAGAATTTTCTTCAATTAAACAAATATAAAACAGAAGTAATTGTTTTTGGTACCAAGGACGAACAATTGAAAATCACCGCTCAACCAGAAATCTGGGTGTAGTTATGGATTCAGACCTCAACAGCCAAATCAAGACAATTACAAAATCAGCCTACTATCACCTGAAGAATATATCAAGGATTAGAGGACTTATGTCTCAACAGGATTTGGAAAAACTTGTCCACACATTTATCTTCAGCAGACTGGACTACTGTAACGGTGTGTTCACAGGTCTCTGTAAAAAGTCAATCAGAACGGTGCAGCTGATTCAGAACGTTGCAGCTCGAGTCCTCACTAAGACCAAGAAAGTGGATCACATCACTCCAGTTCTGATGTCTTTGCACTGGCTTCCTGTCCAACAAAGAATTTACTTTAAAATCCTGCTGTTGGTTTACAAAGCACTGAATGGTTTAGGGCCAAAACACATCTCTGATCTGCTGCTACCTTATGAACCATCCCGACCCCTTAGGTCGTCTGGGACCGGTCTACTTCCTGTTCCCAGAGTCAGAACTAAACATGGAGAAGCAGCGTTCAGTTTTTCTGCTCCACATATCTGGAACAAAGTCCCAGAAAGCTGCAGGTCTGCTGAGACCCTCAGCTCCTTTAAATCAAGATTGTTTACTGCTACCTTTAATTGAACCACATTCAATGATATTAATCAATTCCTGCATTTCACTACTGTATGTTATTTCTTGCACTGCTTTTTAGTGTTTTAATGACCGTTTGTAATGTTTCAATGAATGTTCTTAAATCTCCTTTTATTTTGCCTTATGTTTTGATGCTTTTAATGGTTTTATGTGAAGCACTTTGAATTACCTTGTTGTTGAAATGTGCTATACAAATAAACTTGCCTTGGAGACCATCTGAGCCAAAAAGTTACCAGAAGACATTAAACTGATCAATAAGATCCATACTGTGAGCATCACAGTCAGAGGACGGCCAGGAGTTCACACTGAGCAGCCAAATGTGGGACATGGTCTGGAAATATGGATTTCACTTTTGAGGGATTTGAGAATGTTTAACAAGTGGCCAAATCATGTTTTAAAAGTTTGGACTTTAAGAAACAATTCCAATGTATCTCACCTCATACATGGTCACAGCTTAGTTGTTAATGTTACACAGCAGTGTTTGCACAAAAATATGGAGTTATAACCGACCGGTCCGATGCATGTAGAGGTCCGTATGGTTATACTGGAGCAGCTGGTGTCCAGGTGTTTCCAGGTAATTCAATGAAGGTGAACTGCCGTGAGGCTGCAGATTTATCAACACATCGAATCTTCATAAAGTCTGTCTAATATTTGATCTTGTGGTCAGTTATAGTTCAATAATGTATATAAACTTTACATAACCTTCCATTCATCCACCTCAATCGTGCGCTCCAACAACAACAGAGAGAAAAACACACCTTATCTATTCATCCATCATCAACTGTACATCTCAAAACAAGAAGAAACAGCAGAACAGAGCAACCTGCCAGTCTTACCAACTAAAGTTATTTGCCTGCCTGAAAACAAAACTCGTGGTGAACAGGTGCCAGTTTGAGGCAAGGAAATCTTTTTCTTTCTTGTGTTGTACAACATAATCTGCATGTCAGCTTTTGCCTCTATAGCAATATGCTGACAAGACGTTTACTATTTGTATCTGTCAGAGGGTTTTTCTTAGCCTGTAAAGATGGTAAATTACAGCAAATCAAAAAGGTGTGTAAACAAGTGTGTGCTACACTACACCCTTTCTCAGGGCTTTGATCTAAATTGGAGTCGTGGGATTCAAACTAAACACAAGACGTGGCTGCTTTGTGTGATTTTAATGTCAGCTTTTAAGCGGCTGCTGTATTTAAGCTTTGAGCAGTAGCACGCAGACTTGAAGGTGGAGCTGGATATCAGTCTGTATTTTGTCAGTCTGGATCACATCAATCCACAAAAACAACAGAGTTGCACACAAAGCATCCGTCTGTTGTGGTGCCAGGTGCTGCAGTCAATTTACAGCCAGTTATCCACGCAAGCCCCTCATTGCTGTTTAACTTCATTGATTAAGAACATAGACCGGGTGGAGGGGGGGCGTCTAGGTCGTGCACCTTCTGTTGCAGGGAAGCAAGTACAGGCAGGAAAACTACTGTTCAAAACAATTTCACGGCCCATTAAGGAGTTGATGGATGGTTTAAAAAAATAAAATACTAGATTCCATCTGGGCAACCTCATCTATGAATTTGAAGCCATTATTGTCCAGAGCAGAGAGCCGCCTGCAGCCAGCAGGCCTGACCTGAGGGGAGAGAAACGCTCCCCTTACAAATGAGGCTAGAGAGCTGATGGATTCCTCCGTAAACTGTGGCCTTTGGCTGCCGGCCCAATCATCCTCGGTGGCAGCTCTCTACCACATCTTCCCTCTGACTGGATGTGTGGAAACTCCAGCCTACACTGGAAAGTAAAGGATTTTTCTCTGCCAAGAGTTGTGTTCCTCCCATTTGAAAAGAGACTGCTTTCAAAAATACAAGACCAACCAAAGGTTGAGGTTGAGGATGTGAGTGTGAGTATGAGGATTCTAAAATGTATCTGTAGCTTTTCCATGCCTACTTGTGATGCAACGGATCATAAAACCTACGGTTCTGTTGGTATCACAGATCACGGTTCAGATCAGCACAAAAGAACAAAGGGAGCAAATCTAACTTTCAGATCCCCGATTACGTTGTTTGCTGGAGATACTAATTATTGATCATTGATGATCCATATTGGCAGATATTGATAGCAGCTGGCCTATTCTGCTCCAGACTATTTTTTGCCACCATCCCAAAAAACATTTCAAACCACACTGAAGTCAGTAAACCTTCAGACATTCTAAATGTCCTTCTTTTACTTTGTTAGTCATTTATAGTGTTTTTTCTTCTTCATAAAAATACACTGTTCAAAAATGAAATAAAACATTGTATTTATATTGATTAAAACAAATCTTGTCATTAGTAGTTTTAATGATGTATTATAATCTGCTTATAGCTCGTGTCAACAGCTCATAATTCATCTCTAATATCTATTTTATATACTATTTAGGGGGCGACCTTGGCGCACTGGGTTAAAAGGTCGTCTGGGAACCGGAAAGTCAACGGTTCGATCCCCGACTGGGACGTGTCACGTGTACCTGAGCAATACACTGAACCCCCGGCTCCCCAGGCGCCTGTCATTGGCAGCCCACTGCTCCCTATATACAGGGGTGGGTCAAATGCAGAGAAAAATTTCCCCTTTAAAAGGGATCAAGATAGTATAAATTCTATTCTTCTATTCTATATTAATGTGAAAACACCTTCAAACTACTGCATTTATCCAAGTTTCTCACCAAAATTACATTTTACAAGATCACATGACAACACATCATGACAACAATATAATTTCATTCGCCCAATACTGATGTTCACAGAACAGAGCCTGAACGTATCATAATGGAACTGAACGTAACCGTTATTCGTTAGCGGTGCTGCTAACGTTACTAGCTCTCCTCCTGTTGATGTAAACACTGATTGGTTGTTCACAATGTAACATTATCAGAGATCAGAGACTAGAAACACATCAATGATGGTCTGATCACATATTTTACTGAACATTTCCTGATAACGATCGTCAGTAAATGGTTAACTTTAAACTGTAATTAATCCGCAGTTCACTCTCGTGCTGAACCAGGAGGGGGGAGCCGTACGGATCATAGGTTGGCAGTGGTCCGTTACAAAATTAATTGTTCCTGCAATATTTAAGTGATCCAAGAGCACATGCCACTTTCTTCATTACAGTGATGACTAAACAAGAACATCCACATGATATGGGCTCAAAGAGAATATCTGATAGCTATGTGTGTGGCATGCATATGTTTACAGCAGTATTTTCCCTTCCTCTTTGGATGTTTAAAGTTGTATTCATAGATTTTTTTGGCCACTTGGAGGCAGCGGAACAAGCTTAAAACACAACACTGACATATTTTTACCATTTCAAGTTATGCTGAATGCGTTGGCACAGGGTTTGAGTAGCCCTAGGGATACTACCGGGGCTAAGTGAGATTGGTTTCAAATGTTAATTAAAGAAATATCAATAATCTATAATGCCTAATATAAATGTACTGTAATATGCGTAAAAAAAAACATGAAAGGTTGTTAAACCACATATTATATTGACTATTTCTCTTTTTCGATGCAATTATTGACTTCCACAACAGGCTGCTGCTTGGAGGTTGATGAGAGCGCTGAGACTGAACCAAGACAGTAAAGACACTCAACAATGAGCTCTGAGGGTTCGTCATTACAAGCAACACCTTTAACTGCGGTGTCTGCAATGGGTGTGATATTCAAATGTACGCTGACGATAGTGATTTATGTGCGCGCAAAGAACAAAGAACAAGCTGCACTTAAACTCACGTCCACATTCACAAATGTAACTAAATGGCTTGCAGATTCCTGCCTTCACCTAAATGTTAAAAAGACTGTTTGTATGTTCTTCACAAAGAGAGCTTGCAAAGTGTCACTGGAGCCAGATGTTTATGTTGCTGGTGAGAGGCTACAGGTAGTGTCAGATTTTAAATATTTAGGATTTTTTATTGATTCTAATCGCTCTTTTAAAAAACAGGTAAAACGTGACAAATATCTTAAAATTGAATCTCATGAATTTTAGATATATCAGACACTGTCTAACCATGCGGGCTGCAAAATTGTATTTTAATGCAATGATTATCCCCCATCTGACCTACTGCTTAACCAGCTGGGCACAAGCCAGCAGCACGACATTAAAATCCATTCATATTCTCCATAAACAAGCCCTAAAAACACTTGATTAAAAAACCCAAAAGTCACCATCACTGCAATATTCTCACCAAACACCAGATCCTGAGTTGGGAGAACATCATTAAATTCACTGATGTGTGTCTGGTTTTTAAAATTGTACATGGTATGGCCCCACCTCCACTTAGTGATTTTATTAAACAAAGCGCTCAAAGCAGCAGACTCACTAGATCTGCTTCAAGAGGTGATTGTGTCATTCCACATAGGTCAAGCTCATTCAGTAAATCTACATTCTCTGTGAAGGCAGCTCACTCGTGGAATGCTGTGCCACCACACATACGCACACAAAACACGTACCAAACATTCAAGCATCACTTAAAGAAATGGCTTGTTGCCAATCAGGTGTGCCAGCATTGATGTACTGTCTGTCCTGCCTGCTTGTTTTGCCTATATGTGCATTTGTCTTGATCAGTGTTGCTATTTTCCATTTTTTTGATGTGTATGTTAAGTGCTTCAGTGTTACATGTGCTTGTCCTGTAGGTGGGGCTGTTCTGCGTGACGCATGCTGAAACCTGTTATGTCTGCTCTGTTTTAATGTCGTACACTTTTCTTTTGCTGTGTTTCAGTTTTATCTATATGTTGCTGTCTGTTTCTCTATGAATTTTAACTCTGTTTCAATTTGAGATTTTGTTATTTTAGGCTGCCTTGAAACATATGGCCGGGGACAGCAGATGGAAATTAGCCTCTCTGGCTAACTCTGGCTCACTTACAGTGTAACTGTTAATTAGTGTGCATTGTCCCTGAAAAATAAATAAATAAACATGACATAGCCATTTGATCCGTTGTTTCCAAGAGTTGAGTCAAGTTTTATGTCGGCGATTCTGTTCCGTAAGTTAAGCCACCGTCTCCGTTGTCACTGCTCTTTCTAACCACACCAGGGGTGTCAAACTCATTTTCACTCTGGGGCCACATCAGCATCACTGTCGCCCTCAAAGGGCCGGTTGTAAATGTAAGATGGTGTAAATGTAAAATGTAAAATGTAAAATGACGTGGAGTACCATAGGGTACTCCTAACATATTTAGTTTAGTTTCCCGGGATATCTGTGACTTCCACAACACGTACTTCCAGTTGTGTGATTTCTCCTCCGCCATTGTTTCCTGTTGCTGGTGCAAAATGCATTCTGGGATATTTGGCTGTCCCAAGTACAGACAAGTCACCTCCGATGCATCCCCGGTAAAATGGGCGGAGCCACATCCGGGCATGAGGACCGTGCTTGGCTCAATGTGAACTTTGAATTGGAACAGTACTTGGGCTGAGACTGATGACGTTTCACAAGTCCACGAGTTCACAAGTGCAGAGAAGTACGCATGTTGAGAAAGGCACGATCACTTGTTGGAAATCCTCTTTATGGGTTGTTGCATCTCCTGTCCACCTGTTGTGAGTTTTAATGTCGGCACACAGACAACATGCTATCTCATCACTTCGACTTTCTATCTCATAATTTCGACCATGGGGATATTTTGATTTTCACATCTAACTTTTTTTTTTTTTTGCTGGCAGATTCGGGGGCCACATAAAATGACGTTGCGGGCCGGATCCGGCCCGCGGGCCGTATGTTTGACACCCCTGAACTACACAGTTCTTACTCTAAACAAAGGACAAGTAGGATTCATCTCCTGCAGCAGCAGGCTCTCAGGAGGTTTAGCAGCAGAACATGAGAATATTTACAGGATTCTCTTTCATGCCATCCTCTAGTTTGAGCCAGCAGTTTTCTGTCCCCCCCCCCCCCCCAATATCTGTCCTTCCCTCGTGCAGGAAGACAAGTGTGTAATTGAAGTTCCTGGTTTCTCCAGCCAATATTTCAGGTTCAGCATCACAGAACTTCCACACTCTCTTTTGCACTCCATTGCTGTCAGACATGCTCAAGATGCAGCTTTAACAGCCTAACATCAGGTCTTAATTAGCTGCAGTGCGTTCTAGTGAACTCAACTGCAGCTTTGCTCATTTACATCGTCACTCAGACTAAATACCCCACCAGATTAAAAAGATCTAGAAACACTAAATGTTGTGGCTTGTCAGTAATTCGTGGTCAGTAAATCTAATGTCAAAGTGCTCATGAACTGGATTAGGTTAGCTCACCACTCAGTTCCATCAATCAGTGATCCAGACCAGCGTAAAAGACATGTACACAGAAAATGTCCCACATTACCACTTTAAATCCAGTCGGCTGAACAGCAGCCACTGTGGCCTGGCTTAGACCCCATTTCCATCCGGTATTGCAATTTGTATCTGGACAGCAACGCATATTAATGCAGGTGTAATGCAATCAGATCAGATCAGTCAGACCTCATCTGAAGAAGATCTCAGCCAGGTGTGGATTAAATATGAATAGCACGTTCTTCAGAGAAATAATCCAGCCAACATGTTGAAAGGTCACTGAACTCCACCTCGTCCTGCTGTCTCAAGCTGTTTGTCAAGAAGCTGCAATACCCTATTTCATTACCGCTACTTTAAGAATTATTTGCTTCACTTCCTGCACATAGTGCCAACCTTTTAGTTTTCTCTCTCATATGCACGCTGCAAATACAGGTTGCCGTTCACAGCTTGTCAACAGAGCAGACACACACGTCAAAATATGGCACTCAAGCTCTGTATCGAGGTCGAGGAGTAAAAAAACAGAGGCTCGATAGTCTGAACCAAGACGGCAAAATCATTATTGCTCACACCTTGTTAACAGCAGCACATTACATTTTATCGTTCTGTTTTTACCTTTCAGAATAAAAGCCCTCCACATACACACTGCATCAACAAAATAGCTTACAGAGAGACGCTCACTTCCCTCTGCAAGGATTTAATCTGTTGTAAGCAGCAGCGCAACATGTGAAGCTGGAGAGATGTGAACATATAGATGAATGTTTTATGGCTTCTAACAGCTCCACTAACAAATATATCCTAAAATGTTGCACAATCATCTCTAGACTGAGTCTGTGTGCAGCAACTGAACTCAGACATCAGAGCAGCCACAGATGAATAAGTGATGCAAACCTTTAATAAGAAAAGGAATCCTTTATCCACACCCACACCCAAGTCCGCTGTAGATGAAAGGAAATGCCGCTACACTTCAGCTTGTGTAATTGTTGCTCCAGCTTCACACACCTCAATCTTCTCTGCTCTCATCAACAACCACCAGACTGACAACCTGTTCTTGCTGGAATTGACTTATTTTTTCTACTGGATGTGTAACCTTCATTTTTTTACAGAGCTGGTCACTCAAACATAGACTGTAGTCTACAAGAATGCCGCCATCCTCCTCCTCATTATCATCATTACTGCCACTCTTTCCCAGCCTACTCCTATTGCTTGTTATAGTTATATTCTGCTCATCATCATGTCCTCTCTGGAGGGCACCGCAGGTGATGAGGGAACACAGGCCCGCAGCAGTCAGCCACAGACAGCTCTGATGCTGCGGTCACACCGGTCGCGTTTTTTTTTAGACGAGCGTCGAGATTACATACAAAGTCTATGCACAGACGCGATGAGACTGGCGTGCCGTGATTTTACGATTGCGCGGCGCGTTGGACGAGTTATAGCAGTGCGGTGGACGCCGCAAAATCGCCAACGCGCGAGTTGAAATTTTTCAACTTCTGCGACATAATCGCGTAACGCTGTGGCGCGATAGCCTATCAGCGTTGAGTTGCTGCCCCCGTCATCAGTGCCGTAGCTCCGGCCGGTGCTGAATCGCAAACAACAATGGAGGACAAATAAATCCTGTAGCCGTCTGTGTAAACAGCGACCGGCGGCTTGCTAGACACAGTGAATACAGCTCGATACAATCCACGGAGCTCCTCTGAACAATATTATGAACCAGACATGACGGCGTTTAGTTTCCCGGGATATCTGTGACTTCCACAACACGTAGGAATATAGGTTATTCTTTCCATGGTTAATGGCGGACAGTTGAACGGATCCAGGTCTATAAACCACGCCCCCTCTCCGGCGCTACGAGATTTTGCGGCGTTTGGTCTGAACACGACCGGCGGCGCGTTGGACGCGATTTTGCAGTGCGTCAAAAAATCAACGCGACCGGTGTGACCGCAGCATGAGGCTTCGCTATTTCATCAGCCCAAGCAGATTCCACTTGATCTCCACATTCTGCACTCACAAACACAGACAGCTGCCTGACCTGTGGACGAGTTCCATTGCAAATGGAGACAAAAGGAGTAGTGTGGACGAGCACATGTTAAGGCACAATGCAGGTAAGCTACCAAGTAAATGCAACAATCATAATGTGAATACTAAAGACATCAAGACAATTTAATAATGTGCCGGTCAACTGGAGAGCTCATGATAGACCACGAAACAAAGATCATTCTCAGATGTCGGTAAGAGAATTGCATAGACTTGTAAAAGCGCTAAAGCTGCACAAGGAATTATTACCAAACAAACAAGTATTTGGGCATTTATACTATGTTATGCCATATGAGGAGGCATCATATTACAGCGCCACACAAATAGCAAACTTTGAGCTTTTGAGCCAGATATTAATTTATTCCAAATGGAAAACTATTGAAATAGACTGAGTCCATAAAGCATAAATATGCCAGGATATCTCAAATTATAATCCTTTAAAACAGCATTTACACAATTATGCAATACATTCATACAAAACATGGAGAAAGGTTTAGATATGGGCTGCACTGGGAGACTTTGGACTCTTGACCCTTGCACTTCTAAAATGCTGGCTGCAGCCCTGCAGCTGTACGGATGTACGGACAACACCGTTGACTAGCTTCGTCCCTACAGTAATTAAGGAGAAAAGGGTCCACTGACCTGCTGGCAGGAGACTGGAGAGCAGTGCACTTGTTTCCTCTGGAGCCGAACAGCAGCGCGGAACTACCGCTGAACCGTGCGCGCACCATGCGTGGAGAGGAGAGAGGGCAAACCTGCAGACGGCTGCATCAAGTCGGTGGTGATTGCAGCTGGGCGAACAGGCGCGGAAAAGTAGAATAAGTTGAAATAGTTGTCTTCCTTCGTTGAAGATCATAACCTCTTACAAGTTATCCTATAAGGTCCATCAGCCTTTTGCATGTGGCTCATGTCTCTATGCCCACAAATCATAAGCAGTATTGTTGCAGCATCAGGAGGTGAAGCGGCAACACGGACCCTTACAGTCGCCTCGGACATTTTTTACACGTCAGCTGCATCACAGTGCGACCACGGCAATTAGTGTTTGTCCAAGACGGCCGGGGCTTTCAAGGACCGTGTGCTGGAAACGGAGCGGTACTATCAGCGCGCACTGACCGGGAGTCCACTTACCTTTGCCCTCATAGTCGTGGCAAGACAGGAGGCGTGCGTTCACCAGTCCATCTGCACCCACACACTGAAAAAGACGCACGGACCGCGACCCTCTTCAGTCTGCTTCCTTCCCCTGCAGCGCGCGCTACCCGCGCAGAAACCGCTTTTACCGACACGGATCCTGTCCAGCACACCTGTGGCTCAGAGCGGCCACCTTACGCCCCGGAGTATCCGCTCTGTATACATCACACACAGCCCAGCATGCCCATGCCCCTGAAAATGTTTTCAAGAGTCTACCTACCGACCTGTAGCATATACTCCGTGTCTAGTCCCGGAGCCTGTGAGACGCGCCTCGCAGAGGAGTGCAGTGATGGAGCGGAGCGCTGTTAATGTGTCGGCCGGTGTCGGAGCGCAGAGACACGGCCATTCCCGGTCCAAGGCGCACGCTGCAGCGCCGCCTCCAGTTACTCCAGCTGGAGGAAAGACACGCCTACTGTGTGTGTGTGTGTGTGTGTGTGTGTGCGTGCGTGCGTGCGTGCGTGCGCGCGCGCGGTGGGGGGGGTTGATTCCTTGCTTGGATTTCAGAAAAATATCCAGGTAAAATAAAAATACTGACTAAAGTAAACGTGGAATGTCGAAATACAGAGAAAAATACATGCAATGTCAACAAATAAGAATAAAGAAAATAAGTCTCGAAACTGTTTTTTATCAATTGTTGTTATCAATAGTGAACCATTGTTTTTTTTCTAAATTCTTCTGCAATCAGTCAAGAGAGTATCAACTAGTCCTTAATTGTTGGAATGCTGTTAAGCATTCCAACAATTAAGGACTAGTTGATCTATTTCTTCCGTCGCACCTCTTCTTCTCCTTCATTTTTTAAGCTACAGAAACCGTTCAACTATTAAAATGTTCAGCTCTTTCACCAGAGGGGTGCTATGACTTTTCATATTTATAACCTTTAAACTTTTTGAATGTTTAAGCTTTTTATTTTCAATGGGATCTCTATGGAGAATATTTTCAAATGGCTTCAGGCACACAGGTGTTCGCGATTGAGCCAATTAGTGATGTTTATGAACACACAGACACACACGCACATACACTCGTCTCTCTCTCTCTCTCTCTCTCTCTCTCTCTCTCTCTCTCTCTCTCTCTCTCTCTCTCTCTCTCTCTCTCTCTCTCTCTCTCTCTCTCTCTCTCTCTCTCTGTCTCTGAGTGGAAGGAGGTGTGCGGAGCTGAAGGAGCGGGGTTTTGAGAGCGACAAATAACGATTTTTCAACATTTTTCTTCACTGGGTAATGTTGGGGATGGTAGTGTAGTGTAGTGGTGAGGGTTCACGGGGGTTGTGGTGTCTCCGGTTAGGAGAATGTCCTCTGGTTTTAAGTCCCCGCTGTTAAAACACGTAGTGTCTCACAGGAGACATGTCCTCATGATCCCCAGCAACAGGAGCAGGGAGGTAAACCTCGTGTTCAGAATCACTGTAGAGGACTTTGACTATGTCATTTTTGCGAAGACCGATGATTTTAAACGTCACAGCTGTGGGAAAGAAGGGCATATGAGCAGAGATTGTTCTGGGAAAAACGGTTCCCATGAAGACCGGAACCAGAAAGGCACTGAGGAGGACAGAGGGGACAAGCAGGACGGACAAGAGGGAACAAGTGGAGCTCAGGAGGCGAGGGTGGAGACAGGTGTGGCCCAAGAGGTGAGGATGGAGGAGACGGGTGTGGCCCAGGAGGTGAGGGTGGAGGAGACGGGTGTGGCCCAGGAGGTGAGGGTGGAGGAGACAAGTGGGTTACAGGAAGTGAGGGAGAGTACTGGAGGACAGGTGGAGTCAGGTAGTGAGGTGGATATGGAGGAAGAAGAGGAGCAGCTCAAAGTTCCTCGGCTGAAGAGAAAGAAGGGGGAAAATAGTGGAGACTCACAGGCCAAAAAGGTGGCAACGACTGCAAGTATAGGAGCAGCGGGGTGTGAGCCCAGTCTGGAGAAAGATTCTGAATCCGGTCTGGAGAAAGACTCTGAATCCAGTCTGGAGGAAGACGCTGCTGATGAAAGTGAGCCCTCTGAACACGAGGCTGGCAGCTGTAAGAACTCTGAAAGCTACAGTGTGGAGGAGATACAGGAGTATCTGAAGAAAAGCAAGAACGTAAGAGGAGCCAAAGTGGAGGACTACCTCTCTGACAAGGAGAAGCTCTCCAGCTCGGCCAGATCACACATGAGAAGCAAAGACAGAGGAGGTCTCACGAAGCAGGAAGGCTTCAGACTGAAGAAGATAGTTTAGACAATAAGGAAAGAGATGAACAATGATGGAGCCAAGTAACGAGACCGGAGCCCACGTGCTCACACCGGCTGTTTCACGGACCGCTGGTGGACGGAGCCAGGATGGGCATCCAGGACGGCACGACTCAGGTCTCAGCAGCATGCTGTGACCCTCTGAGGACTCAACCGGCGGAGCAGGAGGATCCTGAACTCCTGACTCTACAGATAATTTTCCAGATCTAGGATTAATTACAGAGCTGAATGAACTCAACGCTCCTTGTACATATTATGAAAAGAAGCTATTTTGATTGTTTTTTGTTTTGTTTTGTTTCGAAGAGTTGCTTCTAATTCATTGCCACAGGCAACGATGTTTTGTTTGGTCATATTGTTTTAAGTAAAATAAAGGTTTTCTAAAAATCAATCTCTGTGTGTCTCTCTCTCTCTGTGTGTGTGTCTCTCATACAGTCTTTCAGGTCTTAGGGATCTTTAGAGGTCTTTCCACCCTCCTCCACCCCCCCACACACACACACACGCCATTTTAAAATAATAGCCCCACAGAATGAATCGTAACTGAAATGCTTGTGATGAGCCTGTCATTTAAAAACCGGTTTGTGTTTATCTAACATTATGATTCTGTCTCCTCTCCCCTTCTCCCCCACACCCCATTTCAAAATAAAAGCCCCAGAGAGTGAATTATAACTGAACTGCTTGTGATGAAGCCTGTCATTTAATAACCTCTGTTTATGTGTGTCAAACATTATGATTGTCTCCTCTCCCCCTCCCTCCCCCACCCAGCCCCACCCTTTCAAAATAAAAGCCCCATGGATTAACTGTATTTAAACAAGCTCAAAATTAGGCTTTTTTGTTTAAAAAATGAATGCGACTACTACTGCGACAACTACTACTACTGCTAATATAGTATTACTACTACTGCTACTACTACTACTACTACTATAACTTTTGCTGTTGCTACTATTACTACTACTGCTACTACTGCTACCATCAATATTATTACTACCACTATTACTTATACGACAACTGCTACTACTACTACTGCTATTCATGCTACTAAAAGTAGTAATACTACTACAGCTATTAGTACGACTGCTACTAGTACTACTACATCTTCTACTGCCATTACTATTACTATTACTACTACTACTACTGTGATATTAAATACTACGACCAATACTACAGCTATTACTATGACTACTGATACTACTTCTTCTAATTACGAATACTTCTGCTACTAATAATACTTATACTACAACTACAACTTCTACTACTACTACAAATATCACTACTACTACTAGTACTTATTCTAATGTTACTAATACTTCTACGAACAATACTTCTACTACAACTTCTACTACTACAAATATCACCACTGATATCACCACGTTCTTCAAACGTTTTGAATTATTAAGCTTTTTGCAATTTGTTTTTGAATTGGATATCTATTTTCAGTAATGTTTTTGCAATTAATTTCAGTTTTCAGCATTCCAACGCATTTTCAGCAGGAATTGCTTTTTCTAGTTCCACTATTTCTTCCGTCCCCCCCCCCCTTTTTTTTTGAAACTCTTCTTCTCCTTCATATTTTAAGCTACAGAAACCGTTCAACTATCAAAATGTTCAGCTCTTTCAGCAGAGGGGTGCTATATCTCTTCATATTTCTAACCTTTAAACTTTTTGAATTATTAAGCTTTTAGCAACTTTTTTTTTGAATGGGTTTCTATGGAGAAGATTTTCAAATCCTCTTAAACTTCTTCAAATTTCAAATCCTTCAACTTCCTCATACTTTCAGCAACAGACACCATTTCAACTTTCAAATGTTGAGAAAACCCTGAACTATTGCCGCATAATTCAGCTTTCTGATATCTTTTAAACTTTTTGAACTGCAGCAATTTAACTTTTATGATTTTTCAGCCCTTTTCTGACTTTATAATGGGTGTGTATTGCGGAGCTTAGAGTGTGTGATGTCACCGCTAGAGTGAAGAGCAGCTTGAGATTCTTGTGAAAAAAACATTTGTGTTTTGCCACTGTGTCCACAATCTTCACTCTTCATGCATAATTTCTGGATGTAGAAGTAGCTAATCTTGTCCTTGTCGTAGAAAAATTACTGTGGAATCCCACAGATTTACACATTTGACACCAAAGCCGTTAATTGAGAGGAAAACCAACTTTCTTCTCTATAGAGACCAATGTTAAATTTTGCTTCAAAAACATCTTCCACAGAACACGGTACCCCATTTCTAGATCGCCAGTTAAGCCACATTGTTTACACTACAGACACAATTTTTACAGGATCTGTTTCTCAAGTCATCCTTCCTCTCAGTTATTAATATCGGAGCAATAGGAGGTACGGTTATGGGAGTTTTGATGATTTGTTTGAGAGGTGTTTCCCTGTTTTGTCTCCATGAAATGGCTTCAGGCACACAGGTGTTTGCGATTGAGCCAATTAGTGATGTTGGTAAACATCCAGTCTCACAGACACACATGCACTCCTCTCTCTCTCTCTCGCTCTCGCTCTCTCTCTCTCTCTCTGTCTCTGTGTCTCTCATACAGTCATTCAGGTCTTGGAGACTTTTAGAGGATCCCCCCCCCACACACACACACACACACCCCATTTTAAAATAAAAGCCGCACACACATGATTTGTTGCAGCTGTTACGTGTTGCAGCTCGGCCAATCAAATATCGGTGTTCTGATAAGTTTCCTGATTCGAGTGACATTTACACACACCGCGACACAAGAGGGAGAGGCGAGGAAAGACATGGCAGAGCAGGACAATAGTCATGTAAGCTGTAAAAGATAAAACATAGTACAATCTCCAAATGAGAAAGTTTGCCAGTGCTATCAGAGTCTCTCTCTCTCTCTCTCTCGCTCGCTCGCTCGCTCGCTCGCTCGCTCGCTCGCTCGCTCGCTCTCTCATTCAGGTCTTAGAGACTTTTAGAGGACCACCCCCACACACACCCCATTTCAAAATAAAAGCCCCAAAGAGTGAGTTCTAATTGAAATGCTTGTGATGAAGCCAGGCATTTAATAACCTCTGTTTATGTGTGTCAGACGTTATGATTATGTCTCCTCTCCCCCCCACCCAGCACCACCCTTTCAAAATAAAAGCCCCATGGATTAACTGTATTTAAACAAGCTCAAAATTAGGCTTTTCTGTTAAAAAAATGAATGCTCTTACTAATACTGCGACAACTACTACTGCTGCTACTAATATAGTATTACTACTACTGCTACTACTACTTCTACTATAACTTTTGCTGTTGCTACTATTAATACTACTGCTACTGCTATTACTGCTACCATCAATATTATTACTACCACTACTACTATTACTTATACGACAACTGCTACTACTACTACTGCTATTCATGCTACTAAAAGTAGTAATACTACTACAGCTATTAGTACGACTGCTACTAGTACTACTACTAATGCTACATCTTCTACTACCATTACTATTACTACTACTACCACTACTACTGTGATATTAAATACTACGACCAATACTACAGCTATTACTATGACTACTGATACTATGTCTTCTACTACTTCTTCTAATTACTAATACTTATACTACTAATAATACTTCTACTACAACTTCTACTACTACTACTACAAATATCACTACTACTACTACTAGTAGTTATTCTAATGGTACTAATACTTCTACTAATAATACTTCTACTGCAACTACAACTTCTACTACAAATATCACTTCTACTACTACTAGTAGTTATTCTCATGCTACTAATACTTCTACTAATAATACTTCTACTACAACTTATACTACTACAAATATCACCTACAGTGGCGGCTGGTCAAGAGAGGGCCATGGGGCACACAAAAAAAAAAAAAATAAATAAATAAAATTATAATAATCATAAATTATACAAATTGTCAATATTTGTGTTTTTTAACTATGGAATGTACCCAGTAATGTGTGTACAATATGATATCTGCGCAAAATATATGCTTTTCCTGCTCGTCCTCTCCCCCTGTGTGCTCGTCTGCTCTCTGCCTGTGTGCACGACACGTCTGAGAACGCGCAGCGAGGGGGGCCTGATCGTTTTGGCCCAAGAGAGACGGGTCTATGAATCAGTTTAGCCAATAGAGTGGTCTCGTGTGACGTCACAGTTGTTGCTGTCGGCCATGTTGGAGTACACACAACGAGCACCGTAGCTGGGGAGATCCGCGAGAAGGGCCCGGAGGGCGTCCAGAGTCGCCGCAACAACCGCCTAACCCGATCCCCTCCACCGTTACGCCGTCGACACGACTACGATCACCGCCCCCAACAACCCCCGCCAGCGACGCCGTGAGGCGCTGAGGACTAGGGCCCCGAGGGTCAGGCCGCGCACCGTGCTTCCAGCGGCGGAGAGAGGTGGGCGGCGGAGTGACTGCTCCCCCAGCCGCGGCTCGAGCCCAGCCACGCTTCGCACCCCAGCCCGACCGACCCAGCCCTTAGAGCCAATCCTTGTCCCGAAGTTACGGATCTGATTTGCCGACTTCCCTTACCGGCCTTGATCTAACATGCCAGAGGCTGTTCACCTTGGAGACATGCTGCGGATATGGGTACGGCCTGGCGCGAGATTTACACCTTCTCCCCCGGATTTTCAAGGGCCAACGAGAGCTCACCGGACGCCACCGGACGCCACCGGACGCCGCCGGAACCGCGACGCTTTCCAGGGCACGGGCCCCTCTCTCGGGGCGAACCCATTCCAGGGCGCCCTGCCCTTCACAAAGAAAAGAGAACTCTCCCCGGGGCTCCTGCTAGCTTCTCCGGGATCGTTTGCGTTGCCGCACTGGGCGCCTCGCGGCGCCTATCTCCGCTACTCCAGATTCGGGGATCTGAACCCGACTCCCTTTCGATCGGCCGGGGGCGACGTAGGCCATCAGACGTAGGCCCTTCAGAACGGCGTTCGCCTATCTCTTATGCTGTGCACACACCGGTCGCGTTTTTTGATTGACGCGCGTCGAGATTACATACAAAGTCTATGCACAGACGCGATGAGACTAAAAATCGCGGCGCGCCAGTCTCATCGCGTCTGTGCATAGACTTTGTATGTAATCTCGACGCGCGTCAATCAAAAAACGCGACCGGTGTGTGCGCAGCATTAGGACCGACTGACCCATGTTCAACTGCTGTTCAGTGATTCAAAGTATGGTACTTTCGCCGCACTTCCTTGTTTAATCGCCGCAATGTTGGATCTGTATGTACTCCAACATGGCGGACAGACCTCGTATCTAAGGAGATAGTGACGTCAGTGAGACCACTCTATTGCTGATTCAAGATATAAATGAGTGACATACAATTTAGCCAATCAGCGCCCTCAAATAGATTCAGCTATGGGCCAGAACGATCAGGCCCCCCTAGCTGCGTGTTCTCGTCAGGAGAAGTCTCTACAGGCGAGCACTCCTCCAAGACCCGTTTGACGGTTTTGGCGGAGATTCTGCAGCCAAAGAGCTGATATCAGATCAGCCTGACCTCACAATCAGACAGCAGACTACATGCGAAGCTTCACTACTTCGTACAAGTCAGTCAATCAACTTCCTTTCTTCCGAAAAGTACGCTGATTACTTCGACATACCATACGTATCCACAGGCAGGGGCGGACTGGCCATCGGGGATACCGGGGGAATCCCCGGTAGGCCGACGGGGTTTGGGCCGTCTCTGACATCGCCGGCCCCGACTATATTATATGCTTCACAGAACACATTCAATTTACTCTAATACCAAAAGTCAATAATCAGTGAAAACTGTATCAACAGTATAAACTGACATTATACTACTCCTCGCGATCCGAGGACGCCATAGCACGGCTGGACACTACGGTGCTTTTAAAAACTTTTCTCCATAACCGCGTGCCGGGCGTCGGTCGGGGCGGGGCCGGCGGAGGTGCGTAGACCGACGAAATACATGCCGTGTATTGAGTGGGCAGCGCGCCGTGTATTGAGTGGGCCGGTCTGACAGTAACTCCCGGGCCACTTTTTTCCCCCAGTCCGCCCCTGTCCACAAGTTATCCACAACTTAATCCACGTAGATCGTTCCATTTAACACGTTTCATAACACATTTCCTAACACGGTCGGAAAACTGTGCGGCTCCATACTGCCTCAGATATTACTCACCACTGTCAGTAACTGTCACAGTGTCCTTAAAGTGACAGTTGCCTGTCACTTACATGTATTTCTTACTATAACAAATTATAACGACATCCTTGTAACATTCAAAGTAGAAACAGAAGTGATTACAGTTAAACATGTAAATACAAGTGAATATTAAACATCACATTGAATTTGGCTCCTACAGATGTTAAATTAACAGTGAAAACTCATCATAGCTTAATTTAACATCAGTATTCATAATTACACTTCATGTTTACTTCTCCTGATCTTTACCTCCTATAACAAGGTCCATAGGGGCATCTCAATAAATAAACATGTTATATTATATTGTATTATATTATATAAGTGTTATTTGCTGTTTTTTTCATGTTGGAATATATGTTAAATATTTAACTGCCAAGTAATAATGCGTGTTTGATGCAAAAAATGTTTTGCATGAAATCATACTGGGATGTTTGCTGAAATTGATAGGATGGCCCTACCTAGAAAATTTTCCACCAGCCGCCACTGATCACCACTGATGACTTTTTTGAAGCCACAGAAACTGTTCAAATATCAAAATGTTCAGCTCTTTCAGGAGAGGTGTGATATGACTTTTCATATTTGTAATCTTTAAACTTTTTGAATTATTAAGCTTTTTGCAATTTGTTTTTGAATTGGATATCTATTTTCAGCAATGTTTTTGCGATTAATTTCAGTTTTCAGCATTCCAACGCATTTTCAGCAGGAAATGCTTTTTCTAGTTAAAGATACTTAACCTAAAGATAAGTTAAGGCTGCTGAGAGACACAAGGGAGGGGCAACGGAGCTAAAATAACCTGTGTGGATGGGGTAAGGGAGGGGCATCGGAGCTAAAATAACCTGTGAGGATGGGGTAAGGGAGGGGTTTCGGAGCTAAAAGAACCTGTGAGGATAGGGTAAAGGAGGGGCAACGGAGCTAAAAGAACCTGTGTGGATGGGGTAAGGGAGGGGTGTCGGAGCTAAAAGAACCTGTGTGGATGGGGTAAGGGAGGGGCAACGGAGCTAAAATAACCTGTGTGGATGGGGTAAGGGAGGGGCAACGGAGCTAAAAGAACCTGTGTGGATGGGGTAAGGGAGGGGTGTCGGAGCTAAAAGAACCTATATCACACTATACTATGACGTCACACTGTACTACAGTGGCAGGCCGTGCATTTTATACCTGGGCCTTCAGCGCTGTCCTACTACAGTGATGATCATACAACTATGAAGGTATATTTGTGTCTTTATTACGCAAATTTCTCGCACTGCAATCAAATATCAAGTTTGAAAGTGAAAATATATAATCTGAGAGTAAATTATTTGCTAGTTTTGCTTATGAAACTAGAATTTTTGGCAGCAAATCAAAAATCTATCGCACTACACCATGACATATCACACTACTCCATGACAAATCACACTACACCATGACAAATCACACTACACCATGACATATCACACTACACCATTACAAATCGCACTACACCATGACATATCGCACTACACCATGACATATCGCACTACACCATTACATATCACACTACACCATGACAAATCACACTACACCATTACATATCACACTACACCATGACAAATCACACCACACCATTACATATCACACTACACCATGACATATCACACTACACCATTACAAATCACACTGCACCATGACATATCACACTACACCATTACAAATCACACTGCACCATGACAAATCACACTACACCATGACATATCGCACTACACCATGACAAATCACACTATATTAGAACATCAAATTCTTTTTTTGTTTATTTTTATTTTTTATTTATTATACTTTATTCATCCCGCAAGGGGAAATTAGTTCTTTGCATTTCACTCATCCCTATACTGAGAAGCGCCCGGGGAAAAGTTAGGGGTTCAGTGTTTTGCTCAGGGACACTTCGGCACAGGACTCTTAGCAGCTGTTGGGGTCTGAGCATATGGCTGCACATGTGCTGTGAACAAAGAAAATCAGGCCTTCCCTTTTGCAAGCAAAGGTTTCATCCTGATTGTGGTTTGATGAGCACCAAACCCCCTCTGAAGGACTTTCACATTAGGGTGTGAATTCCCCCCCCCCCAAAAAACTATGGTTCCTGAAGTCACCTGAGAGCACCGCTGCAACCTCGTTGGCCGAGAGCCAAGACAGCACCAGGACCCCTGTGGTTCAGCCACTGTTCAACAAAACTGACTGCAGTTCACACCTCCACGCTTTTTCCCTTCGACCTCCGTCGAGCAAGGGAGCATCCAAACGTTCTTCACCCTGGACATCCGTCCCTGGGACGCAAGGAGACGCATCAGCTTTCTCCCCCCCCCAGCATCGCGCTGTCGACGAAAGCCTCGAACCCTCACCAAACCCTGACAGGTCTTATGCTATCTTCGCTGGCCGAAGTAGCCGTGTTGTCTTTTTGAGTCAAGGCCCTCTCACTCCACCGGGACGAATCTCTTCCGCGATTCCTCCCCGTGTTTTCTTTTTGTGCACATTCCGGTAAAGCAGCAGCTGAAAAACTCGCTCCTTCCCGAAGATTTCCGATGAGACGTACGGACCACAGCGTCTCAATCCGATGTTAAATCATCCTCTCCGCAGCGAGGATTGATCACGTCCAGCGCCCGCTCCAAAGCGAGCCGAGCCACAACGGACCGGGCCGGCAAACGCCGTGCCCCCAGCAAGCCGCCCCCACCCCTTCCCTTCTGGACAAAGAAGGCACGATCCTGCACGGACTCTCTCCCCGCTGCACGAGCTTCAAACAGTAAGCGTTCATTGGTGTCTGGGCTAGCTTAGCTTAAATTAACTTAAAGTTCATTCAAGTTAATTCATGTATATGTTGATATTCCCGTGTTTTTGTGTGTTTCGTTACTATTGCGTAATATCAAGGTATTGCGCAACACTCAGCGGGCCTCAGCTCCGCTCCACTGTGCATTGCCCGTATTCTGTTCGCGTTAAAGACACCGTCGCAGTATACGGAGGTAAATACACAAACATCACGGACCAGAGAAGTTCCGTTTGTATTGTGTATTAACTGCATTGACTGTTTTCTTTGGGATTATTTTCATTCATTTGTATTCAACTTTGTGGGATATTTCTCTCTTCATTAACTCTACTCTGTGAGTGAGCGGAGGGCCGTGTTCATCACTGTGTAAGCTGCCGACAGTTCAAGACGACAACGGTATGCTTATGCATGAGAGAATAACGGACTTATGCTCCTCAGGGTATCGCAGCAGAAGTTTGATTTATGTTGACTTACGATTTCTCTCCACCTTTTCTTGGCTCACCCTCCTGCCAACACAGCAGGAGGTGACCCCCTCTCTCTCTGACCCTCTCTCTCTCACACGTGCTCACACACAGCGACCCCCCCCTCTCCTCCGCCAGTTTGCCCAAGTCACTCGACTAGGCCATCTAGTGGTGGGTCACGGTAGCACCTTAAGGTTCACCCCCCCCAGTTTGTCTAAGTCCCTCGACTACGCCATCTGGTGGTGTTCAGCGGTAATACCTTAAGCCCTTCCCCTTTTAACCCACAGTCTCACCCCCCTTCTGCTTGGTGGCCAGCGGCCATCTTTGTAGTCTTTGACTGTGAGTGTTAAGGGCCCTCACCCCCCTTCCTTTTATACACAGACACACACACACACATACACATACACACATACTTATATACACACCCTCCTCTTTTATTTCATTTCTTTAGATATTAGGTACATAAAATTGTATGATGGCGTTTGTTGATTGCGATATTTATTGATCTGATCTTTTATTATTCTAATTTAATAAACTCTTTTATACTTTAAAGAGCAGTCGTCTGTGATTAATGGTGCATATGTATGTGATGATCTGTATGTAGTAGCCTGCGCTCGGATTCAAACCTTCACTGTCACTGATGAGTGACTACTAATTATGAGACTTAGTTTTATCGTTTGGTTATCGGTCCCTGTTCGCAGGGTGGTGCCCCGTTATTATTAATAATCATTAATAAGTGTTATTCACATTAATAATTCTATTGATGTCAAGAATTCAGTTTCTTAAAGCTGATAACTCAAACACCAGCCCCTATTGATCCCAACACAGCCGAGGATTGAACCGCCGACCTTGCGGTTGCCGGACGACCCTCTCTACCCAGCCACAGTCTAGTGTAGCATAGTGTTAGTATATAACACTATACTATGACATATCACACTATAACCATGACAATGTGTGAAGCCCTTTGTGTTGCATTTTATGTATGAATGGTTGTCCCGCTCCATACAGGTGAAGTAGTTCGAACACTTGTTGAAAAAACGTATCTCGGGCCTCAGTAGCATATGAGACTACTTTGTCTGGGTCCAGACTTTTGAATCGGCCTGCTCCATTGAGTTGACTGATTCTTCTGCCATCATGACACTAAACAGCGGTTTTTCGGTTGAAAAAGCAATTGATCGAATGATTGTTGTCAAGCTGTTGTCGAGCTGTGTGCCAGAACCAAGAAGGCCTAATAAAGACAATTGTGACTGCTACAAGATTTGTTTTTACTTTGGCTCCGCTCCACTCGTAAGACCCCGACCAAAACCAATATGTTGCAGTGTCGACTTAAAATGACACTCTGATGCATTGTTCTCTAGTCACTAGTTAGGGGAAATTAAATCCCCCTCCCTCACAACATGGAAGCAATGTCGGACTGAAGATGATGCCACAAAAAGTGATGAAGTCACAAGGGCTCAGTGGATGGGTTGATGAGTATGAAATGATGTGTATCATATGCTCTGGCATTCATTCATCTAAAAGAGAATATCTTCTAAGTGTTTATCCTACACCCTGAGAGTTTAATGTTGGCATGGTACATTTTTAAAAACCAAAGACGCGTCATATCTCCTCATTTCTGAACCAAAACTATGTTGTATTGTTTTAACCGTTCGTGGCACTATTACTTTCAGGTTTAAGCGCCAAAACTACTTGGTTAGGATTAGTAAGAGATCATGGTTTGGGTTCAAATAAGTACATGCTTTTGGCAAACCTCTAAGCCCCCGTTTCATTTAGAGCTTTCACTCCTCAGAAACAAAGCAGATGCTGCAGAGCTTTTCTTTCTGTTCTCTGATCAGTTTGTACAACTATTAATCAATAATCTGTCTCCCCACCTCAAAACTGATTGTGTCTTATCTGGAAAATGTAATGATCCCTGGAGCATAAATACAATTCCAACCTGTTTGAGGGGCGAATTTAATGATGCTTCCATTATCAGTGAAAATGATCAACATTTTCTCGGACTGCGTTCTGTTCGGCCTTGGACCGTAGCAGTCCAAGCAAACATGATGTAGGCAGTCTACCAGGATGCCACCAGCTGGAGGCAGCCTGGCTGTGTAGCAGGGCAGACTCGTGTTCACATTCATTTATCCCGATTGAAAGACGGTCCTGCTCTCCACTTAGTCACCATCGCCCACACACATGACTCACTCATCAGTGGTTTACCACAGGCCCTGTGTTGAAGCTGACACTCAGTTTACTCTGCTGAGAACTTCATGGTACTGTTGTTCTGAGTAGATGTAGAGCATCCTGTTCCCTGACTGTCAATACCCCCGAGACAGATTAGTGATTTGAGTTACATAAATAATTTATGAAAATCAACGTTGACAATCATGTCTTAATTTAGTCATACACCATGTACACACACATACATACACACACACACAAACAAAAGTATGAAAGAAATGTCAATGGAATGAAATCATTTCATCTTGGCAGACACAGACTACATAGAGATTAATTGGGCTGAAAATGAAGTTTAAATAAAGCATGTGAGCTCCAGTGAGGGTCTGTCAGTCTACACAGGCACCGGCACACCTTCAGCAATGACTGAAAATATGGAACACACGAAGGAGCAAATGTCAGGATCGGGACAGATTGTTTGCTTCCAAACAGCAACGACATGAGGAGCAATATGTTATAAGAGAAGCAGTGGAAAAAACAAACGGATGCAATTAGAGAACAATAAAACACAACAGATATGGAATAGAAAACTAGAAAGTAAACACTTTCAGTCTGTGTTCATTCAAGCCTGAAACCTGTTCATTTCCTCAGCCTTGGTTTGTTAATGTGTTGTGTACGCACACTTTTTTTTAAATGATTTAAAACTGAAATATTGGTATGATAAACACATGTCATTGAAATCATCCACTTGGATCCACTGAAATGTCCCCAACACAACGGTAAAACTGTGTCAGCAGGATTCACTTCAAACTGAAGCTCCGGATGGATCGGTACCGACTGACTGTGACCCATTGTTTTAATGATGTTTTACTATTTCATTTTCAGGTTAGCCTGTCTAACTTAATAGTAGCACGTTGTCTGGCTAATGTCTAGCTTGGATTGTGCTCACAGGCTGCGTCAACGTTGGAGACGCGTGAGCACTGAATACACTTACCCAACGACAGCAGGTGGGATGAGGGAAACCTTTCCTCTGCAGCAGCACAGCCGGCTTTGTTGTTACATGAACATGACGCCTCTTCACCGCCTACAGTACGAGTGAGTTTATGATGCTGTGTTGTGTGGCGACCGGGACATTTGTACCAAGTTTTGGTTTTGATGTTGGGAAGGAAAGGAGCGCGTTTGAGTTATCAGCATATAAGAAAACTAAATTATTGACATCAATAGAATTATTAATGTCAGTAAGATTATGAACAACTATTAATAATAACGGGGTACCACCCTACGAACAGGGACCAATAACCAAACTATAAACTAAGTCTCATAATTAGTATTCACTCAGAGTACTGTTACTTGTTTGAGTGGTTGGAACACAGGAAGAGTACAAGTACAGTCCACTAGAGGGAGAGAATATGGAATCAGTTTAGCCGACTCTAAAACAAGAACTAACAGAAACAATCAGGTCGGACACACACTTCCATGCATCCTTTATTCCATTATAAGCATTAAAACATCCATTTTGCTGCCTTCTTGCAACTACCACATGTATGACAATCAGTTCACGGCATGTTTAAGGCTTTTACTTAATCTGTTTTACACATTACCAAAATCTGATTCTACTGGCTTCATCTGCCTTCATTTGCATATTGGGATTCCAGTGTTAAAGCAATGAGACTAGACCGCCTGTGTGAGGGCTAATATGTAGAGAAAAGATATTGGAGTATAACAGAACAGAGGATTATCGTACAAATCAGCTTCAGAGAGCGTAAATCCATCAACATTTAGACTGGAAAACCTCGTAAAAATGTCAGTGTCAAAACAATAATCAGCACTAAAGCAGGATCTTCGTTTCCTTTAAAAGAGGAGCTAGAGGCAATATGCTGGAGATGACCGAGGGCTCCGTATCCAAAAACATCAGCTAGAATCAGAAAACACTAAACACTTCACTGACAAACCACTTCGCAGCAATACACGGATCGATGATCACTAATCGCTGTGCAGATATCCCTCAGACACGACGCTCCCGAGACGCTCAGCACTCACTTCTAATGGGAGCGCTTCTTCATTTGTGTCTTACTCCAATGTGCATGTTTTACTTTGCAAGGGTTAAAAGAACAAATGATTCAAACACAGCTGATACAAGTTGAAATGTTCACAACTGTGAGGTGATTTGCATGCGTTGCTTACTTCCCCGTCGTGGTTCTTTCAGACGTCTTTGAACAGCGAACAGTCACAGGGCTCAGGCGTAGTGTTGACGGCTGACTAAAGGAGGACAGCGGTCAGGGTCACTTTAGACTTCACAGTGATTGACTGATGTATCGGATGAATAGCAGCAGTTCTCAGTCCCCTGAAGACCACCAAGACCTGCTGTCGTCAACAGGACTGGTTGAAATGTTTACGAACATAAGGCTTTATTTGTAGTGTGAAATGACAGAAACACTGTCTGCAGGTTAACCAGCACTAATGACCACATGATCTCCAGCTTCCTAAAGCACGATACCTGCTGCTCTCTCTACCACTGACGCACCTGGTACAAAGAGTGAGAATTCTGATGCATACACAAAGTGAACACGCTGATTAGACTGTGGGCTATGGAGCAATATGACTGTCATCGATGGTGTCACCGGGTGCTGAAGTGTCGAGGTGTTGATCCTCTACTACAGCTCTACTGATCGTTGGTCCTTTGTTTCATTTCGATTCAGCATTACAGCTCACATGATGCAGCGATCACAATGGATTCCATCAACACTCGAGGTTTGACTGCAGCCTTTGGTGGTGTTCATTGTGTTGACACACAAGTGCTGAGTGCTCAAATGACCAGTGGCTCGAAAGAATTCAAGGACTTGAATAATGTTCTCCCAGATTTGTATGTGTGCCAATGAGCAAGGCATAGTATAAATTGCTAGGTTTCTTGGCATTGTCTTCCGGTATGAGAGAGAAGCATGCATCAGGACTCCAAAGATCAAACTACAAAGGCCAGATGTGCAGCTGTGCACTCTGGTTAACAGCTTCTAACAACACACCGACTGAAACAAGTTCTACCTGCATTAAAAACATGGAATGCAGATAGGAAAACAGAGAGAACAACCAACATATACATGTTCCAAACAGACAAAATCATTACCTGGAAATATCTGCACAATCAAAGTGCAATTGTTTGGTAAACACTGAACAGTAACTTAAAAATACAGAAAAGTAAAAAACTTCAATTGTATTTCAAGGTGCAAAATTGACACTTCTTCACCTGGTATAAAAGAACAGAAAAATCAAGTTCAACACTGCAAAGACTCAGTCAAAAGAAAAGGAGGATGGGAGGACCGCTCAGACAGACGGAGTGAGTAGAGGAAGGGAAGGAGAGTGAGCAGAGTGCAGACACTGCCTTGGCCGGGGCTCAGTGTGTCCACATGTAGGAGCACCAGTATATGTTGAGCCAAAGCTTCACTCCTGGCCGGTACTGGCCACCGACTCCCGCCTGGACATCAACAATGTAAAAGCCCCTCCTCTTCCAGTCCACTACACATTCCTACCCTGAAATGGCTCCACGGTCAGGGCAGAGCAATGTGATCAGCCGACTCAGTCCTGCCCTATGCTAAGAGAAGAAGGTGGGAGATGAGTAGTGAGATGAACCCAGGCCAGAGTGCTGCGCTGCCCTCAGGAGGTGGGAAGCTCAAAGGAGATGAACTGCTTGAGTCTCTCCAGGTACTGGGCGTACAGTTCAATGTCGTTGTGGCCGGCTCCCTCCACCCACAGTGGCTCGACGGCACGGGGGCAGCGCTCGTACATGGCCAGGCCGTGGGAGAAGTCGATGACCTCGTCTTCCGTACCGTGGATCACCAGCACTGGGGACGCCACCTTGGACACCTTGTCAATGCTATGCAGCGAAAAGAGACAGAGAGAGATGAGGGTAAGTATGAAGACAGGTATCATGAAGCGCTGACCAATTCCCCATTTTCAAATGTCACGCTCAGGGTGGGAATCTAGAAACGAGTCAGACTGCTATATAGCTACGGTCCGAACACTTGACTGTACTCCAGCTAAGTGCATGGGATGCTCCAGGCAAACAGAAGCTTCAATCTTTGTTTTATCATCTTTCATTCAAGCTCTTCTCTGAGCATTTACTGTGACACGGTGGCCTCTTACGTCACGTTTGGTTTTAGTCTAAACTTTTAAATGTATAGAAAAGCTGAGCAGTGGAAAACTGTGTCTGATTCCAAAGACAATAACACGGATGTGTTAATGTGGCCGTCTGGAAACACACTTTGAATACATAAATGATCAGCTGGGTCTTGTTAAAGCTACAGTCCCTGCTGAGCAGAGACATCCCGTTCTAATCCTCCTTGCTCATGACTAGGCGTGGCAGCTCAGCCTCCATTGCCGTTAACATAGAGGCTAGTTGGAGGATTAAAGCAGGGAAATCATTGTGAGCTCATTTCATTCCAGATGGAATAAACTTACTGTTCACGTCACAGCTGGGGTGTACAGATGTGTCCGTCCCACATGCACATTATCTCTCCCAATATTTCTATCAATGTGAGCTCCCAGCTATACAGAGCAATCTCTCACACAGGAGCAAATGATGGCTGTGACGGGCAAACATTTGATTTGCAGACACTATTAGGGTTTGTATTTTCTTTGAGCCATCCTTCACTCTTAAAAGGACCCTTTGTAGCGTGTTACCTTGAAGAAAACATTTTCTCTTGACTCCTCAGTGAGCAAAGAATCTGGAAACAGCCCAAAGCGGAGTAAATCCTTGATTTGAAGACTAAATGAAGCCATCGGGTTAGAAGCTCTCACTGCTCAGTATGACCCAGGTCTCATGTATCCTGTCGTATGCTCACCGTTTCACAAACTACACAACGCACTATTCTGAAACACTTCCGCCACACAGTTGCATGACAACACATGCATGCAACTCATCTCAAGTGTGTTAACTCGTACAATTTTGCGAAAAATGCATGCGTTTGTAGTAGTGAGCATACGAGTGGATAAATGACACGTATGAGATTATACTACACGAGTTGTCACTTTGTAAACAGATGTTTTCTTGTTGTGTTGCCCCATTTAATTCAATTCATGAAGACTTTTGTTTCTTGAGTCTCTATTCAACGTGGAAACATGAGAAAAACAAAGATTTCTTCAAGAATTTAAGGTGACAAGATGAGTTATGCTGCGCACACACCGGGCGCGTTTTTTGATTGACGCGCGTCGAGATTACATACAAAGTCTATGCACAGACGCGCCGCAATTTTTAATCTCATCGCGTCTGTGCATAGACTTTGTATGTAATCTCGACGTGCGTCAATCAAAAAACGCGCCCGGTGTGTGAGCAGCATAAGATGGTCGTTTTAGGGGTGAAGTATTCCTTTCATGGCATATCAACATGAATGTGTTCCTGGTGTGTCTCGTGGACCTCATAGTGGAGGAACATGGAGCATCGGAATGGAATCGTGAGGTACCTAGAGATAAACTGTCTGGATTGAGTCCACACTCACTGAGACCTGAAGTCAATATGAGCCAGGCCACCTCAGCACGTGGTCTGATCAGATCCCAGTGCGAGGAAGATCCGATCTCAGTGTACAGACCCCTCATGACAGAGTGACATTGAAGAGCAGAGTGGAGCCTCGTCGTAGTGAGACGGCCGCCGAACACACGCAGATGGCAACAGCAGAACCGCACCGCTTCACTGTGCAGCAACATTTTGGCCTCGGAGGCAAAACTGTTTAGAAAATGTTACGCATGCTAAATCAAAAAAACAACGAACATGTTATGTCACGTTATACGTTAGTCCTTCGACCTTCATCAAGCCATGTTCATACAGACACATGCAGACTTCTTTATGGAGGGGAAGGTGTGCTCTACATATGGACCGATCACCTAGTCTTGAAGCATGCCTGTTCCCAGGCTTGGAGCACAGACGTCCAGCATATTCATCCACAGCCAAAGATAAAGAAATAAAATAACAAAGCTAAGTACAACTTATGAGAAGTGTTAAGTCAAAGATATTTGTGTCAACCTTGAAAAACAACTTGAACAACTGCAGCACTGGTGTGTGACATACTGAAAACTAAAAGTGGGCCAAACCTCAGCATCTCGCTTGATTGGAGAACAGCTGCTTTATGCCGACAGTGCGCTCCTGCTGCTTTCTATAGAGGTCCAGCTGGGAAGCTGTGACACCCCCCCCCGGTAAACTATCAATGGATAAATCCAAAAAAAGAAAAGTCAGAGGAAAATAGAGTTTAATTCTGCGTGGACGTCTTCATTTGCTTTCACTGCCAACGATGCTGGTTTACCTGTATGCGTGAGATGTGCAAACAATGCAGCAAACTCAGCAAGTTTTTTTCTCCTCTTCATAAGAGTTTGATATTGTACTAAGAGGTAAAATAACAATAAAATTGTATTTATTATTGTTCTATAATATCATAAATACAACTATACTTTTGTATATATCATATAACTATATATAAAACTTTGTACGCTGTGATATCAAATAGCTTTTGCGGCTCCAGACAAAATGTATTTGGTGGGAAATAGAGCAAAATGGCTCTTTGGATAGTAAAGGTTGCCGAGACACACTGTAACTGTATTCCAATAATAAGAGTTGACCTCAGACTGAGTGCCAGACGCTGTTCTGAGTCAACAGGACCCTGGTAGTTGGTCCACTGTCTGCATAAGTCTATTCCAACCTTTTGTTGAAAGAGTAACAATCTGCATGTCCAAAATTTGCACCCGGTATGAATAGTTTTGATGAGAGTATTTAGCATTTTTGCATCTCTGGTGTTAAGGCCTGTGGAAAGAATGGACAGACATTTAAAAAAAAGCTGTGCAGCATTGATTTACAATTTGAATGTCAAGGTTATGAATGAAGCTTCGAACACGTCAAACTATTCGGTTTTGCACGAAGAGTTCAGTGCTAGCAGTGCTGAAGTCTTTGCAGTTGGTTTCCTACAGACACCACATGGAGCCGTGTGTGCAAGATTCCTCAACCTGGAGGTACAAGACAAACACAAGCAGCCAGCGGCCATTACCTGACTCATCAGTTCGATTTCATAAAATGAGCTGACAGATGGCTAGGATGAGTAAGTATGCTAGATAAGGATGGAGTAGTTCCACATTCAATTGCAGTTAAGTTATGCAGCTTTTTGGCGAGCGGTTAGATGCTACACAGCAAGAAGATGGATCTCAATATCATGTTTGATCAATTCCTGCCCGAGTTGATGGTCCCGACAGATTCATCATAGTGGCACATCTTCATTTTCATTGTTGCAAAAAGTGTAAAGTTTTAAGGACATTGGTTTCTGTATCTTGCGCGAAGTCAGTCACCAAACTAATCTTTAATCGGCTCACTGTTGTCTCTACCTGAACCACATCTCCTGGCAACTTCTAACAGGTTAGGGTTCTTCTGGAGCTCTCCCAAACCTTCAGCAGTGATAGGAGTGACCTAATACTTTCACTCAAAAGAGTAGGGCAAAGTATGTGTCACTGAGAAGCTTTGCCTAGGGGCTGCAATAGCCACATTAGTGATGGCTGATGCAGGCATTTGGTACGGATCCCATTAGCTACATTAGCAGGGCTCGACAGTAAGGGATGCCAGGTTGCCATTGGCAACTATTTTAAGAAATTGGCAACAGGGGCTACCACTTTTTAACAAACCAAAAACAGGGACAGCAAACCATATAGTTGTTGCATTAGTGATATTTAAATATTGCTGTTACTGCCAGAACCAGACAACGCTCCACACATTGTTTTTAAGACAGATAGCCCATCCTCGTTAAGCGATCACTAACCGACAACATTAACGAAAAGCACAACTAACAAGCTGCTCAGCTGATGCACAAAACAGGTTAAATCCATCATTTAGTGCCAGCTGCAGTGTATGAGCAAAATAGGAAACCAAATCCACAGTTCAGCCGTTCGTCAGCAGCCCAGACGTAGTGTGCATCGTTGTGAACACGTGCAGCCACTTTCCCAGTAAGTAGTAGTTTAGCTGCTACACCTGTTCTTAAGCTAGGTCGGTTGGAAATTGGCATTCTAAGCCCGACCTAATAGTTAGCCAGTTGCACAATATAGTCTTAAACCTTCCTCTTGCTTAGACTGGAGTCTAGTCAGAACAATCTTTATGACCTCATGGCCGTAGCCAGCTATGAGGTCACTGAGGTCCGGACTTCGATAATTAATTCCTAAAGAAAAGCACTTTCTTTCTGCATCTGAATGATGTGAAACTGCTTGAAGCCGTAAGCTATCCATGAGACAGCCATTTGTGCTGAAGGTGGTGCAGACCACCGCTGTGCGCTCTGGAGCACAGAGAGTCGTTAACTGCAGCAATGTTACACACAAAACTACATGCCAGTCCGGCACCTCTTCTCTGTGCTTCAGCAATATGACGGGGGATGTTCACTATCATGGGATAGTGAACAATAACGTACATAACTACATTTGTGCCTGATCAGAAGCTGCACTGCATTCTGCTTTAACAGCTCTTTTCAGGTCTGAGCTTTTTTTCTTCTATAACGTTGCTGTAAATGATAAATCAGTAGCTAGACATCAGCAATTTACCACTCAGTCTACGTTCCTACCCTCACCTATGGTCACCAACTCTGGGTCGCGGCTACAAGCGGCCGAAATGAGTTTCCTCGGTAGGATGGCCGGGCTCAGCCTTAGAGATAGGGTGAGGAGCTCGGTCATCAGGAGGGAGCTTGGAGTCGAGCCGCTACTCCTTCGCGTCGAAAGGAGTCAGCTGAGGTGGTTCAGCATCTAATCAGGATGCCTCCTGGACGCCTCCCACTGGAGGTTTTCCAGGCACGTCCAACTGGGAAGAGACCCCGGGGAAGACCCAGAACACGCTGGAGGGATTACATCTCCCAGCTGGCCTGGGAACGCCACGGGATCCCCCAGAATGAGCTGCAACATGTTGCCGGGGAGAGGGAAGTCTGGGTCAGCCTGCTGCCACCGCGACCCGACCCCGGATAAGCGGAGGAAAATGGATGGATGGACATCAGCAAGCCAGCACGAGATATTTTACCGTTGCTCGGCATTTTTGCATTGGTGCAACAGACAAAGTCCATCCTACAGACTCGTCTTAACATTGACCAGTTGGTGTAACCCGCTCCAGGTTGGCTGTGTGTCTGCCTGGTTTACGCCGTCAGGGTTTCTGCCAGTGTATTGTAAACCTGGTGTGACGTTAGCAAGTGTGCATGTGTGATGACGAGTATCGGGTTAGCAGTAACATCACGGCTGTGAACGTAGCAGTGCAGTGTGTATTATGCGTGTATGCTTATTTGTGGGTAAATAAAAGCTACAACTCCTCAAGACACGAGGCTCCTCTGTCTCGTTGCAACCTGCTGATGTAAGTGAGTGACTGAAGGGAGTTAGCCCCAACGTTAGCCACGACTCAGGCTCACTTAAGGTGGGCAAGTTAGACCAAACGGTCAACATCAGAAACAAAAGTGACAAAGAACCAGATGAACCTGAACTAGAAAAACAAGAAGTATCCCAGCATCTTTGAGCTGCATGGGAAACGATACTGCAAAGCAGCACAACACCTCAATAAGAGACACATCAGGTTCACTAGTTCAGAGTAGTACATCCTCCAGAACCACGGGGAAGGACCAGCACTGACACTAGAAGCAACACGAGCGGGCCGCTAACAACATACTGGAGGTGGAGCTGGCGCACCCATTGATGAAAACATTCACAAGATTTTCATTATCAGGCCGACTTAAACTTCTTTTTCATTTTGGCAACAAAAGCTGATGCAACCACTGTTAAGCGTGTTGAGCCCTGATGAGGCCAAATTCATTTCCGAGCCTTTTTTTAACTGTAATCTGATGCTCTGGGTTCACTGGCTTGCTGAAGCAACCCGAATAATTCTGTTAAAACCCTTCCCAACACACTGTATGAACCATACACATGTGGTAATTGCTGCATTTCTAGATAGATAGATAGAATTTATTTTAGAGATAGTTTCACTGATGTAACTGATTAAAATGATCAATCCGTGCCAATATTCTACTTTGAAAACACTGAATATGCAGACACGGCACGCTGCCTGCTGAGACGGCCCACCTGCAGAGAGAGAGATGGATTTAATTGAACAGCGGTTCCATGGAAACCTCTGTATATTAAAGCCATTACTTTGTAGCGTGTCTGCTGTAAATTCCACAAGTTCAAGTCAACCCCTGAAAAAATAAATCCCACACCTGCAGTTTGAATAAAGTACAGTTATTTAACTTAACAGATCACAAAAGTCAGTGTTATCACTGTCACACAGATGTTGGAATATAGGAAGAGTTCTGAAACAAGTTTGGATAACGCAGTGCACTGTGTGTTGGACTAAAGCACAGTTGTTTAGGAAGAATCAGAATAAACTACAGGATAAACAATTGTTCAAATTATGTCCGATCATTTTGCGACAAGAAAAAAAATCGACATTCTCTACACAGGTGCAGTAAAGATTATGTTGATTAGTCAGCTCTTTCAATCAGACTGAAAACAAGACGAGCCAACAAGCACATCGGGGGAAGGAGAACATTTGATGATGCAGCACTCTGCTGCTTCAGTATCACGACTTCTGTAACTATGGTAACTCTACAAGACAGACGGCGATGGCTGTAGCATCAACATGTTTAGCCAACAGAAAAATCTAAAATGCATGTCGGAAACCAGACTAACTGAATGGAAATCAAATGACTAAACTTTGATTGAAAATAAATCAAAAGAGCAAAGCTAAATCTAAATCAGGTGCATTGCCAGACAGGAAGCCTGCATAGCGACATTGCAGAGTGGCACTAGTCTGGTTTCCAACAGTGGAAACTGGATTTTAAAACATGGCTGCTAGTTTCCCAGGTAACCGTTGCTATGGTGAGACTCACCTGGGGAAGGCATCAAAGCAGTAAGTCTTCCGAGTGTCAGGGAAGGCCACCCGGAGCCCCGACATCAGAGGTGAGTGGAGGATGACAGCAGCACATTCATAGCGAGCAGCCAGGTCGATGGTGGGCACGGTGCCGATACTCTGACCGTACAGGATGATGTTCTCAGGGGTTACTCCATACCTGTACAACACAGACACACACACACACACACGTCACATTCAGCCATGGTGGCTTTACACAGACGACAACACCAGACTAACTGTAGAAGCAACTCAACAGCCAGTGAAGCAAAGAGGCAGCGTGGGCTAGGTTCATGTTAAGTCTTTCGTAGAGGTGCACCAGCTGATGCTGGTCATGACTGGTGAACGGCCACATATTTTGGATGTTTTTGCCGGACACATTTACGATATTAAAAACGACACAAATGCAGTGACGATGACATATGACAAGCAGTCTATACATACAGGTTCAGCGGTTTATATATAAATGTTTCAACATCACGATTATGTTTTCAATGAGAATACAAAACAATATGAGAGTTGTGAGTGCATCAGAAATATTTGTGAATATTGTTTTTTATATGTGGATTTTAGTTACATTTTTATATCATACCTGCAAACTCATAAGAGGTGGAAAAAGGTGACAAGCCCCCGAACCATACCCTGTCGGGGGGGCGAGGGCATGCTCCCCGGGAGAATTGTATTTCAATATGAGCTTAAAATGTAGCATTCTGGTGTACTCTGAGAAGAAAATGAAGTGATAAGACATTTACTTTACGCAAAAAACTAATTTATTATTCAGTATTTCAGTTTTAGTTGAACAGCTGGCTTTTTTTTTGCAATCAATATTATCAACCTTTATTTAGACAAAATCCATTGAGACCGAGATCTCATTTTTGGGGGGGGGGGGGGGGGGGGGGGGGGGGTGATCACGTTGTTTTGCTGCCGATACTAATTATTGATCCTTGATGATCCATATTGGCAGATACAGATCCCTTTGTTGTTTGATAGCAGCTGGTCTACTCGGCTCCAGACTATTTATTTTTTGCCACCATCCCAAAAACCATTTAAACTGCTGTCAGTAAACCATAACAAATTGTAAATATTCTTCTTTTACTTTGTTATAGTCTATTTAGTGTTTTTTTCCATCATAAAAATACACTATTCAAAAATGAAATAAAAGATTGGTGGGTGGAGTGTATGTTGAAACTAGTTCAGAGTCCATGCTCTGTTAGGTGACGTGACAGAGTGGTTCAGTAGAGACATTCAGAAACTAAACTAGGACAACCACTAGCCTACATCTGGGCGCGCTTGGAAAAACATTGTAGAGACCGGGGATGCCTGGTGTCAGGTATGCACTGGGTGGGTCACGGCAGAGAACCATCCGATATGGGACCTGGCCAGTAGCATGACTTCTCTTCTTAAGTACAGCAGGGTCAAAGGCAGGGCTGACAGAAAACAGGCCAGTCAGGGCACGAGGGGAGGACCGGGATGGGGTGGACTGGGATGGGGAGGACCGGGATGGCATGTTCTCCTGCCAGAACTTCCAATCTGGGGAGGAAGCATTAAACAAACCCTCCCTTGTCCTGACAGTGCTGGCCGAGCAGACACGTTCAGCAGCTCTCTGCATCAACATTCACACAGAAGGATTAGACCGTTGCTGAAAAGACAACCATGACAAAGGGTTTGGACAAGAGGTGCTGGGTTGTATGTGTGCTATGAAGTGATGCCATCATAAGAGCTCTTCAGATAACAGCTTGGGTGTGACTAAACTTCTGTTGGCAGTGAACTGGGACACTTTCTTTGGAGGCCTTTTACTCAAAATCACAGTTCAGTGACAATCGTTATAATATGATGTATCTTACTATTTGGAGTACAAAGATAATATTGTGGTGTCTTTAGAAGGCTAAGAACCTCTTTCCAACAGTATATGGAACTCAAAATGTGTTTTGGGGTTGCTATGGGGTGAATGTGCCTGAAAATGATCACTAATATAATGAGTCACAAATGGTAAAAACGTTCACATTTTGTTTGTTTTGGTGTTTTATTGAATAAATTACATTTTTTGTAAGGCAACCTCGCTTTTTCATTGCTTAATCATAACATGCAGTACTCTTACCAGTCTTACCAGCTTGTCAAAACAATGCTATATACTGCTTTTATAAAGAAATATAATTAATATTATGCAAAATTGAGTTCAGCCTTTTGGCCTGGCCCTCCACAATATTTTCTGTTTCTCATGTGGCCCCATGGAAAAATAATTGCCCACCCCTGCTCTAGAAGGAACATTCGTGCCTGTTCACACAGCAGCTAACACCCACACGAGTGGATATTAGAGACGCTAATTTACATGCTGCAACGATAACCCAAGGAAAACAGGATAAGTCCATCTTTCCATCATTTACCGCCACCTGCAGTGTCTGTGGAAACCTGCACCTGAATAGTACCTGGTAAATGGACTTGTACAGCCACTCAAACCACTCAAAGAGCTTTAGCACTACACGCCATCATTCACACCCATTCCACACTGATGGCCGGGCAATCAAACAAGGCACCACCTGCCCTTCAGGACTGACAAACCCATTCACACCGAAGGCAAAGCTTTCAGGAGCAATTTGGGGTTACGTGTCTTTCCCAAGGACACATCGACATGTACTGGGGATCAAACCGCCGATCTTCTGATTGGAAGACAACCCGGTCTACTTCTGCCACACAAGATGTTGCGTGCATTGTCGTGGACACATGCAGTCACTTTCCCAATTTCTGGCATCAATTAGTTTAGCTGCCATGTTGTCAGCCTGGAGTACTCCGTCAGGTTGTTCAGTCGGGAGAGAAAGTGTGACGGTTTGTAGGAATTAGCTCCAACTCTGCTGACAGACATTGTGCGAGATGAAAGCTCTCGTTTTCTTTCCGACATAAGGTCCCATGGGAGGCAGCTGAAGGGCCGGGACTCTGCCTCTGAAGCAGCTGACGAGCAAATCTCACAACTGCATTTAGTTTGTTTAGTGATACAAGGCAGGACTGTTTGCTGGATGGATATAATAGTATTATAAATATGTTAGGGCTGTCACTCTTCATTCAAAATGTACACAGCCGTTTGAACATAGTTAATATTCAAACTGTAATGACCTGTTACTTACATACCGTAAGCACAACAGGTTTCTGTAAGTATTTGCACCGAGTTACATGACGATGTGTTCAAGCTCAGTCAGTAAAATAATGTGTACTGGGCCAAGGTAAAGTATAACTTTATGAAGTGTTTAAGCATCATCTTGTAAAATATAGTGTTGGTGATGAATAAATCCAGTTTGAGGAGATGTTTTCACAGCAACATAAAATATTAGAGATGAATTATGAGCCGTTTAACTTCCGAACAAGCTCTAAGCAGCTTAGAATACATTATTTAAACTAATGCCAAGACTTTTAATCAATGCACGCATTAACTGTAAAAAATACAAAATTACAAAATACCCCAATCATTTGAATTGTCTTTTTATGCAAATAACCACTGGAGACGACAAAGTCAAGTTGGTAAAAGAAAGGAACGGGGACAGAGGATAAAGGTGCACCTCGTGGTGCCATTTGAAATAGTAAAATGGTTAAATAGAAAAGAAGCTATCATGGCTTCTTTCTCTGAGATTATTAATGCGTAAAACTTAAGACTTTCAGTTGAAGGAGTGGCTTCATTTGGAATGAAGGGAAACAGACCGCTGGGTTAGTGAAAACACTCCAAATACTGGAGAGTGACTGGAAAGCTCCTTCCAAAGAAAAGGAGATGGAGAGAGAGCGAGAGCAATGTTTCCATATGCAGACTCAGGCCAGTCTAAAATGGCCTGTTCAAACACACTGTAGAAATTCCATGGAAACATTACGACTGGCACTAAAACCTTTAAGTCAAAGCCAAGGAAGAACAGTCTCCAAATCCAAGTAGTAGCATGAGGTTTACTCAAGTTCACAATGCAGCTTACAGACAGCGCGAGGGTTAATGAGTAGGTGCATGCACAGGAAGTGCTTTCAAACAGAGGTGGCATGTGACCAAGGCAACGGATCACAATCCCCTCAGCCAGAACAAACTGAAATCTTTCAGTCTCCTGAAAATAATTTCCGTTCTTTGAGCCCCATCTCCATACAGGCTTAAAATCTCACAAACCCAATCCGGTTTCAAAAACAGAAACACACAACACTCTTGAATGAGCCGGCGGGTCCTTTAACAAGAGCCTTTCACTGAAGAGGAAATAAAGAGTTCCTTTAGGTCAGGGGTCAGCAACCTTTACTGTCCAAAGAGCCATTTTGCTCTATTTTCCACCAAATAAAATGTGTCTGGAGCCGCAAAGCTATTCGATATCACAGCTTATATACGTTTTATATATAGTTATATTATATATACAAAAACTATAGTTTGTTGTATTTATGAAATAATATAACAAGAATAAAGACAATTATTGACATTTTATTGCTATTTTAACTTTCATGAAGAGGAGAGAAAAAAAAATACACTGGCATGTGTAGGCCTACATTGAGGTCACAGAACTAAACACAGAACTATGCAGGCCTTGAGTCCCCCCCATAGTTGTGGGAAATAACTTAGAAATAAATATAACATATAGCTGCAGAAGTGAATCAAACACGGAACAATTCAAGTCTATTTGGGTCCTCATGTTTGTGGAAACTAAATAAAATTACTTTGAAATAAATATAACATATAGCTGCAGTCATCTGTGAGGCGGGGAGCGATATTTAGCGCATCTCCAGCTTGATATTTTTCAGCAAATGCTGTGTGTTTGGTCTGAGAGTGTCTTTCAACATTCGATTTTTTGTTGTTTGCAAATTTCTCGCCACATATTAAGCATACAGGTAGGCCAGCGTTGTTGGCAGTGAACGCAAATAAATACGTCCACGCAGAATTAAATTCTCTATTTTCTTCCAGGAGTTTTCTTTTTTTGGATTTATCCATTGATAACCTTACAGAGTATGCAATCACGACGAGCCACCTGTAGGGGAAGGCGCTTGACGGCGACGTAATAGGATGTGACGCACATTTTAGTTGACTAAATATTAAAACGTTTTTTATTTTCCGTGACACAGTATCACCTCAAACTCCAAGATATGAGGTGTTCCCTTTGAAAGATTGTCCACTGACAAAAAACATAAAAATAAAATTTTTTTTTTTTTTTGCACAAAGACTCAGGGAACCGCGGGTTGCCGACCCCTGCTTTATCATCACTGTACTTATACTCATAAAGACAGATATCATCAATGTACTACTACTGATGAATACAGTTATCATCACGATACTAACACTAATAAAGACAGTTATCATCACTGTACTAATACTAATAAAGACACAGTTATCATCACTGTACTAATACGAATAAAGACAAAGTTATCACTCTACTAATAATAATAAAGACAGTTATCATCACAATACTAATACTAATAAAGACAAAGTTATCATCACTCTACTAATAATAATAATAAAGAGTTATCATCAATGTACTACTACTGATAAATACAGTTATCACAATAGTAACACTAATAAAGACAGTTATCATCACAATAGTCATACTAATAAAGACAGTTATCATCACTGTACTTATACTAATAAAGACACAGTTGATGATACACACTTGCACAGAGCTGTGTTATGCAGCCTGGATCATGTTACGTCATTGTAGCCTTGTGGGACATTGTACTTTAAAAAGCTTCAGGTGAGAAGACAGAACCAGCAGCACAAACTGCCTCTGATGAACGTGAGTAAACAGGCGTTGGTGGTGCGGCGGAGACAATACAAAGGATGAAAACAACAGTCACACCCTCAGACGTGAAGCCCAGTTAAAGGATTTGAAACTACTACGTTTAAAAAACAATGATAAACAAAGCTTCATCATTACTTCAGAAAGGAGAACAAACAACCATCAGAGATGCTCTATGGCAGTGGTCCCCAACCACCGGGCCGTGGATCATTTGGTACTGGGCCGCACAGAAAGAATAAATATATTATTTCCGTTTTATTGATTATCAGAGTCTGAAAGAATGAAAGAATCCGGTGATTTTGAAAAATCACCGGATTCTATCGCAATTTCGTCCGCCTGTGCCTCGTGACATGTCAAGACGCTTGTCTCGGTCACGTGATACGTTACCTGAAAAATGAAGCCCGTAAACTAGCGAAAATTAGTAAATAACTTTTGGAGAGCTCCTTTGCAAAGGGTGAAAGGCCACTAAGGAGACAGAAGAAGAGCAGACAACTTCCAAGAAAATTAAAGCTTCATTTAACAGATAATATCAGGAGTCTAATTAAATATCAGGAGTAATTCTGACGCGCCAAGCCCTCTCTGCGAAACAAGCTCAGGGCTCCCACTGATTCAGCGTTATTGTGAGTTGTAATTTTTAAAAAAATATTGTCTTACATGAAACCGGTTCGTGGCACGTTTTAATGCATTTGAGGCTGAAAATGTCCGCTCGACAGAGGCAGCAGATATTGGGATTGTCACCGCCCATTAGGGTGTCACGGATCACAAACCTCACGGTTCGGTTCGGATCACGGTTCAGGAGTCACGGTTCGGATCATTTTTCGGATCAACAAAGAAAAGGGGAGGAGACAAATATAACTTTGCTTTCCATTTGTTAACTTCAAGAACACTTAAAGCAAAGAACTTTGGGTGTGTGTGTATATGTGTGTGTGTGTGTGTGTGTATATATATATATATAATATTATATATATATATATATATATATATATATAATATTATATATATATATATATATATATATATATAATATTATATATAATATTATATATATATATATATATATATATATATATATATATATATATATATATATATATATTATATATATATATACACATATATATATACATATATACATATATATACACACACACACATATATATACACACACACACACATATATATACATATATATACACACACACACACACACACATATATACACATATGGTCCTTTTGTTGTTCAGACTACAATGAACATTTATTTAAACCAGATGTTGAATCATAAATGAATCAAATATAAAGCTTGAGTTTAATCTGTGATCGTCTTCACTGTTTACATGAAAAAAATCTCAATCCAATGGGCGCAGTGTCCAATCACATGATGAACAATGAGGGGGCGTGTCGGCCATTAAAAGACTTCCTGTAAGTCTGTTCTCGTGGGTCCTCGCTCATGGCTCCTCAGAGATCCCTCCTCCATCCTCGCTCCTCAGAGCTAAATAAGAGCTTTGGGACGGCCGTCAATATGGCGGCGCAGAACAACTTCCGGTTCAAGCGAGGAGCGAGGAAATGAGAATTAAGAGACTTGGGATGTACCCCGTGTGTTGTGTCGCTAAATCAAATATATAGGAGCAGAAGGCAAGGAGCTAGCCCCTCGAAAAGGATCATCATTCGTTGTCTGGAAGATATGCACAGAGTGCGTTCGAGTTGTGTCCACATAGTAATCGCTAATACTAATCGCAATGCGCCGCATACTCAACTCAACTAAAACTTGAAATACGCTGTGTGCTCCTTCCAAAATATGTAGTTGTCAGAGCGCTCCAAGCAGCTGCTTAGGGTAGCCCGTAGTCTGCTGATTGTTGGAACAAGGTTTCAGGAGTCAGAGGATAAAGCTTTGACATTTGCATCACTTGGCCTTTCCTAACAGTGATTGTGAACAAGCCATAGCCCTTACAGGATAATGGAAGTTCTGAGACCTTGGTCAAAGTTCTGACAGCTCAAATGTCTTGGTGTCCTTCTGCATGGTGCTCTTTTGCACTCTAAAATAGTACAAAACAAAAAAAGATACTGTTAATAGTTAAGTGAGTGTAACACAACTGTTGACTGGACTGGCAGACACTTTGGCATACAACTAGGGCTGCACGATTATGGCCAAAATCATAATCGCGATTCTTTTTTATCAATATTGCGATCACGATTATTCATTCATTTTAGGGACAACATCTTTTTATTGCACGTTTAAATGAACAAGAACACTGCTTCCACTTCCATTGTTGTGCTACAGTCAGGCTAATGGACAACTCTTTGCATCAGACTGGTCCTGATCACAGTGCATCTTGTCAAAGGAAAATATTAATAAAATAGTATCAACACTTTTTACCCAAAATTAAATCAACAGAGCACTGCTTTCACTTCCATGATGTGCTACATTCCAGCTAATGTACATCTCTGCATCGCTATGCAGCGCAGACACAACTCGAACGCACTCTGTGCATATGATTTGTTCTTGGTTAACATCACTTGCCCTAAATCTAAAAAACTTCCAGACAACGAATGATGATCCTTTTCGAGGGGCTAGCTCCTCCCCTTCTGCTCCTGATTTAGCTTTCACACGACATCCGTGAAACGACACGTCTGCTCTGTTGTCTGTCTCTCTACTTCTACCGGAGTCTGCAGGGTGCGCGCATGACACCCCCCCCCCCATCTCATTCGCCCCCTGGTGGTCGGCTGACTGTTGAGGAAGTGCTTGATTTGATATGTAGCAGAGCACGCATTTTAAACGTCAATATTGCAGACGATCATGCTCATTTAATCGTGGCAGCCAAAATCGTGATCGCGATTAAAATTTGATTAATTCTGCAGCCCTACATACAACTGGAGGTGTTCATGGTCTCACACTCTTGATAAGAGTCTAGTGTCTTTGAAATAACACTAGAGTGAGCTAGGATGAAAAATGATCTAGATCAGTATCCCTACCACAGTTCATGGGGTCAAAGAGTACAGGTTGAGTTCACAAGTTCCTTAAAAAAGGTTCCTGGACAGTTCCTGTGGCCAGAAGTCAATCCGTTGTCATGGCCACCTAATTAATAGACAGCAGCTGGGTGGAGAAGTGAGCAGCGTTCTGGTAAAGTAGGCTCACGCATTAAGGAACCACTCTGTGCAAGTCACTTCAACTGAGAGTTTATTAGGTGTTTGCATTTAGACATGCCCCGCTGATGGGGAAGATCACGTGATTGCCACAAAAACTCCAGAACAGACACCCAAAAGTGGGAGGTGGAAAAACATGACCCTCCGATCCTGAACTGAATCACAAATGTCAATATTCATGTTGAACGTTGTTTATGACATTGTGTTGACTAAACAAAAGAGAGAAGATAAGTCATTATTGACCCCAAGATGTTACAGCTGCACAAGGATAGAAATAAGTATGGATTAAAAGAGAAAATTTAAAAATACATTTTTTTAAGTATATCAAATATTCTCAACTGCGAGAGCACCTGGACAGAGTATAGCACGCGCGCACACACACACACACACACACACACGAGTACACTTGTTATTGATGTCTAGAATCAGGCATGCATTTGGGCATCGTTTGGATTGAATTACCTAATAAAAACAGTAAGCTTAGCAGACAAAGGTAAAGTACTTGTGTGTATCTTGTACATCATCCCTCAGAGGACCAACGGGAGCGATGCAGCGTGACAAATTCCTGCACTAACAAAACCACTCACACACACAGCAACTAGGGATCCCCCCCAATACCCGGTTCTAAACAGAACCGATAAGACAGTGGTAAATACCCGGAGTATCGATAAGGTCCAGAGTTCACAGTTCTGCGATCAGTACTTTAGAAGTTATGAAGTGAGATCTCTGTGGAGAAAAGCGGGGTTGCAAACCTCTCTCTGTTCCGGTCGTTGCACGAGCAGCGGAGTCGTGCTTTACTCTGACACACACATCGACTCCGGCTCAGGACAGCCTGAGGCTCACATCATGGCAGAGAGAATAAGAAGATCCAGTGTGGCTACAGTTGACTCCAGTAAATGCTGAGAACTCTCGTTGTCACCAACACAATAAAATCCTCAGAAGTGAGGGAGGAAACAAGCAGAAATACTTAATTTTATACTGTTTTGTGGCGCAGCCGTTAACGTGACCTAAAGCTGTCAAACACACTGCACCTGTAGAGGAGACTCTACTATAAATGAAGAGTCAGTACTAGTGTAGCAGCAGCAGACAGCCTGCTCTGATGCACAGAGGAGCTTCACCAGAACACACCAACAAGTGATGTTAGTCAGTAAATTACACTTTCACTTCAATATTCTCACACAGAGACAAGACTAACATGCTATACATCAACTGTTTTAAATGTAAAAAGCTGCATACTTGCATGTAGATTTCAAATCAAGAATTGATTGTGAATTGAATCATGAAACGAAACATTCCCACCCAGACAACTCAGTGGATGACGTGGTTTACAGTGTTTACTCAAAGGATGTCTTCTGTCTTGAAAGTTGGACTTAAAAAGACGCAGACCTCAAATTGTGATGCAGCAATTGTTGGTTCTACTCCTAGTGTTATGGTCCAGTCCGTTGTTTGGTTACTAAAAAGGGTTTTGACAGTACTGCACTACAACGGGAATGCATTAAAGGTTTGTTCCATGGATTCTGAATAGTTTATGACTTCAAACTATTTTTTCACATTACCATTCATGTTCACGTATGTCACCCCTTGCACAGCGCCCCTGTGGTGGTTGTACATTGAGTTGTTAGGCTCTGCCACAGAATTGGTTAGAATGAAAAACCTTTAGCCTTTACCTTCCTCAATATGCTCATGTATTGGGACTAGCTAACTACATGAACATCAAACAATTGAGCACATGTGCTGATCCCAAATACTCTCATGGCTCATACTCACTTGTTCCTCAGGACCTCCCAGGCCGCCTCGATGTCCGCATACAGGTTCTTCTCAGAAGGCTTGCCAGTGCTGACTCCGTAGCCCGAGTAATCGTAGGAGAACACGTTGCAGTTGATCCTGGAGCCGAGGCCGATGTAAAAACTGCACATCTGCCCCAGGTCTACAGCGTTACCGTGGGAGAACAGCAGCGTGTACCGACTGTTCGGGGCGCAGCGCACAAACATACACCCGACCCGGTTACCCCGGCTGCTTCTGGTGCTGAACACTTCCACTGCATCGAGCTCTCGTTGAGAATACTGCCAGTCTGCCCGTTCGGTTAAATGTAAGCTAGCTACCCCATTAGCATCGGTGTGCATCGAGTAAGTGGGCTCCGGCGGTAGGAAAGCTAGCTTGGCCGCGATGCGGCTGGGGCAGGGCGGACAACAGAACAGCCAGCACAGCTCACCAAGAGAAAAGCCATTCATCCTGGGGCCTTGTTCGGGCATGTGACAGGCGCGGGGTTACCCCAATGATTCCCGTCTATTGAATCAAAAGAACAGTTTTCTTCAGGTACGAGGTCCTATTTCTTCCACATTAACAGACTTTATCGGACAGCGTTTGGATGACCGATGGCTCGGTCTCTCGGCTGGGCAGCTAACGCACTAGCGGGCAGGTAGTTAACTTAGCTAACAACACTTAGACTTCATAAAGATTAGAGAGTAACAAAAACGCAACATTCCAATTCATATTATTTTACAGCACAAAATAGTGCAGCGATGATTCACGAGAGAACAATTCCGCCCTCGAAACACATTACTTGCTATATGTCAAGATTTGTTGCTAATGTATTGTAAGAATGAGAACGGCCATTTCCATAGAATGGAGACAAGCCGGTCTTCCGGTACAACCGGATATCCTGTTTGGCTTTTATTTTGTTGTTACGTTTTTTTATGTCAATTTATTTTAGTCTTTTTATTTCAGATTACTTGATTGTGTTTTGGACTTTAGTTTTATTATAGTATTGCACTTATTTTGTTATTATTTCTTATTCACTTTATTATTGGTAACTATTATTAAAGGATTATCTTATCTTATCTTATTCTAAGCAGAGTCTATATAACTGTATGTAAAAAAAAAGTTGTAATTCTCAGTGAGGATTTTTCCATTGAAAAGATGATTATTGACTATGGTCTCGGGTGAAAAGATGTTCTAAATTGGTTCAAAAGTGAAGTTTTTTTCAATGACTATTTGAAGACGTTGATTAAACGATCACATTTTTGAGACAGTGAAAATGTATTGCTGTGTGCTTCTTACAAACAAAATACAAATTCGTTGTATGAATGTCTTATAAACACATACACTTGTCTACAAACAGCAGACAGTGCAGTCACAACACAGAACAACAAATGTCATCACTATATTTCAATGACAGCAGAAGTATGTGTCCATTTTAAACCCACCTGAGAGGAAGAAGAGGATCAGCTCCACACATACATTTCAGCGCTGCCACTAATCATATGGAAACCAGAGTTTGCTGCATTTGTCAAAGCCTGGAGGAGGGAAGCCATCACTAGATAGACTATGTGTTAAAATGTAACAGACTGTGGAGATGGAATCTGTGCCAAGCTTCCAATACGAATACAGCAGAGTAAAGTGCCAATCGCTTAACACCATATGTCTGATATCTGGAACAGATTGGGTAAAGCTCTGTTTTTATTCAAGCATAAGTAGAACATCTAAGTCTGACACCTAACCTAAGATGTCTCAAGATGTATTCTACACCAGAGTCTGGAACACAAACACTGTAGTCTGCACAGACATGTTTCTAGATTTAGAATTCAGAATTATCCACATAGAAAACAAGACAATACAGGATCATGAATCTGCCAACATGAAACATCTCAAGTCCAATTAAATTCAACCTTTCTCCTCACCTGGCGCATCATTTAAATGTGGAACGGAACTGGGTTTTTTCTCTTTCTTGACTCAGTCCTTCCCTGTCATCATGAACACCGGGCCAAAGTCAAGCCTGGTCTGCCACGTCTTTGTTACAAGGTGAGAACATCTGCTGGTATTTGAAGTGAAACTTTCAAATATTTAGTGAACTAAATGCACATTGTAACTTTAGTCAGTTTCACGGGTTTCCGTCTATGATGTTTATCATCATGATAGCAGTTCTTTACCTTTTTACTGTGAAACCAAGCAATGCTGCAAAACAGAGCAAAGGGGGGGAAAAGAATACAGATATTAAATACTACTACTACTAATATTAATAATAATAATAGATTCAATCTGTATCAAACTTTTCAAAATAAGGCTATAAATTGCTTTGCAAAATGTAAGATAATACAACAGTCACAATAAAAAAGTATAAATAAATGAAGAACAGAAAATTAGAAAAAGCAAGACAAGCCAAAATGTCTGAATAATAATTCAAAGAATCATTTAGAAGCAGATATGTCAAATCGTTCTTGCTGCCCTTCTTTACATTAAGGTCATTCCAAAGTCGAGGGAACCTTGACAGCAGGACCATCACCATCTTTGTGAATGAATCCTTCATAAAAAGACCAAATAAACTGTACACTGCTGTTCATTTTTCACAATTTCTTTTATTAAAGGTAATCTAAGGAGAGCTCATGAACTTGACTACATTTTGTCTAGAGTATAGATATATATTTTTCTGATGACAGTGTGAGGAGCTTCACACCTGAGCATGTTGTCCTCAAATGCAGCCATTAGTCAATTGGAATATTTTGTTGTTTTTGTGCAGGTAAGTGCAGAGCACTTAATATCTCCCTGATCCACAGGAACAGTTAGTGTGTTTGGTCCCTTCCAGTTATACTGCACTTTGCAGTTACTACAGAAAAGAGAGACAATGCGACACTTTATATGATGCAGGTATTGCTCAGTACTCCTTTCACAAGGCCGAGCTCTGGCACTGTGCTCGGCTGTCAGCTCAGCTGCAGCTGCTCTCTGGCTGATGATTGAAGCTGTGGCTGTGGTTTCAGTAGTGCTCAGGCTATGGCAGCAGTTGTGGTTGTATTTATGGTGCTACTGTAAGCGTATGGCTCTGGTAGCTGTACTATGGCTACTCTTCCTCTTACAGTTTTTCCTCCATTGTTTACAGATTTTCTGAAATAATTCCACATTCTATACACAAATCCATAACAAAAGGCCAAACTCCTGCAATATAAAACTCTGAAAACTGAGACACACATTCCATCATATAAACAGACATTTCTAAGAACACGTGAACACTGATGTGAATGGTAAATACTTGTATCAGGGAATGGTAAATGGACTGTACTTGTATATCTCTTTTCTTGTCATCCGACCACTCAAAGCGCTTTAACACTACATGTCATCATTAACCCATTCACACCCATTCATTCACTGATGACAGGGGCTACCATGCAAGGTGCCACCTGCCCATCAGAACTGTCTTTCACAAACCTCACATACACTGAAGGCAAGTGTCTTGCACAAAGACAGATCGACATGGACAGGATGCTTTGAATTGGATTGAAAATATACTGTAATATAAACAGAAAACATGTAATTCTTTCCCAGAAATGTGTACATCCCAACAAAGACAAAGTTTCCATTTCAATACATAATGTAGGATTGTCACATGTAATAAGTGCTAACCAATGGTGGCAGGAAAAATGTGTTGGAAAAACCCACAGATAAATAATGTTGATAAATTGTGATAAAAGACCTGATCGGGCTATTTCTGCGTTATGCTGCTCACACACCGGGCGCGTTTTTTGATTGACGCGCGTCGAGATTACATACAAAGTCTATGCACAGACGCGATGAGATTAAAAATCGCGGCGCGCCAGTCTCATCGCGTCTGTGCATAGACTTTGTATGTAATCTCGACGCGCGTCAATCAAAAAACGCGCCCGGTGTGTGAGCAGCATTAGGAGACAGCAGGCAGAAGCATCAACTCCAACATGTATCGCATGATATTTGTACGTGTTGTTTCCTTTGTTATTCTTATGGATGTTTTTGTTCCTGGCTCTGTCTTGAACCATAGTTCATGATCTCACTGAGACTGACTCGGATTAAATAAAAGCCGAAATCAAGAGAAACAGTTGTCATTTTGGAGCCACAGACTTGATCTAACACAATATTTATACATGGCAGCATTTCAATTCTGGTGCTTCACTCACAGACACAGCAGTGGTAGTTGTGACTCTGGAGATTTAATCAGCAATTCAAACGAGCAGCAGGAATCAAAGCAAGCTGAATATACTGAACATAAGCAGAATATATTTATATTCCCCTATCAAACCCTTGCTCTCGATTCTGGAGGTGAAGTCTCAGCAGTCCCATGTCACAGCTGAAGGATTTAATTACAATCAGTGTTTCAGTCCTGAACAAATGTATTAAAGCCAACTTCAAAATCCAAAAGTAATATTTGTTGAAAGACCTGAAACACCCAATGACCACAGGTTACATCACAACAATAAAAAACATTTAAAAACATAATACAGTTGGTATAAGACTGCCACATCTCCTAATGAGTGAAAATGTGGTCAGTATGAACAACCATGTGAGTCACAATTCACTCTCCAGATAAAAATGTATGCATGGAAGCCCAAGTTATACTTTCTGCTTCCGCGGGATGTAACCTTCATCATCAGAGTGTGTATTTGTAGGCCCTGTGCAGACGTCCACATTTGTTGTGAGCAAGCAGCGTAGTGATCTACTGCACATGTGTCAGCGCGTCCTCCAAGTGGACAGTGTAAACAGAACTATACGGGTCAGTGGGGTGATGTGCTTGGCTGACATCTCGAAGTGGATGGCGACACACCACCTCAAGCTCAACCTGGACAAAATCGAGCTACTGTTCCTCCCGGGGAAGGGTTGCCCGCACCGAGACCTGTCCATCACCATTGATGATACCGTGGTGACGCCAACTCGGACTGCGAGGAATCTGGGTGTGACCCTGGACGATCAAATGTCAAACATTGCATCGGTTACACGCTCCTGCAGATTCTTCCTCGACTACATCAGGAGGATTTGCCCCTTCCTCACTGATGAGACGGCGCAGGAACAGCTCCTTCCTATCTCCAGGCCATGGTCAAGCCCTACACCCCCGCCCGACCACTTCGCTCTGCTGCCTCGGGGCGGTCAGTCGCCCCGTCGCTCAGAGGTCCCTGCGGCCGATCGACCCGGTCGCGTCTGTTTCCTGTCCTGGCCCCTCAGTGGTGGAATGAACTCCCCACTGACGTCAGGACAGCAGAGTCGCTGCCCATCTTTCATCAGGCTGAAGACTCACCTCTTCAAGAAGGCCTACCCTGAGCCTTCACTTAGCACTTACTTAGCATCTATTGTATTCATACTAGTTTGTGGCACTTATTGCATTCATTTGTATCTGCACTGTACGTTGGCTCTAGTTTATGCTCTTAGATGCTTGTTTGAAGAAAGGAGATGCACTTATGACTTCTGGTGACGAGTAGTTCTCTTGAATACCGATGTTGAATACACTTATTGGAAGTCGCTTTGGATAAAAGCATCTGCTAAATGACTGTAATGTAATGAATGTTGAACAACAAATTTTGAAAGTGACAGAAATCCAGATGAAGTTACAGCCTCTCACCAACAATCCAATTTGTAGCTTCTCTGTGCATTGGTTCATTGCACTGTCGAAAACTTTAAAAAAGTCTAAGCAGGACAATATCATCACTAGAGGAATGGTTTTCCACAGCAGTGCAACATTAAAAGGGAACTCCACCAATTTTAGGTGGTCTTTGCGAGTACTACCGAGAAAAAAAAGGGGAATTTTTAAGGAACTGGTGGCAGTTGAGTAACAATGTGGGTAACTTAGGTGCAAGGTTTTAACGAGGAAGAATACATGAAATCAAAAAGACAATATCTGGTTTTACTGCAAAGATTTTCTTCGTCTTTTGTTTACCAATCTTCAATTAAATACAATATACATTAGTCACTTAGACACAAAAACATGGTTGAAAAATACTGAAGTTACCCTTTAATCAAAGTGCATTTGCTGCCCAGCCCTAACCACAGATGGAACTCTGAATGCCAGCTGAGGTCTCTGGTGTCAAAGTGCTTCACTTTGAATATCCTCCATGCATCGTTTCAAATTACTGCAACATCATTACCTGGTTTTATAGTTTTTCAGATTCATATGTGCATTTCTAGCAGTCACTGTTTTCAGTGTTTGACTGATTTCACACTCATAATCCATCACATCACAACCAAGCTGTGTTGAAGAAATAAACCCTATAGAGAGTAGTCTGTGAGGTCTGGGTAATGTGGACATTATTTCTGCAGAGAATGTTTTTATTACTTATGTGTTTACTTACTTACACACGAACTAAAGCCCCTCCTGTCTGTTGTATTAGGATGGAGACAGAAATGCCAGTGTCAGATATCTGAAATCTGTAAAAACGATACTACCAGAGGTAAATCAGATCTTTTTCTTTTCATTTGTTGGTAATTTGAGTAAAAGGACCCTTTAAACTTGTTGATTTGAAATGGATGAACACCAATGGCTGGCACCAATGGCACCAAGGAAGTATGAATCCAAACACCTATGGTATATGCTCGAGAAAATGCTTAGCATTTACTGTACATTTCATCGTTTACAGCAGGGCTAAAACACTGATAAGATAAGATAAAATATGATAATCCTTTATTAGTCCCGCAGCAGGGAATTACAGGATTACAGCAGCATAGTGGATAGTGCAAAAAAGATGCATAGTAAAATAGTAAAAAACAAGATCAAAACAAGTATTATAAATAAGTAATAAAACAGTAACGAATATTAACGAAGTAAAAGAGTAGAAACAGTCCTTTAAGGGACAGTGTCATTTACCTCCATCATCATGTGACAGGAAACCCTGCAGTCTCCCAGCTCTCCTCTTAAACCTGATCACTCACTCTACAACAATGTGAGACGTGAGCTTTTATTGCTATAACCTCAGCCTCCTGTATCAGCATAGAGTTAGCCAGACATTGCAAGAAAAGCAACTTTACATAAATGGCAGCTCTGCACTTAGCAGCTATGATCACCATAGAGAAAGGATCCCTGGCTGTTAAGTTCACAGCATGCAGTAGCACACACAACAATAACAAGGTTTCTCCATCATTAGAGTGGGTTAGATCAACAGCAGGGGAAGGGACAAAAATACTTGACTCACTGTGACAGGAAGAAAAGCATCTTAAGCTCTCCTCTGCATCAGGAACTAACAATGAGAGGAAAACTGTTGTGAATCTAATGAGAGTTAATTTCAGACGCAACAATAAGCCGTCAAAGGTTCCTATGTCAAAGAGTCCAGTACCCCACAAAGAAAGGCTACAGACGTGTGTGTGTTTGTTGGAAATCGGAGCAGAGAAGAAATTAACAGTGGTAGTAAAGCCTGTTTAGGCTTCAGTTTGCCCATGAATAAATGCTGCAGCTCCTCAAGCTCCTTCATAATTGTCATGGATGCAACCAAAGTCTGGTCTGTCTAACAAAGATTAAGATTAAAAATGGCACGATAATGTCGTCAAATGTATTAAATTAAAGCGATCCATAATTGTTTGACTCAAACGTAGCTTGCATGCTATCATCGATGTAAAGAGAAAGAGGAGTAAAGTCTGATCGGAGCATGAAGTCGTTCTCCCGCTGATGTTACCAGAGTTTCTCTATTTTTTGTTTCCATAGCTGGCAGCTCGAGCATGCCCCACTGCTCTCAAAGACGGTTACAGCTGATAACGCTTCAACAGCGTCTTTGTGAAAGCATAGCACCACCCTCGGGTTTCCCCTAATGTTAGCAACGTAGATGCTAGCCACCGGCTCAGCCTTCGACATGTTGAGAACCGCGTGGAATAGATTCTGAATTTCCTATAGAGGACCTTTTATAACAACTATTACTGGGAACGCTACTAAATTGAAGATGAACATTTAATATGCAGGAAATCATTTTAAAGACACTACCGCTGACTATCCCTCGAATAATTTGGCCACAATTTCACACATTGAACATACACGGTCCAGCCACATGTAGGTTTTGCCTAGTCTTGTTAACTCTGGCCTGACCAATCATTGTGCCATTCTCTGGTGCTCCCTACGGCGAGGGCTCTTCAGCAGTCCACTGTACGCCAAGACAAGCAGAAGGAGGGTCTCTTTGAACGGGATCTCAGGTCTCAGCTCCTCCCCTCACCCCCCTGGAACTTTGCTTTGATCCTGTCAGCCCTTCCTCACACAAAGGTCCCTGACTTTTGACTTGCAACCCCTCTTGTTTCATTTTAAGAGGCTTATTTGATCAATTACTTTCAACAATGCTGCAATGTTGTTGCAATGATGTGACATCATTGCAACAACTGACCAATAGACTGGCTACTGTAAGCCACACATGAGGCACGAAGCAGTACTAACAAATGCCAACTGTACCATGTTTCATGCACACAAACTCATTGCAGGATAATCTGTTTTCCATTTTAAGCTCCTTTAACAGCCTGTTACAAACCATACCATGGTGCTAGTAAAATAACACTTTCTGGCACTGTCATTGGTGCTAAGATTATCATTATCATTCAAAAAGATAAAAATAGAATGCTGCACTCAGCAGAGTGTAGATCTTCACCAGGTGTGTCTGCAACAACTACTGCTGTATTGTGTAATTGAATGATCGTAATTAGCTAACCCCCCGTCTAGACACCAATGGGCTATAAGGCTTCGTAAAACACACTTCATTAAAACCATTAGCTGTAGCCAAACATACCGCAAACTGTTTCCCCCCCACTGTGGGCTCAGAGTATGGGCTGGAGGTTGGAGACACACTTAGCTATGTTATCACTAGTGGCTCTTACAGGCCAGGGGCCTGTAATAAGGGTGGTGTTGGGAAAAATCTAAATGACTAATTAGTATGCGTTTAAATTATTAAAGAATGTGATACATTTTACAGAAGCTCATCTCTTCTGTCGTGTTTAAGGCCTGTGTCCTTGTGCGAACTTTCACTGACACTAGGTCTTCAGCAAATGTTTAGTCTATTAAGAAGCAGTTGATTGCCGAAAGAACACTTCAGCTGTTTGTCCTGAATAAGAATGATAACAAACGTGTAGAAAGCGTCAATACTTACGCAGGCCTGATTTGCGATAGAAAGTGACCTTTGTACTAGAACGAATCGTTAAAGTGTCCAGATACCTAGACGCCTGTGTGAAACGCGAAATGTGTGTGTGTTACCCTGTGCCAGCCCACTGCATGTTGTTTACTGAGTATAAATACCAGAGACTCGGAGACAGATCTTCGAGCGGTCTTGATGTACATTCTGTATGTGAATCAACCCTGTCTCCTTCTTTGCAAAGAATAAATGTCCATTGATGAATGATTTTTTACACCAGTCTCGAGTGAATTTTTCTAACATAATGGTCCTTCGAGCCGGATCTCAAGACCTCCACTTCTCTTCAGCTTTGAACCTGAAACCGTGCACGGGAGAGTCCAGGACTCTTGACAAAGACCTCCGCCAGATTCTCACACGAGAATCCTTTGGTAAATTGAGACGCCAGGATTTCGCTGAAGAGAACGGAGTGACGAGATCCCTTTTGGTGAACCAGACTGGTGAGAATCATTTACTTTGGGAAATCCGGAATTGGTCCTCCCTTAAGCCATAAGAACTAAGGGAGAGGGTTTATACCTCCCTTAAGCCATAAGAACTAAGGGAGAGGGTTTACCGGTAGTCCTCCCTTAAGCTGCAGAACCTAGGGGAGAGGACCTCCCTTAAGCCATTAGAACTAAGGGAGGGGGTTTCCTCTTTTAAGCCATCAGAACTAAAAGAGAGGTATTCTTTTTTACTAAAAAGAGAGTGCTATAAAATGAGTAGAAATGGGGGAGGTCTAAGGATGAATGCTTCTTCTCCTTCTTCTTTTTACTACAAAAATCAAATAAAAAAAAAAATAAAAATAAAAGGGGGGGAGTATAAGATTTGAGATTCTTCTTATAAAAATAAAAAAATTAAAAGATAATAATAATTAAAGACTTTTGAGAAGAATGGGCTAATACTAGCAAAGAGGAAAGAAAAGAGGTTTTAATATTAGACGAAAATGTGGTTATCAGAGGCGCAAGAGTGCAGAAAGGGAACAGAAAAGACAAAGACTGAAACGACTACAATGACAAGAGACAAGACAATGACAGAAAACAAGAAAATGATAAAGAATGTGAACATAACGTGACTAATTCTCCTGATTTGTATCCAAGCGTACACCTTTGTGAGGTGGTGTGGGGGGGACGGCCTCCTACGGATGTTCCCCCACCCTCTGCTTCACCCCCAGATCTTCCACAGGCGGCGGAGCTTGCTCAGACTTCACGAGCTCCCAACCATCCGAAAACTCCTCTCCTCTCTCTCCCGCCTCCCACTGTCCCGGAGGCTCTCAGACAAAACACAGAAACAACAACTGAGCTTGCGACGGTGCTGAGAAAAGTCATGAGCGAGACCTTTGACAGACCGCTCTACGAGCCAGAATCCAACAGAAGGGGCATAACACACGGTAAGCCACCTTTACAAATGTCAGACTAATCAGATTTTACTTCAGCAACAGTGCTGAATAACCAAAAGGAAACACGCAAACAGAATGCTGACACATATGTTATTGACTATGATGATGGTAATAATGAGGTGTCTAAACATGTTTGTTCTAGTGTGTATTTCCGAGACAATCAAAGACGTGGAGCCTTCCGCGGACGGAGCGGAGGACGAGGGAAGAGCAGAGGGGGAGGCGGGTTCGGAGGAGGGAGCAGAGGTGGACGGAGTGGAGCTTGCTTCGCCTGTGGAAAGAGGGGGCATTTGGCACGCACATGCAGGAGCAGAGAAAGAGTGGACATGGGGAGGACATCGGAGGAGGGGGACGTCTGGACACCACATTCAACGGATGCAGGTCATGTTAAAAAACACGCACACACACTGATGCACAGACACAAACTGACGGTAAAGAATAATGGATAGAAATATTAGAACTATATCAAATAGAATTGTGGGGTTAGAGCTATTGAAGGGTGTGAAGTAGTATTTTTTGTGTGATTTTGGAGCAGGTACAAACAGAATATCTATCGGTACCATTAAGAGAATGAAAGTGGTTTGAATAAACGATTGACTGTTGTGTGCAAGAGGTTTCTAACTCACCAAATTATAACTGCAGTGTTGATAAACTAGGACACGGTCAGAGCAAAGGCCGTGCTCTTATCTAAATTTAAACAAAATAAGTGAGACATTTCTCTCTCCTCTGCAGAGAAAGAGGCTTTGAAAACAATTAATGCAACTAAAATAGCTAAATTCGACCCACCAGGGGAAGAATCTTACTTTATATGGATGAACATGATCATAAAGTAAGCAAGAACAAACTCCAGCTTTGGAAAGAAAAAGTAAAATATTTGGGTTATGATTTATCTAAGAATGGCCGATACAAAAGAAAAGAAGCCACTCTCAAAGCAAACAAAAAGACAAATGATGGCATTCTTAGGAATGACTAATTTCTGTAAAAGTTGGGTTCCTAATTACGCTGAATTAGCTAAACCTTCATCAAAATTGATTTATGATAAACCTAGGGCAGCACACAACAAATTGTGCTGGACTCTTGAAGCAGACAACGCTTTAATGGTATTAAATAAGATGTTAACAAGTCCATCAGTGTTGGGATTGCCAAATTATGACAAGTCATTTACACAAACAGTAGACTACAGAGGGGTTTTACATTCCATTTGAAGATGCAGATGTGACTATGTTTGTTGATGACTCGTGTAAGAAGAAATTAGATGGTAAAAATGCAATGGGATATGCAGTAGTGACAAATAATAAAGTGTTAAAATTTGAGTCTCAAACATTTTTTTCAACACAAAGCTGCAGAACGAATTACTCTCACAGAGGCAAACTGAGAAAAGACAAGGTCATCACTATCAATACAGATAGTAACTATGCATACTCATCCTTACATGTGTTTGCTCAGCAGTGGAAAAATAGAGAGATGGTGACATCAACTAACAAACCTATTATACATAGAGAATTGATACCAAATTTTCTTTTGAAGTGCAACATTTAGATCACGAGATCTTAAAAGACATGCAAACAAATGCTGCAGAGCAAGAATAAAAAACCTATTGGATAAAACAAAACTGCAAAATAAACAAAATTTCTGGGAATGACCTGAGGGCAAACTAATATTACCGAAGCCCTTATATAGATATACGCAGTGGCGGCTGGTGGAAAATTTTCGAGGGAGGGCCATCCTATCAATTTCAGAAAACATCCCAGTATGATTTCATGCAAAAAAAATTTAGCATCAAACACGCATTATTACTTGGCAGTTAATACACGGCAGTCAATACACGGCATGTATTTCGCCGGTCTACGGCGGCCATTCGCACCTCCGCCGGCGTCGCCCCGAGAGACGCCCGGCACGACCGCACGGCGCAGACCGCGGTTATGGAGAAACGTTTTTAAAAGCACCGTAGTGTCCAGCAGTGCTGTGGCATCCTCGGATCGCGAGGAGTAGTATAATGTCAGTTTATACTGTTGATCCAGTTTTCACTGATTCTTGACTTTCGGTATTAGAGTAAATTGAATGTGTTCTGTGAAGCATATAATATAGTCCCGTCGGCCTACCGGGGATTCCCCCGGTATCCCCGATGGCCAGTCCGCCCCTGCTTGTGGATACGTATGGTATGTCGAAGTAATCAGCGTACTTTTAGGAAGAAAGGAAGTTGATTGACTGACTTGTACGAAGTAGTGAAGCTTCGCATGTAGTCTGCTGTCTGATTGTGAGGTCAGGCTGATCTGATATCAGCTCTTTGGCTGCAGAATCGCCGCCAAAGTTCTCCTCTCAAACGGGTCTTGGAGGAGGAGTGGTCGCGCTGGCGCGCTCGCCTGTAGAGACTTCTTCTGACGAGAACGCGCAGCTCCGGGGCTTGATCGTTCTTGCCCACAGCTGAATCTATTTGAGGGCGCTGATTGGCTAAATTGTATGTCACTCATTTATATCTTGAATCAGCAATTGGCTAAACGGCTTCATAGACCCGTCTCTTTTGGGCAAAAACGATCAAGCCCCCCTCGCTGCGCGCTCTCAGACGTGTCATGCACACAGGCAGAGAGCACGAGCAGACGAGCACACGGGGAGAGGACGAGCAGGAAAAGCATATATTTTGCGCAGATATCATATTGTACACACATTACTGGGTACATTCCATAGTTAAAAAACACAAATATTGACAATTTGTATAATTTATGATTATTATAATTTTTTTTTTTTTTTTTTTTTTTTTCCCGTGTGGCTCATGGTGGGGCAATGCCCCATTGCCCTCTCTTGACCAGCCGCCACTGGATATACGGCTCTATTGACAAACGTGTAGAAAGCGTCAATACTTACGCAGGCCTGATTTACGATAGAAAGTGACCTTTGTACTAGAACGAATCGTTAAAGTGTGCAGATACCTAGACGCCTGTGTGAAATGCGAAATGTGTGTGTGTTACCCTGTGCCAGCCCACTGCATGTTGTTTACTTTGTATAAATACCAGAGACTCGGAGACAGATCTTCGAGCGGTCTTGATGTACATTCTGTATGTCAATCAACCCTGTCTCCTTCTTTGCAAAGAATAAATGTCCAATGATTAATGATTTTTTACACCAGTCTCGAGTGAATTTTTCTAACAGGTGGTAAGTGAGGAGTCAGCAGGCAGTGGCAGAATGAAACAGGTACAAAAAAGTGTGAGTCACTGCAACCATGAGAGCGTGCAGCCAGAAGTGGGGACCCAAATTATTATGAAGTTTGCTGCAGCAGAATACGAGATTAGCCGTTGACAGACACAGAGGTGCACACTCACTCACTTACTCACAGAGGCACACACCCACACGGACGCATGCGACTGATCGCAGGAATCTCTTGGCGGAGATAACAACAACAAAACACATTCTACCCATAATTCTAAAACAGTTTATGGAGACGGAGCAGAAGAGGTTTAGCAGTTGTTGTGTTGTTGATGTGTTTCACTGTAAGCAGAGGTTTACCAAACTACCTAGAAATGCAATTGTGGAAGCATTTAACTGTTAAACAAAAATAACTACTACCGTGAAAGGAACTTTCGTTTTTTGTGTTAATTTAAGGAGAAAATGTTTAGTGAATCGTACATGGCATTTTACATGATATTGTTTACTTATGTAGGTCATATAGAGTCATCAGTATTAAACTGAGACGGGTTCATAAGCAGTTAAAAGTTCCTCACACTAACTTTTAAGAATTTAGATGTAGTGTAGATGCGGTCCAAGTCAGAAGTCATAATCTGCTACAGAATGTTGAATTGCCCCGAAGTGAAGGAGTTCAGGTGTCTCCTGTTCATGAGTGACGGTTATAATAACAATAATATTTAACTTTATTTATACGGCACCTTTCGTAATAATGTTAAAAAGTGCTTTCCAGAAGAAAATAAAACCAGACAAGGCTGTGCCTGAGTTCAGCAGGAAGACGTATTGGAAAAAGCCTAATCACCACCACAAACTGTGACCTATAGGAGCCACCAGCAGGGCTCCATCCGAGGATCTAAAAGCTCTAGAGGGCAGATACCAGGGCCCTGCTTCAGAAAGCAGGTTTAACAAACTCTGGACCTGACCCTAAACTCTGAGTTGACTAAGAACAGGTTCCAGAACAGCTGATCAGAGTTTGTTCAATCAACTCTTTGTTCACTCTGAGTTAGGCTGGCACGGTGAATAAAAAAGCCATCATCAATGGACCTCCTATTTCACGATTCACCATGGTAACAGGTAAACAACAGGCAGCCTCCACTTTAATTCAGTGGAAGTAGAGATATTAATGCATGTAAGATATGTATGGACTGTGCACATTTATCTTTAAAAAAGAGCCGAAGTCAGAGAGGGGAAAAGAGTCAATAAGTGAGCACAATTAAGTTTTATTCAGTATTTTCGATTCATTCATAATTTACCAGACTGTGATAAAGTGGTGGAATCTGACTGTGTATCTCTAGTCTACATTTTAAATATATTATTAGCTTCAATCTGATGGGTAAAAAACACAGGGGCCAACTGAAGATGGAAAATATAGTTTTAATATTTAAAAGAATATGTAGCTCAATAGAGGAGACATGACTGGTGTAGGTACTTACAGCTCCAAAAACATCAGCGTAAAGTTTCAAGTAGGAGTTATTTGGATAAACTGATTACATATTGGGAATCTAAATGGTTTCTAGTCTGACAAATTATGAAAAATTGAATAACAGCTTTTTTAAGAGCTTAAAAACTGTTTTTTTGACAAGTAAAGGGTGATAACGGTGGCGATGCAAAACAAAGTAATCGCACTTCCTTCTAAAATGAAATTAATGGGGAAAATGTGGCAAAGCTGAAGCGCTCTAGTTCAGGCCAAAGAATAAGGGGAATGAGTCTTACTTACAAAAGAGGTTTTAAAGATGCAGTGTTTAGGATTTTCTGGCCAATTGTAACCAACTGAAACATCTTGCGTGTGCCAAACGTGTCGGAGAACTACAGTGGCTGACTCAGAAATTTGAAAACATTGTTAGATCCGGGGGTTTTCCTTGGCCCGATACGGGGCTACTTATTGACTCAGCTCTCTATTAAAAGATTGGCAAGCTGGTGTTTTTTCGAGGAACTCGCCTGGCTCTGCTAACTACCGTTACTCCTGACGTCTCCCCTGCTTCCTCTGTAGACACGCACTCGGCCGAGGGGCCACCCTAGCCCCGGGCGCACCCACCTGTCGCGTCAGTTATGGTAGCTTCCTCTTTTGGATCCGTGCTCTTGGTAAATTGCCAGGTTTGGTTTTAACAGCTTGGATTACTCATAAAGCCGTAAGTGATTGTTAAGTGGATAGGTCATTAGGATAACCATTCAGAACTCAGTTGTTACATAGATTTAACTTTTTACTATCATGAGGAACATTCACTACGTAAGCAAAATGAATGCACTTGAGAAATTTACTTTAAATGCAGGTTAGATATTTATTGCAAAATATATTTAGCAAGGGCAAAGCTTCAGCTCACATAAAATAATAATACTACACATGATTTCTTACTTTCAATTCTTTGATTATACTCATGTTTAGATGCCGAGTCCGCTCGGTTGGAGCTGGCTTTGGGTGCGGTGAAACGTTCTTTTTTGGAGTTGTCAGGGGCGAGGGTCTGGCCAGACCCTCCTCGCTCCTTCCTGCTCGGCAAACGACGTCCGTTCAGCGATCTTTGATCTTGTTAAAGTTGAGCAGGGAGGATAGGTGGTTCTTCGTCTTTCAATCTTTGCTCATGGAAGGGCCGTCTTCTTCTTTCATCTTTTTTCGGTACTTTCACTCTCACACAGTCTGCACCCTTACTCAGATACACCCATCATTATTATTATCATTAGGTTGACATTTGTTAAAATCACTTTATATTTGTTATGTAATACCTGCTTGCTTTAAAATAATTATTCTATTTCATCTTTTAACTCTTAATTTTACGCTTTGTGTCCCTTTAACCTAATTTACAGGCCTACCATGTATTCCTCATTTAAGGCTGGTCCTGGGAACTCAACTCTTTTTTGACAACATGAAAGGCTCTCTCATGAGCCAGAGTTTGGTTTGTCCGTTCTGGGCTACTGTACAAACATGGCGGCCGGCTGCGTGGAGAGGACCTGCTGCCAAGATATGATGGGAATATGAAGGGAGGATGGCGCTGGATGGAGATAATCCAGTTGTGTTGAGTGTGTGTCTGAGTGTGTGTCTGCTACAGACAGCAGTGATGATGGGCACACAGTTAATGGGCACTCTCTCACTCTCTGGTTTGAATGCTGTTTGGAGGAGATTCACAGCAGCATGATTTAAGATAGACCTGTCAGCATGGAGACACACTGACTGCAGACAAGCACGCAGCTATGCTCTGCCAACCACAATGCACTCACACACATACACTCACTGCATAACATCTCAGTGGCTTATGCAAATCGAACACTATCTCTCTCTCTCACACACTCACACACACACACACACAGAGCACAGCAGAGCGTCTCGGAGATGGTTTCGGGGCCTGAAGCGAGACGCTGTAAAGAGACCAGATGCCATTTGAATGCTATTTACAACACTTGAGTTGGGCCTTTTTCAAATAAATACCATTGTGGCAGTTATCAGCTAATGACAATCAGGCAGGAGATGTGGAGTGGAGCCAGACGACAGCAGAATATGGATGATATAAAAAAGACATCCTAGGAATAAAATGTTCCTCTCTTCCCTCCCTGCCAGTCCATCACAAACGCTGCAGAGCTCAGTGAATGTCAGAGGGGAGTTTAAGAGTCTAATCGGAGTGCATGTCATGTCAGGGAGGAATGTGGGAAACTATTTATTTTCAAATCACCCACCAGTTTGTTCAGGAGCCGAGACTGAAGAAAGGTGTGAAAGTGCCAAACAGGAGAGATGCCAAGAGCTGCCAGTTTGTGTTTATGAGGAAAACAGATCAGAGCTTTGGCATTTCACACATACTTGACAGGCTTCAGAAAGTTTCATGGCTCATGGCGGATGTAGGCTGAGTGGGCCGATGAAATGCTACAGGACACTCAATGTATATGAGCTGCTTCTAGAACAGCACTGACGCTGTTTAGGGGAAAACCAAAGACCAGAACTAACATCCTCAAACACAGTTTAACCCATTCGTCATCTTAACGTTATGTTGCCAGTCAGCGCTGCTTGTCTTCCAGAGCAAGTTGTTATGTGCTGTGCAATAACCATGCAAAGTATAGACAGTAATGGACAGATGACTGAACAGACCTGTCAGTTTGTTCCTGTACACCTGGACTCTGCACTGTCTGTGAGTACACGAAGAGCTACTGAAAGGAGTAATCCCTTCCTTTGTAGGCTCCCTGGAGGGAGCCAGGCCGATGCTGCCTCAGCACCTATAGATTTTATTATCCTAATGTGACACTGTGTTCCCTCAGCATCATCCTTGGCGCATGTTAAAAACGATATCCGACAACAGTTAGGAACAAAATATTGCAACCGGGAAGGTCAGGTGACATCATTCTGCAAAAAAAAAAGCCATATGCTTCAGTTTGTTTTATTTTTGGATCAATGGGTCTTTGGATCCATGGCCATGGACAAAAAGGTCTTCGGTCAGAATCAGAATCAGCTTTATTGGAATTTCACTCCGGTTTCCACTTCGCTCTCAATGTACATACACAAGTTTACAATAAACAAAATATATATATATATATATATATATATAAAAAATAGAACAATGGCAACAACAAAAAAGTAGAAGAGATGTAGGTATAAACAATTATGTACAATATAAGTATAAATATATATCCAAAAAGTATATATATGTTAGTGCTGGGCAAGTTAACGCGTTATTATCGCGTTAACACATTAATTAATTAACGTCGACAATTATATTATCGCTCGTTAACGCATTATTTTTGTTATTATTATTTGTAAAGTGCGTTGCTCACTGGCAGCGGTGGAGGGAGGCTTCAGACTACGTGGATGCAGCGTGTGGGAGAAGTAGAGATAAACAAAAGCAAGACAAGCTAACAGATGCTACAGAGAAGTGGAGACAAACTGCAGGTTTGTGTTGTGGAAGATGTCGGTCTGAGGAACGTTCTCAAGGTGCGTTCGCGTCACGTTTAGGATCGCAAAGAATGATGAGCCTCAAGACGCACCATCACAAGAAGAACACACGAGTTGTATTAAAGGAGAGGACGACTAAAGCGACGGCGTTACAACGAGCACCAGCTGGGTCACCATCATCACCTCGGAGTTACAGCATCATAGTGATGAACAGTAGAGCTGCATTCATGCTCTGACTGTCATGAAGACAGACATTTTTGCTGAAACGTGCTGAAACATTGTATTCCTGTTGCAGAGCAGTGGAACGTTCCACATACAGTCACACACTGAGCACAGATAGTGAAGAGATAGAACTGCTGCTGTGTAAAGGGAATACTGCTGCCAACAAGAACCTGATGTGTTTAAAGTGTTTACACCAAATGTTATTGACCTTTTGTTCAGTACTTTTAGAATAAAAGTGCGCAATACACTACTTTTGAATTCATTATTGAACTTTGCCAAAATCATGCGATTAATCGCGATTAAAAATTGTAATCGTTGCCCAGCACTAGTATATATATATATATATATATATATATGAACATAAACCTATAAACAACAATGGTAATGGGAATTGAGGTGAAAGTGCAAGTGGTGGTAATAGTGCAAACAGAGGTAATAGTGCAGTATGTCTGATGAATTGTTCATCAGCGTGACGGCCAGTGGAAAGAAGCTGTTCCTGTGTCTGGTGGTTTTGGCGTACAGAGCTCTGTAGTGGGGTTGAGGGAACATGAGGTTGAGGGAACATGGTGTTGAGGGAACATGGAGCTGAGGAAACAGGGCTGAGGGAACAATGGGCTAAGGGAACATAGGTCCGAGGTAACATGTGGCTAAGGGAACATAAGGTTGAGGGAACATAAGGTTGAGGGAACATGAGGTTGAGGGAACATGGGGCTGAGGGAACAAAGGGCTGAGGAAACAGGGCTGAGGGAACAAAGGGCTAAGGGAACATAGGTCTGAGGTAACATATGGCTAAGGGAACAAAAGGCTGAGGGAACATGGGGCTGAGGGAACGTATGGCTGAGGGAACATACACAGCAACTTCTAGCCTTTGGAATACTCTGTGTGAGTTAAAATCAACTCAATTTGATTATGCTTAACCATCAGATGGACTCTAGGGCAGAGTTGAAGTAACTATTTTCAGGGAGTTGATCTTTGAACTCTTTTCAGAAGTTAAAACTGAACTCCTGAGTGAAAGCCTGCCCCTATCAACTCTGTGTGACTCCCCCGTCGACGCTGTGGAGTTCTTCTGCTTCCTGGTCTCCACCACAACCCAGGACCTCAAGACCCTAACATCAGCTGCATCACCAAGAAGGCTCAGCAGAGGATGTACTTCCCGAGACAGCTGAAGATCTCAACCTGCCAAAGACAATGATGGTGCACTTCTACACAGCCATCGTTGAGTCTATCTGCAGCCACTGCCAAGGACAGCTACCAAGATATCATGCCCCCTTACTACACTGCAGTGTAAAGTTAGCAATACAAGTTATTGAATAGGTGCAATGCCTCAGTGACTCACATCATTCATGGTATTCAAACATTTGTCATTAGACCTGCTCAAGGGACCTGATAGTGAAATGGCAAGTCTGTTGAGTGAAGTAACAGCAATAAGAGAGTTTGCAGGACTCTCTTGGTCCATAACTTGACTTGTGTAATGCCTGCCTGCAAACCCTTGAGCCATGTCAGCCTTCCCTCACCACTCATCCTTCTCCCATTCGGCCTAGTCTGCCATCCAGCATCGCCCCTCGGCCTTCTGCCTCAGCCAGCCATCATCTTCTCTCCATTCTCTGTGGTCTAACAATAAATGTCAGAGTCCTGTGACATCACAACAACTTGTGATGACTCAGTACTGATTAGACGAGTCCCTGAGCAGGAGGCAGCACCATAGTGATGCCAGTGCATCACACAGACACTTTCACCATGGCCCTTCCAGAGCATCTGTCTCCATGCATGCATGTCCAAACGTGTTGACATCTAATAAGTCAGCTGAGTGGACACATGCATCCTGCTGACAGAGCTGTTCAGGGTCTGACTCTGACTGCTATCAAGCAGCAGTAATGAGTTCAGTACAGAATGTGATTGATGGAAACTTCATAAACAAAACAAAACAAATAGGAATATGTCATCAAGCTGTCTTGGCATTCATTCTGAATTACAGCTCAATCTTCCATTTTGGCTAAACAGCCCCTTGGTTGTTTCACCCTGACAGCAGCTCAGTGTCTTCCTCACACAGCTTTACCAAAATTGCCTGTCCATACCCACTCCCACTCTACTGCAGCCAGCCTCTTCTCTAATAAGATAATATAAGATAAGATAAGATCATCCTTTATTAGTCCCTCAGTGGGGAAATTACAGGATTACAGCAGCATCGCTCACAAGTAATAAAATGAAGAAAAAAAAATCAAGTAGTATAAATAGACTAAACAGTAAACAGTAGTAAATATGACAGTAAAGAAGAATACAAAATATACCAGTATGTACAGACGGAGTAAAAATGTGAAATGTAAGATAATACTTAAACGTATTGGATATTGCACGGGATTGACAGTAAGAAGACTATTAAATATACCAGTATATACAGGCAGAGGCAGAGTAAAATGTAAGATAATACTTAAACGTATTTGATATTGCACGGGATTGACAGTAAAGAAGACTATTAAGTATACCAGTAAATACAGACGGAGTAAAATGTAAGTGTAAGGTAAATACTTAAACGTATTTGATATTGCACAGGATTGCACGGATTAGGTATTGCACCAGGTGAATGAATTAAGTGTTCAAGTGTTCATGTTCAGTCCAAATGTTCGTGTTCAAAGCCGAACGTTTTGTTAATGCTGGCTGTGCCGATTCCACAGCCTTTGTTATTGCACTGTTCTCTCGCTTAACACTGATAACTTAATTGACCTCTTTCACAAGTCCTGTCTGTCTTCTCCAGACTCCTTTACACCTCTGAAGATCAGAGCTAGGAAGACTCAGGCAGACCTTTGGCTGAATGAGTTTACACACTCTATTAGAAGGGACTGCCAGAAAGCAGAGACTGCACTTTCTACATCGTCACTTTCTAAATAACACCCCCAACATTGGGTTGAACATCTTGCACTTAATCAAAGATCTCTCACTGGCTATGTTGGACCCTCCTGCTCTTAATCATTTCTGCGCCGTCTCTTTACCCCACTTAGGGGTAGAATTGCAGGCCTGATGCCCACTAGCTGTCATTTTCAAGCAGTTGGTCGTAGCTTACTGACAACTTTTAAAAGTTCTCTAGCCACATGTACCATCCCGTCTTGTTTAAAGCACACCTGATTTCAGACACTCCTCAAAAAGCCTGGTCTTGACCCGGCCAATTTACAAGCTTCTTTCTTGTCTAAGGTTTTAGAAAAAAAAAGTTGTTTTTAATTAGAATCTGTCCTTTTTGAAACAAAACAGTACATTCTAGAAATGCCAGTCAGGGTTCGGGAACTCTATAGCACACAGATATAGCACAATTTCTGCGGCTGCCCTTGATTGGTTCCACTCTTGCATTTCAAACATTTCATTGTTTCCAATGGCAGCTCATCCTCCACACCTGGAAATATTTCATGTGGGTGGGCTTCTGCTAAGTTTGGTTTCAGGTCCACTTCTCTTCAGTCTTTATGCTCCCAATGGGAAGAATCATCTCACCTCTTTTCACTGCTATGCTGATAAATAGTGAATGGACTGCACTTGTAAACGCTTACTCCGATCACTTAAAGCGCTTTAACACTACATGTCATCATTCACCCATTCATACAACATTCACAGCTATGGGAGCAATTTGTGTCTCGCCCAAGGACACATGATGCTGTGATTGAAGGACGGCCCTGCTCTACCACTGAGCTAGCGCTGGTCCTCAGATCTACTGCCTCTAAATGACCAAAGTCAGGACTATTTAACTTACAACTGTCTCCAAGACTTTAAAGACGTTAGCTCAGAATCTCTTTCAGTTAAAGCTTGGGTTGGTAACCTTTAAAACATTTTCAAAAATATTTTTGTTGAAACTCTTTTTACATCCTGACAGCAATCCATAAATCAAATACTCTGGTATGTTGCAGGACTGTAATAAGCGTAATAAGTTGTTTCATTCTGCCGGGTGTGATGCTCCGTTGGTCTGGAGCGGCCTGCTGGACAGGCCGCTCTGTTGATGCACCGTAACACCCACTTCTGTTGAACCCGTTCCGTTCTATCCTCTGGGTTAATGTGTTGAAACTTTTATTCATTTCCATGCACATATCTCAATGCTTGTAATTGTAGGCTTATGTATATATGTCTTTTTGAAGCACCCAATATAAATATATATTTAATAAACACACATACACACCTGGACACACACAGCGCCATCAACAGGCAGAGAAGGGCAAAAAATCATCCGCTCCATATTTTTGAAGCATTGCATTAAAAAAGCTACGGAAACTTCAAAATAAAACTTCCTGAATTGCACATAAAGCAATAAATGGATTCTAAAAACGCTTTTGACGAATAATTTAACCAGTATATTCTTACTACACATCAAAATATGGGCTATAGCGGAAAACTGTTTTTATGTACAGTTACAGTTTTAACGCAAAGATCAAAATGAAGGATTTTCTCCCTCAAAACCCAGAAATGAAGGCGAAGCATTTCTGAAAAATGGAAACTAAAACTTTGAATGGAAGCCACGTAACCAATAAGAATTTATTGACACAAGCACAATTTGTTACACAAAAATAATGGGTCACATTTACGCAATTTATACAGGTCTAGAACTCAATGTACAATTAACAGACTAACTAAATACCAATAGTTAAATATGTACTCACATTGCACACAATATCATTAAAACCTACACAAAAAACATGTACTGTGTGAAAGTAACACGAGTCTACATAAAAATCGCATTATTTACAAAAAAGGTGGATTTGAGATCTTTAGCAAAAGGACTCTGATGTCTGTTGGAGGTTCTCATATCCGTCTGTCAGAGACATTATACAATCTATCATGTAAAAGCTCCCCGCTAGAAAGTATTATTCAGTCTCTTAATAGTTGAAAAGATTATAAAGTAATAAAGTCAAGTAGCCAGAGCTGAAGAACACCAAATACACTAAATACTGCGCTTTGCTTGGACGGTATGGCGGTTTTTCCCTTTTAAAGCAGGCTGGTGAGATTAGCAGTTAGCTTCATGAAGTGCACTTTAAGCCTTAGCTTAGCAACTGTCTGCAATGAGTGTTTTTATTTAAATTTAAATTGATACATATAATCCTTCAATACTCTCATCAGGTTGTGGACATCACTACATACAGTTCACACAGTAAGGTTGATGGAGAGAGGGAGGACAGCAGCGATGCTGTGCTAGAGGCTGCACCCGGCAGATGGAGGTGGACATCTACAACACTCACAGGAATCTCACTGAGTGGGAACACCGATACGGACTCATGCTGACTTGACTGCTGCTCTCCAGTCACTGCAGGTGTTACCAGAGGAGGCTGCTCTATTGGTCCTATTGTGATATTGCATGTTATTGTTGTAGTTATATGAGCGCATACTAACCTGCGGTGAACACTAGAATAGAAGTGCTGCTGTATGGGACTGTTGAGGCTGTGATGGATGACATGCTGCTCACTCTCAGCCCTATAGGCATGGTGCACAATGATGAGGGACACTAGCTATCATCTCTACGTCTTCTTTTGAAAATGCATCATTCAATGTGCACAGAGTACGTTATGGAAGCCCTGAGAGGCAAGTGTGAAAAATGATATTGTGGCGATGCATTTTCTAAATCTGATCTGAATAGTCTTCTCTCTTGTTACAGATTACAACTCAAAGAACATTCTCCTGCCAACAGCTTTTGTTTCTACTGTTCTTGAGTCATAAACTCTTCAGATCAGACGTAGATCAACAGAATGTCTCGCTTGCCTCTCTGGGCTTCCGTAGTAAGTTCATGTTTTGCAGTCATTTCCAAAGTCCCAATCACAGTTGAGCAAGAACTCTGAAAACTTTGGGCAACTGTTGTGGCGTTGTACAGATAAGTAATGATAAATGTAATGAAATGTGAAGACACTGTACTGTGGAACTCTGTGTCAGCTCTACATCAACACCACCACTAATGATACATTACCCAATCAAATCTTTCTTGTTAAGTCAATAAAGTAATATTTAGGTCAAATTTACAGTTGTACAACATGAGCTACAATGAGCACATCAAAAGCAACTTGAAAAGAATCAAATCTCGGCTCGAACCTTCAGACGGTGCTTTTGTTGAGGGACTACTTCTAGTGACATGGACTGACTCATGGTGTAGATGCTGTGCAGCAGACGAGGAGCATGGAACAGCTTGTTCCTTTGTGTTGAGAGCAGAATGATTTATGTTGTAATTCCATCCTGATAAAAGACCTGACATACTCCAACACAGACGTGGATGCTGGCATCAGGCAGCTCTGCCCATCACTGGGTGCAGCGGATGTGTAATTGGCACAGGCTTACATTTTGGTCATCTGCATGGACTGCTGACAAAAAATTACTTTGTCAAATGTGAAAGACGGGAAGAGTAAAATCTGTGCTAATCACAGTGCTAGTCTGTGACAGATAACGCTGACGGGCCTTCTCTGGTCATGCTGATGCTGCCTGCAGACGGTTGGTTCTGAGAGCTGGAGACAGAGAGCTGAGACCGGTTGATGTGCCCTCCATCTGTCAGCAGGGATCCTCTTTGCACAGATGAGGTATGTGTATGCTCACAGGTACATACTGCAGGCCTGTGTGTGTGTCTGTGTGTGCAGACATTCACCATGCTGCACATCAGCTGCGTGTTGGTGATCCAGCAATATAGAAAAATGAGACAACATGACAGATGAACACAAACTTCAGTCCAGTTCTGAGAGGGAGAGAGGAGGAGGAGGAGGGGGGGGGGGGTATTACTCAGAGAAGGGAGGGAACATGCCGAGGTCAGCGAAGTCCTCTATGTTGTAGTTGGCTGTTCCCTGGGTGGGATCTCCGGCCATGGGCAACATGTCCTGCAGAGACACGGATACATATCACATATCTGTGTACGATGGTCAGCAGCCAGCAGCTGGAGGACTGTGTGTCAGAGTGTGTGTGTGTTACCTGGAAGACTTCTGTCTGGCTGGGGTTGGGGTGTGTGTGCTGTTCCCCGGCCTGCTGGGAGTGATGCTGGTTCTGCCACTGGGACCAGACCTCACTGGGCCGACCCTGGAACTGGGCTCCACTCTGACTGCTCTCCCCCGACACATCTGGAAACACACAGAGGGTGTCACTCAGACATGAGTTTGACGGATTGCATATTTAAAGTAGAGTGAAACCCACGGTACGTTGTGGTTCGTTCAGAGCATTAGTATATTACGATGTGAGGAGATAGTGCAGGAATGTCTACCTGAGCACAGAATGGAGAACATACAGCCCATACAGTCTGGGGTGTATGTGAGTGATTGAGATGCCTCCAGTCTGCTGTACTATGCATAATGCAGCATTGGGGTCATTTCACATAACTGAATGCTTATCGATCGAATGATGTACTCTTTTGGTTTCAGTATCACTTTAAGGGTACTTATGTCGTCACTTTCTAAACAATACCCAGCCCTACTAAAATAGGATCAATGTTCTCATGAACACTGGAGAAATGGGAGGTCTGATAGAAGTCTTTGTCACATAAAGGCCTGCTTCTCTGCGCTGTTACTAGTATTTGAAAATGTCATCAACAAACTAATTAATTGCCTGACTGACAATTCTGAGCTGCAGCTAAAAACTCCAACACGAGATATGAATGTACAGACACACACACACGCACACGCACGCGCTCCCGGCGAGGCTGTTTTGAGAGTTTACCGAGTACATCAAAGCAAAGCAGAATGATAAGCTGTCGGCCTCTCAGCAGAGGAACATTCTGACTGTTTCACAATAAAGAACTAAAGGCTGATATTTTCTCTGGCCAGATAAGAGCAAGAGGCTGAGTCGCTGATGGAGAGAGGGAAGAGAGCACATGTAAAAAATACAGATGGAAGAGTAGTTACCCAAACACAGAGGAGGCTGCTCTTGTAAACATGAAGTGGAAAGCATACAAGATAAGGAAAATGCAGAGCTTCTCACTCGTGAATACTAATGAACACATGCAACAACAGAGCAAATGAATGGCACTGGCTAGGTTAGGGTTAGGGGTTAGGGTTTAGGGTTAGGGTTAGGGTTACTGACTTCTTCATCCTTCAAATGGGCAGCAAAGAGCTCTGACAGCAAAGAGAGAGAGAGAGAACGACGGATGGACGGAAAGTAAAAATCCAAGTAAGAAAATGATCCTGAGGAAATCAAGAATAAATAAAGGAGGTGGCAGAAAGACAGATCATGCATTTGGCTAATGTGTGTGTCCATTAAAAGGCTATCAAGGAGCCGTTACAGGCTGGACATGCTCACTTCTACAGCAATGTGGGATTGAGCAGCTGGCTGATGAGCCGTCACTCACTGAACACACGGAAACCTTCACCAATCTGTTTCTTCTGTCATCCCATTTAAAGCCACACAAGCAGTGTGGCCCAGGTGATGAGATGAGGTCAGTCCACCCCTGTGATTCAGAGTGAATCTATTTAATTATGGATTAATTGGCTGATTATTTCTTGATCTACAACCGTGAAAAATGCTGCTCCCAGAGCCCTGGTTGTGACTCTCCTGGTGTCTATCTGACTCTCCTGGTGTCTGTCTGACTCTCCTGGTGTCTGTCTGACTATCGTGGTGTCTGTCTGACTCTAGTGGTGTCTGTCTGACTCTCGTGGTGTCTGTCTGACTCTCGTGGTGTCTATCTGACTCTCCTGGTGTCTATCTGACTCTAGTGGTGTCTATCTGACTCTCTGACTCTCCTGGTGTCTATCTGACTATCTGACTCTCCTGGTGTCTGTCTGACTCTAGTGGTGTCTATCTGACTCTCCTGGTGTCTATCTGACTCTCCTGGTGTCTATCTGACTCTAGTGGTGTCTATCTGACTGTAGTGGTGTCTATCTGACTCTCGTGGTGTCTATCTGACTCTAGTGGTGTCTATCTGACTCTCCTGGTGTCTATCTGACTCTCCTGGTGTCTATATGACTCTCGTGGTGTCTATATGACTCTCGTGGTGTCTATCTGACTCTCCTGGTGTCTGTCTGACTCTAGTGGTGTCTATCCGACTCTAGTGGTGTCTATCTGACTCTCCTGGTGTCTGTCTGACTCTAGTGGTGTCTATCTGACTCTAGTGGTGTCTGTCTGACTCTAGTGGTGTCTATCTGACTCTCCTGGTGTCTATCTGACTCTCGTGGTGTCTATCTGACTCTAGTGGTGTCTATCTGACTCTAGTGGTGTCTATCTGACTCTCCTGGTGTCTATCTGACTCTAGTGGTGTCTATCTGACTCTAGTGGTGTCTATATGACTCTCGTGGTGTCTATCTGACTCTCCTGGTGTCTATCTGACTCTAGTGGTGTCTATCTGACTCTCCTGGTGTCTATCTGACTCTAGTGGTGTATATCTGACTATCCTGGTGTCTGTCTGACTCTAGTGGTGTCTATATGACTATCCTGGTGTCTGTCTGACTCTCGTGGTGTCTATCTGACTCTCGTGGTGTCTATCTGACTCTCCTGGTGTCTATCTGACTCTAGTGGTGTCTATCTGACTCTAGTGGTGTCTATATGACTCTCGTGGTGTCTATCTGACTCTCCTGGTGTCTATCTGACTCTCGTGGTGTCTATCTGACTCTCGTGGTGTCTATCTGACTCTAGTGGTGTCTATCTGACTCTAGTGGTGTCTATCCGACTGTTCCTGGTGTCTGTCTGACTCTAGTGGTGTCTATCTGACTCTCGTGGTGTCTGTCTGACTCTCGTGGTGTCTATCTGACTCTAGTGGTGTCTATCTGACTCTCCTGGTGTCTATCTGACTCAAGTGGTCTCTATCTGACTCTCCTGGTGTCTATCTGACACTCCTGGTGTCTGTCTGACTTTAGTGGTGTCTATATGACTCTAGTGGTGTCTGTCTGACTCTCGTGGTGTCTATCTGACTCTCCTGGTGTCTATCTGACTCTAGTGGTGTCTATCTGACTCTCCTGGTGTCTATCTGACTCTAGTGGTGTCTGTCTGACTCTCCTGGTGTCTATCTGACTCTATTGGTGTCTATATGAATCTTGTGGTGTCTATATGACTCTCGTGGTGTCTATCTGACTCTAGTGGTGTCTATCCGACTGTCCTGGTGTCTGTCTGACTCTTGTGGTGTCTGTTTGACTCGAGTGGTGTCTATATGACTCTCCTGGTGTCTATCTGACTCTCCTGGTGTCTGTCTGACTCTAATGGTGTCTAGCTGACTCTCCTGGTGTCTATCTGACTCTAGTGGTGTCTATCTGACTCTCGTGGTGTCTATCTGACTCTCCTGGTGTCTATCTGACTCTCCTGGTGTCTATCTGACTATCTGACTCTCGTGGTGTCTATCTGACTCTCGTGGTGTCTGTCTGACTCTCGTGGTGTCTATCTGACTCTCCTGGTGTCTATCTGACTCTAGTGGTGTCTATCTGACTCTCCTGGTGTCTATCTGACTCTAGTGGTGTCTATCTGACTCTCCTGGTGTCTATCTGACTCTAGTGGTGTCTTTCTGACTCTAGTGGTGTCTATCTGACTCTCTGACTCTCCTGGTGTCTATCTGACTATCTGACTCTCCTGGTGTCTGTCTGACTCTCGTGGTGTCTATCTGACTCTAGTGGTGTCTATCTGACTCTCCTGGTGTCTATCTGACTCTCCTGGTGTCTATCTGACTCTAGTGGTGTCTATCTGACTGTAGTGGTGTCTATCTGACTCTCGTGGTGTCTATCTGGCTCTCCTGGTGTCTATCTGACTCTAGTGGTGTCTATCTGACTATCCTGGTGTCTGTCTGACTCTAGTGGTGTCTGTCTGACTCTAGTGGTGTCTATCTGACTCTAGTGGTGTCTATCTGACTCTCGTGGTGTCTATCTGACTCTCCTGGTGTCTATCTGACTCTCCTGGTGTCTATCTGACTCTCGTGGTGTCTATCTGACTCTAGTGGTGTCTATCTGACTCTAGTGGTGTCTATATGACTCTCGTGGTGTCTATCTGACTATCCTGGTGTCTGTCTGACTCTAGTGGTGTCTATATGACTATCCTGGTGTCTGTCTGACTCTAGTGGTGTCTATATGACTATCCTGGTGTCTGTCTGACTATAGTGGTGTCTATCTGACTCTAGTGGTGTCTGTCTGACTCTAGTGGTGTCTATCTGACTCTCGTGGTGTCTATCTGACTCTCCTGGTGTCTATCTGACTCTAGTGGTGTCTATCTGACTCTCCTGGTGTCTATCTGACTCTCGTGGTGTCTATCTGACTCTAGTGGTGTCTATCCGACTCTCCTGGTGTCTGTCTGACTCTAGTGGTGTCTATCTGACTCTCCTGGTGTCTGTCTGACTCTCGTGGTGTCTATCTGACTCTCGTGGTGTCTGTCTGACTCTCGTGGTGTCTATCTGACTCTAGTGGTCTCTATCTGACTCTCCTGGTGTCTATCTGACACTAGTGGTGTCTCTCTGACTCTCGTGGTGTCTATCTGACTCTCGTGGTGTCTGTCTGACTCTCGTGGTGTCTATCTGACTCTAGTGGTGTCTATCTGACTCTCCTGGTGTCTATCTGACTCAAGTGGTCTCTATCTGACTCTCCTGGTGTCTATCTGACACTCCTGGTGTCTGTCTGACTTTAGTGGTGTCTGTATGACTCTAGTGGTGTCTATCTGACTCTCGTGGTGTCTATCTGACTCTCCTGGTGTCTATCTGACTCTCCTGGTGTCTATCTGACTCTCCTGGTGTCTATCTGACTGTAGTGGTGTCTGTCTGACTCTAGTGGTGTCTATCTGACTCTCCTGGTGTCTATCTGACTCTATTGGTGTCTATATGACTCTCGTGGTGTCTATATGACTCTCGTGGTGTCTATCTGACTCTCCTGGTGTCTATCTGACTCTCGTGGTGTCTGTCTGACTCTAGTGGTGTCTATCTGACTCTCCTGGTGTCTATCTGACTCTCCTGGTGTCTATCTGACTCTAGTGGTGTCTGTCTGACTCTAGTGGTGTCTATCTGACTCTCCTGGTGTCTATCTGACTCTATTGGTGTCTATCTGACTCTCCTGGTGTCTATCTGACTCTCGTGGTGTCTGTCTGACTCTAGTGGTGTCTATCTGACTCTCCTGGTGTCTATCTGACTCTAGTGGTGTCTGTCTGACTCCAGTGGTGTCTATCCGACTCTAGTGGTGTCTATCCGACTCTCCTGGTGTCTGTCTGACTCTTGTGGTGTCTGTTTGACTCTAGTGGTGTCTATCTGACTCTAGTGGTGTCTATCTGACTCTAGTGGTGTCTATCTGACTCTCCTGGTGTCTATCTGACTCGAGTGGTGTCTATATGACTCTCGTGGTGTCTATCTGACTCTCCTGGTGTCTATCTGACTCGAGTGGTGTCTATATGACTCTCGTGGTGTCTATCTGACTCTCCTGATGTCTATCTGACTCTAGTGGAGTCTATCTGACTCTCGTGGTGTCTATCTGACTGTCCTGGTGTCTATCTGACTCTAGTGGTGTCTATCTGACTCTAGTGGTGTCTATCTGACTCTCGTGGTGTCTATCTGATGCTAGTGGTGTCTATCTGACTCTCGTGGTGTCTATCTGACTATCCTGGTGTCTATCTGACTCTCCTGGTGTCTATCTGACTCTAGTGGTGTCTATCTGACTCTAGTGGTGTCTGTCTGACTCTAGTGGTGTCTATCTGACTCTAGTGGTGTCTATCTGACTCTCCTGGTGTCTATCTGACTGTAGTGGTGTCTATCTGACTCTCCTGGTGTCTATCTGACTCCCCTGGTGTCTATCTGACTCTAGTGGTGTCTGTCTGACTCTAGTGGTGTCTATCTGACTCTCCTGGTGTCTATCTGACTCTATTGGTGTCTATATGACTCTCGTGGTGTCTATATGACTCTCGTGGTGTCTATCTGACTCTCCTGGTGTCTATCTGACTCTCGTGGTGTCTGTCTGACTCTAGTGGTGTCTATATGACTCTCGTGGTGTCTATCTGACTCTCCTGGTATCTATCTGACTCTAGTGGTGTCTGTCTGACTCTAGTGGTGTCTATCCGACACTAGTGGTGTCTATCCGACTCTCCTGGTGTCTGTCTGACTCTTGTGGTGTCTGTTTGACTCTAGTGGTGTCTATCTGACTCTAGTGGTGTCTATCTGACTCTCCTGGTGTCTATCTGACTCTCGTGGTGTCTATCTGACTCGAGTGGTGTCTCTATGACTCTCGTGGTCTCTATCTGACTCTCCTGATGTCTATCTGACTCTAGTGGAGTCTATCTGACTCTCGTGGTGTCTATCTGACTGTCCTGGTGTCTATCTGACTCTCGTGGTGTCTATCTGACTGTCCTGGTGTCTATCTGACTCTAGTGGTGTCTATCTGACTATCCTGGTGTCTGTCTGACTCTAGTGGTGTCTATCTGACTCTAGTGGTGTCTATCTGACTCTCGTGGTGTCTATCTGACTGTCCTGGTGTCTATCTGACTATCCTGGTGTCTATCTGACTCTCCTGGTGTCTATCTGACTCTAGTGGTGTCTATCTGACTATCCTGGTGTCTATCTGACTCTCGTGGTGTCTATCTGACTCTCGTGGTGTCTATCTGACTCTAGTGGTGTCTATATGACTCTCGTGGTGTCTATCTGACTCTAGTGGTGTCTATCTGACTCTAGTGGTGTCTATCTGACACTCCTGGTGTCTATCTGACTCAAGTGGTCTCTATCTGACTCTCCTGGTGTCTATCTGACTCTAGTGGTGTCTATCTGACTCTAGTGGTGTCTGTCTGACTCTAGTGGTGTCTATCTGACTCTCCTGGTGTCTATCTGACTCTCCTGGTGTCTATCTGACTCTAGTGGTGTCTATCTGACTCTAGTGGTGTCTATCCGACTCTCCTGGTGTCTGTCTGACTCTAGTGGTGTCTATCTGACTCTCCTGGTGTCTGTCTGACTCTAGTGGTGTCTATCTGACTCTAGTGGTCTCTATCTGACTCTCCTGGTGTCTATCTGACACTAGTGGTGTCTGTCTGACTCTCGTGGTGTCTATCTGACTGTCCTGGTGTCTATCTGACTCTAGTGGTGTCTATCTGACTATCCTGGTGTCTGTCTGACTCTAGTGGTGTCTGTCTGACTCTAGTGGTGTCTATCTGACTCTCGTGGTGTCTATCTGATGCTAGTGGTGTCTATCTGACTCTCGTGGTGTCTATCTGACTATCCTGGTGTCTATCTGACTCTCCTGGTGTCTATCTGACTCTCGTGGTGTCTATCTGACTCTATTGGTGTCTATATGACTCTCGTGGTGTCTATATGACTCTCGTGGTGTCTATCTGACTCTCCTGGTGTCTATCTGACTCTCGTGGTGTCTGTCTGACTCTAGTGGTGTCTATATGACTCTCGTGGTGTCTATCTGACTCTCCTGGTGTCTATCTGACTCTAGTGGTGTCTGTCTGACTCTCGTGGTGTCTATCCGACTCTCGTGGTGTCTATCTGACTCGAGTGGTGTCTATATGACTCTTGTGGTGTCTATCTGACTCTCCTGGTGTCTATCTGACTCTAGTGGTGTCTATCTGACTCTAGTGGTGTCTGTCTGACTCTAGTGGTGTCTATCTGACTCTAGTGGTGTCTATCTGACTCTCGTGGTGTCTATCTGATGCTAGTGGTGTCTATCTGACTCTCGTGGTGTCTATCTGACTATCCTGGTGTCTGTCTGACTCTAGTGGTGTCTGTCTGACTCTAGTGGTGTCTATCTGACTCTCGTGGTGTCTATCTGACTATCCTGGTGGCTGTCTGACTCTAGTGGTGTCTGTCTGACTCTAGTGGTGTCTATCTGACTCTCGTGGTGTCTATCTGACTCTCCTGGTGTCTATCTGAATCTAGTGGTGTCTATCTGACTATCCTGGTGTTTATCTGACTCTCCTGGTGTCTATCTGACTCTCCTGGTGTCTATCTGACTCTCGTGGTGTCTATCTGACTCTAGTGGTGTCTATCTGACTCTCCTGGTGTCTATTTGACTCTCATGGTGTCTATCTGACTCTAGTGGTTTCTATATGACTCTCCTGGTGTGTATCTGACTCTCCTGGTGTCTGTCTGACTCTAGTGGTGTCTATCTGACTCTCCTGGTGTCTGTCTGACTCTAGTGGTGTCTATCTGACTCTCCTGGTGTCTATCTGACTCTAGTGGTGTCTATCTGACTCTCGTGGTGTCTATCTGACTCTCCTGGTGTCTATCTGACTCTCCTGGTGTCTATCTGATTCTCCTGGTGTCTATATGACTCTAGTGGTGTCTATATGACTCTCGTGGTGTCTATCTGACTCTAGTGGTATCTATCTGACTCTAGTGGTATCTATCTGACTCTCCTGGTGTCTATCTGACTCTAGTGGTGTCTATCTGACTCTCCTGGTGTCTATATGACTCTCCTGGTGTCTATCTGACTCTCCTGGTGTCTATCTGACTCTCGTGGTGTCTATATGACTCTCGTGGTGTCTATATGACTCTCCTGGTGTCTATCTGACTCTCCTGGTGTCTGTCTGACTCTAGTGGTGTCTATCTGACTCTCCTGGTGTCTGTCTGACTCTAGTGGTGTCTATCTGACTCTCCTGGTGTCTGTCTGACTCTAGTGGTGTCTGTCTGACTCTCGTGGTGTCTGTCTGACTCTCGTGGTGTCTATCTGACTCTCGTGGTGTCTATCTGACTCTCGTGGTGTCTATCTGACTCTCCTGGTGTCTATCTGACTCTAGTGGTGTCTATATGACTCTAGTGGTGTCTATCTGACTCTCCTGGTGTCTATCTGACTATCTGACTCTCCTGGTGTCTATCTGACACTAGTGGTGTCTGTCTGACTCTCGTGGTGTCTATCTGACTCTCGTGGTGCCTGTCTGACTCTCGTGGTGTCTATCTGACTCTAGTGGTGTCTATCTGACTCTCCTGGTGTCTATCTGACTCAAGTGGTCTCTATCTGACTCTCCTGGTGTCTATCTGACACTCCTGGTGTCTGTCTGACTTTAGTGGTGTCTATATGACTCTAGTGGTGTCTATCTGACTCTCGTGGTGTCTATCTGACTCTCCTGGTGTCTATCTGACTCTCCTGGTGTCTATCTGACTCTCGTGGTGTCTGTCTGACTCTAGTGGTGTCTATCCGACTCTAGTGGTGTCTATCCGACTCTCCTGGTGTCTGTCTGACTCTCGTGGTGTCTGTCTGACTCTAGTGGTGTCTATCTGACTCTCGTGGTGTCTATCTGACTCTCCTGGTGTCTATCTGACTCTAGTGGTGTCTATATGACTCCAGTGGTGTATATATGACTCTAGTGGTGTATATCTGACTCTCCTGGTGTCTATCTGACTCTAGTGGTGTCTATCTGACTCTAGTGGTGTCTATCTGACTCTCCTGGTGTCTATCTGACTCTCGTGGTGTCTATGTCTATCTGACTCGAGTGGTGTCTATATGACTCTCGTGGTGTCTATCTGACTCTCCTGGTGTCTATCTGACTCTAGTGGTGTCTGTCTGACTATCCTGGTGTCTGTCTGACTCTAGTGGTGTCCATCTGACTCGAGTGGTGTCTATCTGACTCTCGTGGTGTCTATCTGACTCTCGTGGTGTCTATCTGATGCTAGTGGTGTCTATCTGACTCTCGTGGTGTCTATCTGACTATCCTGGTGTCTGTCTGACTCTAGTGGTGTCTGTCTGACTCTAGTGGTGTCTATCTGACTCTCGTGGTGTCTATCTGACTCTCCTGGTGTCTATCTGACTCTAGTGGTGTCTATCTGACTCTAGTGGTGTCTATCCGACTCTCCTGGTGTCTGTCTGACTCTAGTGGTGTCTATCTGACTCTCCTGGTGTCTGTCTGACTCTCGTGGTGTCTATCTGACTCTCCTGGTGTCTATCTGACTCTAGTGGTGTCTATATGACTCTAGTGGTGTCTATCTGACTCTCCTGGTGTCTATCTGACTATCTGACTCTCCTGGTGTCTATCTGACTCTCCTGGTGTCTATCTGACTGTAGTGGTGTCTATCTGACTCTCCTGGTGTCTATCTGACTCTCCTGGTGTCTATCTGACTCTAGTGGTGTCTGTCTGACTCTAGTGGTGTCTATCTGACTCTCCTGGTGTCTATCTGACTCTAGTGGTGTCTATCTGACTCTCCTGGTGTCTATCTGACTCTCCTGGTGTCTGTCTGACTCTAGTGGTGTCTATCTGACTCTAGTGGTGTCTGTCTGACTCTAGTGGTGTCTATCTGACTCTCCTGGTGTCTATCTGACTCTAGTGGTGTCTATCTGACTCTCCTGGTGTCTATCTGACTCTAGTGGTGTCTGTCTGACTCTAGTGGTGTCTATATGACTCTCGTGGTGTCTATCCGACTCTAGTGGTGTCTATCCGACTCTCCTGGTGTCTATCTGACTCTAGTGGTGTCTATCTGACTCTCCTGGTGTCTATCTGACTCTAGTGGTGTCTGTCTGACTCTAGTGGTGTCTATCTGACTCTCCTGGTGTCAATCTGACTCTAGTGGTGTCTATCTGACTCTCCTGGTGTCTATCTGACTCTCGTGGTGTCTATCTGACTCGAGTGGTGTCTATATGACTCTTGTGGTGTCTATCTGACTCTCCTGGTGTCTATCTGACTCTAGTGGTGTCTGTCTGACTATCCTGGTGTCTGTCTGACTCTAGTGGTGTCTATCTGACTCTAGTGGTGTCTATCTGACTCTCCTGGTGTCTATCTGATGCTAGTGGTGTCTATCTGACTCTCGTGGTGTCTATCTGACTATCCTGGTGTCTGTCTGACTCTAGTGGTGTCTGTCTGACTCTGGTGGTGTCTATCTGACTCTAGTGGTGTCTATCTGACTCTCGTGGTGTCTATCTGACTCTCCTGGTGTCTATCTGACTCTAGTGGTGTCTATCTGACTCTCGTGGTGTCTATCCGACTCTCCTGGTGTCTGTCGGACTCTAGTGGTGTCTATCTGACTCTCCTGGTGTCTGTCTGACTCTCCTGGTGTCTGTCTGACTCTCGTGGTGTCTATCTGACTCTCGTGGTGTCTATCCGACTCTAGTGGTGTCTATCAGACTCTCCTGGTGTCTATCTGACTCTAGTGGTGTCTATCTGACTCTCCTGGTGTCTATCTGACTCTAGTGGTGTCTGTCTGACTCTAGTGGTGTCTATCTGACTCTCGTGGTGTCTATCTGACTCTAGTGGTGTCTATCTGACTCTAGTGGTGTCTGTCTGACTCTAGTGGTGTCTATCTGACTCTCGTGGTGTCTATCTGACTCTAGTGGTGTCTATCTGACTCTCCTGGTGTCTATCTGACTCTCCTGGTGTCTATCTGACTCTAGTGGTGTCTGTCTGACTATCCTGGTGTCTGTCTGACTCTAGTGGTGTCTATCTGACTCTAGTGGTGTCTATCTGACTCTCGTGGTGACTATCTGATGCTAGTGGTGTCTATCTGACTCTCGTGGTGTCTATCTGACTATCCTGGTGTCTGTCTGACTCTAGTGGTGTCTGTCTGACTCTAGTGGGGTCTATCTGACTCTCCTGGTGTCTATCTGACTCTCGTGGTGTCTATATGACTCTCGTGGTGTCTATATGACTCTCGTGGTGTCTATCTGACTCTCCTGGTGTCTATCTGACTCTCGTGGTGTCTATATGACTCTAGTGGTGTCTATCTGACTCTCGTGGTGTCTATCTGACTCTAGTGGTGTCTATCTGACTCTCGTGGTGTCTATCTGACTCTCCTGGTGTCTCTCTGACTCTCGTGGTGTCTGTCTGACTCTCGTGGTGTATATCTGACTCTAGTGGTGTCTATATGACTCTCCTGGTGTCTATCTGACTCTCCTGGTGTCTATCTGACTCTCGTGGTGTCTATATGACTCTAGTGGTGTCTATCTGACTCTCCTGGTGTCTATATGACTCTCCTGGTGTCTATCTGACTCTCCTGGTGTCTGTCTGACTCTAGTGGTGTCTATTTGACTCTCCTGGTGTCTGTCTGACTCTAGTGGTGTCTATCTGACTCTAGTGGTGTCTATATGACTCTCGTGGTGTCTATCTGACTCTCCTGGTGTCTATCTGACTCTAGTGGTGTCTGTCTGACTCTAGTGGTGTCTATCCGACTCTAGTGGTGTCTATCCGACTATCCTGGTGTCTGTCTGACTCTAGTGGTGTCTGTCTGACTCTAGTGGTGTCTATCTGACTCTAGTGGTGTCTATCTGACTCTCGTGGTGTCTATCTGACTCTCCTGGTGTCTATCTGACTCTCCTGGTGTCTATCTGACTCACGTGGTGTCTATATGACTCTCGTGGTGTCTATCTGACTCTCGTGGTGTCTATCTGACTCTCGTGGTGTCTATATGACTCTAGTGGTGTCTATCTGACTCTCGTGGTGTCTATCTGACTCTAGTGGTGTCTATCTGACTCTCGTGGTGTCTATCTGACTCTCCTGGTGTCTCTCTGACTCTCGTGGTGTCTGTCTGACTCTCGTGGTGTATATCTGACTCTAGTGGTGTCTATATGACTCTCCTGGTGTCTATCTGACTCTCCTGGTGTCTATCTGACTCTCGTGGTGTCTATATGACTCTAGTGGTGTCTATCTGACTCTCCTGGTGTCTATATGACTCTCCTGGTGTCTATCTGACTCTCCTGGTGTCTGTCTGACTCTAGTGGTGTCTATTTGACTCTCCTGGTGTCTGTCTGACTCTAGTGGTGTCTATCTGACTCTAGTGGTGTCTATATGACTCTCGTGGTGTCTATCTGACTCTCCTGGTGTCTATCTGACTCTAGTGGTGTCTGTCTGACTCTAGTGGTGTCTATCCGACTCTAGTGGTGTCTATCCGACTCTCCTGGTGTCTGTCTGACTCTTGTGGTGTCTGTTTGACTCTAGTGGTGTCTATCTGACTCTAGTGGTGTCTATCTGACTCTCCTGGTGTCTATCTGACTCTCGTGGTGTCTATCTGACTCGAGTGGTGTCTCTATGACTCTCGTGGTGTCTATCTGACTCTCCTGATGTCTATCTGACTCTAGTGGAGTCTATCTGACTCTCGTGGTGTCTATCTGACTGTCCTGGTGTCTATCTGACTCTAGTGGTGTCTATCTGACTATCCTGGTGTCTGTCTGACTCTAGTGGTGTCTATCTGACTCTAGTGGTGTCTATCTGACTCTCGTGGTGTCTATCTGACTCTCGTGGTGTCTATCTGACTGTCCTGGTGTCTATCTGACTCTAGTGGTGTCTATCTGACTATCCTGGTGTCTGTCTGACTCTCGTGGTGTCTATCTGACTCTCGTGGTGTCTATCTGACTCTCGTGGTGTCTATCTGATGCTAGTGGTGTCTATCTGACTATCCTGGTGTCTATCTGACTCTCCTGGTGTCTATCTGACTCTAGTGGTGTCTATCTGACTATCCTGGTGTCTATCTGACTCTCGTGGTGTCTATCTGACTCTAGTGGTGTCTATCTGACTCTAGTGGTGTCTATCTGACACTCCTGGTGTCTATCTGACTCAAGTGGTCTCTATCTGACTCTCCTGGTGTCTATCTGACTCTAGTGGTGTCTATCTGACTCTAGTGGTGTCTATCTGACTCTCCTGGTGTCTATCTGACTCTCCTGGTGTCTATCTGACTCTCCTGGTGTCTATCTGACTCTAGTGGTGTCTATCTGACTCTAGTGGTGTCTATCCGACTCTCCTGGTGTCTGTCTGACTCTAGTGGTGTCTATCTGACTCTCCTGGTTTCTGTCTGACTCTAGTGGTGTCTATCTGACTCTAGTGGTCTCTATCTGACTCTCCTGGTGTCTATCTGACACTAGTGGTGTCTGTCTGACTCTCGTGGTGTCTATCTGACTGTCCTGGTGTCTATCTGACTCTAGTGGTGTCTATCTGACTATCCTGGTGTCTGTCTGACTCTAGTGGTGTCTGTCTGACTCTAGTGGTGTCTATCTGACTCTCGTGGTGTCTATCTGATGCTAGTGGTGTCTATCTGACTCTCGTGGTGTCTATCTGACTATCCTGGTGTCTATCTGACTCTCCTGGTGTCTATCTGACTCTCGTGGTGTCTATCTGACTCTATTGGTGTCTATATGACTCTCGTGGTGTCTATATGACTCTCGTGGTGTCTATCTGACTCTCCTGGTGTCTATCTGACTCTCGTGGTGTCTGTCTGACTCTAGTGGTGTCTATCCGACTCTCGTGGTGTCTATCTGACTCGAGTGGTGTCTATATGACTCTTGTGGTGTCTATCTGACTCTCCTGGTGTCTATCTGACTCTAGTGGTGTCTATCTGACTCTAGTGGTGTCTGTCTGACTCTAGTGGTGTCTATCTGACTCTAGTGGTGTCTATCTGATGCTAGTGGTGTCTATCTGACTCTCGTGGTGTCTATCTGACTATCCTGGTGTCTGTCTGACTCTAGTGGTGTCTGTCTGACTCTAGTGGTGTCTATCTGACTCTCGTGGTGTCTATCTGACTATCCTGGTGGCTGTCTGACTCTAGTGGTGTCTGTCTGACTCTAGTGGTGTCTATCTGACTCTCGTGGTGTCTATCTGACTCTCCTGGTGTCTATCTGAATCTAGTGGTGTCTATCTGACTATCCTGGTGTTTATCTGACTCTCCTGGTGTCTATCTGACTCTCCTGGTGTCTATCTGACTCTCGTGGTGTCTATCTGACTCTAGTGGTGTCTATCTGACTCTCCTGGTGTCTATTTGACTCTCATGGTGTCTATCTGACTCTAGTGGTTTCTATATGACTCTCCTGGTGTCTATCTGACTCTCCTGGTGTCTGTCTGACTCTAGTGGTGTCTATCTGACTCTCCTGGTGTCTGTCTGACTCTAGTGGTGTCTATCTGACTCTCCTGGTGTCTATCTGACTCTAGTGGTGTCTATCTGACTCTCGTGGTGTCTATCTGACTCTCCTGGTGTCTATCTGACTCTCGTGGTGTCTATATGACTCTCCTGGTGTCTATCTGATTCTCCTGGTGTCTATATGACTCTAGTGGTGTCTATATGACTCTCGTGGTGTCTATCTGACTCTAGTGGTATCTATCTGACTCTAGTGGTATCTATCTGACTCTCCTGGTGTCTATCTGACTCTAGTGGTGTCTATCTGACTCTCCTGGTGTCTATATGACTCTCCTGGTGTCTATCTGACTCTCCTGGTGTCTATCTGACTCTCGTGGTGTCTATATGACTCTCGTGGTGTCTATATGACTCTCCTGGTGTCTATCTGACTCTCCTGGTGTCTATCTGACTCTCCTGGTGTCTGTCTGACTCTAGTGGTGTCTATCTGACTCTCCTGGTGTCTGTCTGACTCTAGTGATGTCTATCTGACTCTCCTGGTGTCTGTCTGACTCTCCTGGTGTCTGTCTGACTCTAGTGGTGTCTGTCTGACTCTCGTGGTGTCTGTCTGACTCTAGTGGTGTCTATCTGACTCTCGTGGTGTCTATCTGACTCTCCTGGTGTCTATCTGACTCTAGTGGTGTCTATATGACTCTAGTGGTGTCTATCTGACTCTCCTGGTGTCTATCTGACTCTCCTGGTGTCTATCTGACTCTCGTGGTGTCTGTCTGACTCTCCTGGTGTCTATCTGACTCTCGTGGTGTCTATCTGACTCGAGTGGTGTCTATATGACTCTCGTGGTGTCTATCTGACTCTCCTGGTGTCTATCTGACTCTAGTGGTGTCTGTCTGACTATCCTGGTGTCTGTCTGACTCTAGTGGTGTCCATCTGACTCTAGTGGTGTCTATCTGACTCTCGTGGTGTCTATCTGACTCTCGTGGTGTCTATCTGATGCTAGTGGTGTCTATCTGACTCTCGTGGTGTCTATCTGACTATCCTGGTGTCTGTCTGACTCTAGTGGTGTCTGTCTGACTCTAGTGGTGTCTATCTGACTCTCGTGGTGTCTATCTGACTCTCCTGGTGTCTATCTGACTCTAGTGGTGTCTATCTGACTCTAGTGGTGTCTATCTGACTCTCGTGGTGTCTGTCTGACTCTAGTGGTGTCTATCCGACTCTCGTGGTGTCTATCTGACTCGAGTGGTGTCTATATGACTCTTGTGGTGTCTATCTGACTCTCCTGGTGTCTGTCTGACTCTAGTGGTGTCTATCTGACTCTAGTGGTGTCTATCTGATGCTAGTGGTGTCTATCTGACTCTCGTGGTGTCTATCTGACTATCCTGGTGTCTGTCTGACTCTAGTGGTGTCTGTCTGACTCTAGTGGTGTCTATCTGACTCTCGTGGTGTCTATCTGACTATCCTGGTGGCTGTCTGACTCTAGTGGTGTCTGTCTGACTCTAGTGGTGTCTATCTGACTCTTGTGGTGTCTATCTGACTCTCCTGGTGTCTATCTGAATCTAGTGGTGTCTATCTGACTATCCTGGTGTTTATCTGACTCTCCTGGTGTCTATCTGACTCTCCTGGTGTCTATCTGACTCTCGTGGTGTCTATCTGACTCTAGTGGTGTCTATCTGACTCTCCTGGTGTCTATTTGACTCTCATGGTGTCTATCTGACTCTAGTGGTTTCTATATGACTCTCCTGGTGTCTATCTGACTCTCCTGGTGTCTGTCTGACTCTAGTGGTGTCTATCTGACTCTCCTGGTGTCTGTCTGACTCTAGTGGTGTCTATCTGACTCTCCTGGTGTCTATCTGACTCTAGTGGTGTCTATCTGACTCTCGTGGTGTCTATCTGACTCTCCTGGTGTCTATCTGACTCTCGTGGTGTCTATATGACTCTCCTGGTGTCTATCTGATTCTCCTGGTGTCTATATGACTCTAGTGGTGTCTATATGACTCTCGTGGTGTCTATCTGACTCTAGTGGTATCTATCTGACTCTAGTGGTATCTATCTGACTCTCCTGGTGTCTATCTGACTCTAGTGGTGTCTATCTGACTCTCCTGGTGTCTATATGACTCTCCTGGTGTCTATCTGACTCTCCTGGTGTCTATCTGACTCTCGTGGTGTCTATATGACTCTCGTGGTGTCTATATGACTCTCCTGGTGTCTATCTGACTCTCCTGGTGTCTATCTGACTCTCCTGGTGTCTGTCTGACTCTAGTGGTGTCTATCTGACTCTCCTGGTGTCTGTCTGACTCTCCTGGTGTCTGTCTGACTCTAGTGGTGTCTGTCTGACTCTCGTGGTGTCTGTCTGACTCTAGTGGTGTCTATCTGACTCTCGTGGTGTCTATCTGACTCTCCTGGTGTCTATCTGACTCTAGTGGTGTCTATATGACTCTAGTGGTGTCTATCTGACTCTCCTGGTGTCTATCTGACTCTCCTGGTGTCTATCTGACTCTCGTGGTGTCTGTCTGACTCTCCTGGTGTCTATCTGACTCTCGTGGTGTCTATCTGACTCGAGTGGTGTCTATATGACTCTCGTGGTGTCTATCTGACTCTCCTGGTGTCTATCTGACTCTAGTGGTGTCTGTCTGACTATCCTGGTGTCTGTCTGACTCTAGTGGTGTCCATCTGACTCTAGTGGTGTCTATCTGACTCTCGTGGTGTCTATCTGACTCTCGTGGTGTCTATCTGATGCTAGTGGTGTCTATCTGACTCTCGTGGTGTCTATCTGACTATCCTGGTGTCTGTCTGACTCTAGTGGTGTCTGTCTGACTCTAGTGGTGTCTATCTGACTCTCGTGGTGTCTATCTGACTCTCCTGGTGTCTATCTGACTCTAGTGGTGTCTATCTGACTCTAGTGGTGTCTATCCGACTCTCCTGGTGTCTGTCTGACTCTAGTGGTGTCTATCTGACTCTCCTGGTGTCTGTCTGACTCTCGTGGTGTCTATCTGACTCTCCTGGTGTCTATCTGACTATCTGACTCTCCTGGTGTCTATCTGACTCTCCTGGTGTCTATCTGACTGTAGTGGTGTCTATCTGACTCTCCTGGTGTCTATCTGACTCTCCTGGTGTCTATCTGACTCTAGTGGTGTCTGTCTGACTCTAGTGGTGTCTATCTGACTCTCCTGGTGTCTATCTGACTCTAGTGGTGTCTATCTGACTCTCCTGGTGTCTATCTGACTCTCCTGGTGTCTGTCTGACTCTAGTGGTGTCTATCTGACTCTAGTGGTGTCTGTCTGACTCTAGTGGTGTCTATCTGACTCTCCTGGTGTCTATCTGACTCTCGTGGTGTCTATCTGACTCTCCTGGTGTCTATCTGACTTTAGTGGTGTCTGTCTGACTCTAGTGGTGTCTATATGACTCTCGTGGTGTCTATCCGACTCTAGTGGTGTCTATCCGACTCTCCTGGTGTCTATCTGACTCTAGTGGTGTCTATCTGACTCTCCTGGTGTCTATCTGACTCTAGTGGTGTCTGTCTGACTCTAGTGGTGTCTATCTGACTCTCCTGGTGTCTATCTGACTCTAGTGGTGTCTATCTGACTCTCCTGGTGTCTATCTGACTCTCGTGGTGTCTATCTGACTCGAGTGGTGTCTATATGACTCTTGTGGTGTCTATCTGACTCTCCTGGTGTCTATCTGACTCTAGTGGTGTCTGTCTGACTATCCTGGTGTCTGTCTGACTCTAGTGGTGTCTATCTGACTCTAGTGGTGTCTATCTGACTCTCCTGGTGTCTATCTGATGCTAGTGGTGTCTATCTGACTCTCGTGGTGTCTATCTGACTATCCTGGTGTCTGTCTGACTCTAGTGGTGTCTGTCTGACTCTAGTGGTGTCTATCTGACTCTAGTGGTGTCTATCTGACTCTCGTGGTGTCTATCTGACTCTCCTGGTGTCTATCTGACTCTAGTGGTGTCTATCTGACTCTAGTGGTGTCTATCCGACTCTCCTGGTGTCTGTCGGACTCTAGTGGTGTCTATCTGACTCTCCTGGTGTCTGTCTGACTCTCCTGGTGTCTGTCTGACTCTCGTGGTGTCTATCTGACTCTCGTGGTGTCTATCCGACTCTAGTGGTGTCTATCAGACTCTCCTGGTGTCTATCTGACTCTAGTGGTGTCTATCTGACTCTCCTGGTGTCTATCTGACTCTAGTGGTGTCTGTCTGACTCTAGTGGTGTCTATCTGACTCTAGTGGTGTCTATCTGACTCTAGTGGTGTCTATCTGACTCTAGTGGTGTCTATCTGACTCTCCTGGTGTCTATCTGACTCTCCTGGTGTCTATCTGACTCTAGTGGTGTCTGTCTGACTATCCTGGTGTCTGTCTGACTCTAGTGGTGTCTATCTGACTCTAGTGGTGTCTATCTGACTCTCGTGGTGACTATCTGATGCTAGTGGTGTCTATCTGACTCTCGTGGTGTCTATCTGACTATCCTGGTGTCTGTCTGACTCTAGTGGTGTCTGTCTGACTCTAGTGGTGTCTGTCTGACTCTAGTGGTGTCTATCTGACTCTCGTGGTGTCTATCTGACTCTCCTGGTGTCTATCTGACTCTCGTGGTGTCTATATGACTCTCGTGGTGTCTATATGACTCTCGTGGTGTCTATCTGACTCTCCTGGTGTCTATCTGACTCTCGTGGTGTCTATATGACTCTAGTGGTGTCTATCTGACTCTCTTGGTGTCTATCTGACTCTAGTGGTGTCTATCTGACTCTCGTGGTGTCTATCTGACTCTCCTGGTGTCTCTCTGACTCTCGTGGTGTCTGTCTGACTCTTGTGGTGTCTATCTGACTCTAGTGGTGTCTATATGACTCTCCTGGTGTCTATATGACTCTCCTGGTGTCTATCTGACTCTCGTGGTGTCTATATGACTCTAGTGGTGTCTATCTGACTCTCCTGGTGTCTATATGACTCTCCTGGTGTCTATCTGACTCTCCTGGTGTCTGTCTGACTCTAGTGGTGTCTATTTGACTCTCCTGGTGTCTGTCTGACTCTAGTGGTGTCTGTCTGACTCTAGTGGTGTCTATCCGACTCTCGTGGTGTCTATCCGACTCTCCTGGTGTCTGTCGGACTCTAGTGGTGTCTATCTGACTCTCCTGGTGTCTGTCTGACTCTCCTGGTGTCTGTCTGACTCTCGTGGTGTCTATCCGACTCTCGTGGTGTCTATCCGACTCTAGTGGTGTCTATCAGACTCTCCTGGTGTCTATCTGACTCTAGTGGTGTCTGTCTGACTCTAGTGGTGTCTATCTGACTCTCGTGGTGTCTATCTGACTCTCGTGGTGTCTATCTGACTCTCCTGGTGTCTATCTGACTCTCCTGGTGTCTATCTGACTCTAGTGGTGTCTATCTGACTCTAGTGGTGTCTATCTGACTCTCGTGGTGACTATCTGATGCAAGTGGTGTCTATCTGACTCTCGTGGTGTCTATCTGACTATCCTGGTGTCTGTCTGACTCTAGTGGTGTCTGTCTGACTCTAGTGGTGTCTATCTGACTCTCGTGGTGTCTATCTGACTCTCCTGGTGTCTATCTGACTCTCGTGGTGTCTATATGACTCTAGTGGTGTCTATCTGACTCTTGTGGTGTCTATCTGACTCTAGTGGTGTCTATCTGACTCTCGTGGTGTCTATCTGACTCTCCTGGTGTCTCTCTGACTCTCGTGGTGTCTGTCTGACTCTCGTGGTGTCTATCTGACTCTAGTGGTGTCTATATGACTCTCCTGGTGTCTATCTGACTCTAGTGGTGTCTATCTGACTCTCGTGGTGTCTATCTGACTCTCCTGGTGTCTATCTGACTCTCCTGGTGTCTATCTGACTCACGTGGTGTCTATATGACTCTCGTGGTGTCTATCTGACTCTCCTGGTGTCTATCTGACTCTCGTGGTGTCTATATGACTCTAGTGGTGTCTATCTGACTCTCGTGGTGTCTATCTGACTCTAGTGGTGTCTATCTGACTCTCGTGGTGTCTATCTGACTCTCCTGGTGTCTCTCTGACTCTCGTGGTGTCTGTCTGACTCTCGTGGTGTATATCTGACTCTAGTGGTGTCTATATGACTCTCCTGGTGTCTATCTGACTCTCCTGGTGTCTATCTGACTCTCGTGGTGTCTATATGACTCTAGTGGTGTCTATCTGACTCTCCTGGTGTCTATATGACTCTCCTGGTGTCTATCTGACTCTCCTGGTGTCTGTCTGACTCTAGTGGTGTCTATTTGACTCTCCTGGTGTCTGTCTGACTCTAGTGGTGTCTATCTGACTCTAGTGGTGTCTATCCGACTCTCCTGGTGTCTATCTGACTCTAGTGGTGTCTATCTGACTCTCCTGGTGTCTGTCTGACTCTCGTGGTGTCTATCTGACTCTCGTGGTGTCTATCTGACTGTAGTGGTGTCTATCTGACTCTAGTGGTGTCTGTCTGACTCTAGTGGTGTCTATCTGACTCTCCTGGTGTCTATCTGACTCTAGTGGTGTCTATATGACTCTCGTGGTGTCTATCCGACTCTAGTGGTGTCTATCCGACTCTCCTGGTGTCTATCCGACTCTAGTGGTGTCTATCTGACTCTCCTGGTGTCTATCTGACTCTCCTGGTGTCTATCTGACTCTTGTGGTGTCTGTCTGACTCTAGTGGTGTCTATCTGACTCTCGTCGTGTCTATCTGACTCTAGTGGTGTCTATCTGACTCTCCTGGTGTCTATCTGACTCTAGTGGTGTCTATCTGACTCTCCTGGTGTCTATCTGACTCTCGTGGTGTCTATCTGACTCTAGTGGTGTCTGTCTGACTCTAGTGGTGTCTGTCTGACTCTAGTGGTGTCTATCTGACTCTAGTGGTGTCTATCTGACTCTCGTGGTGTCTATATGACTCTCGTGGTGTCTATCTGACTCTCCTGGTGTCTATCTGACTCTCCTGGTGTCTATCTGACTCTCGTGGTGTCTATATGACTCTAGTGGTGTCTATCTGACTCTAGTGGTGTCTATCTGACTCTCCTGGTGTCTCTCTGACTCTCGTGGTGTCTGTCTGACTCTCGTGGTGTCTGTCTGACTCTAGTGGTGTCTGTCTGACTCTCGTGGTGTCTATCTGACTCTAGTGGTGTCTATCTGACTCTCGTGGTGTCTATCTGACTCTCCTGGTGTCTATCTGACTCTCCTGGTGTCTATCTGACTCTAGTGGTGTCTATCTGACTCGAGTGGTGTCTATATGGCTCTCGTGGTGTCTATCTGACTCTAGTGGTGTCTATCTGACTCTCCTGGTGTCTATCTGACTCTATTGGTCTCTATCTGACTCTCCTGGTGTCTATCTGACTCTAGTGGTGTCTATCTGACTCTCCTGGTGTCTATATGACTCTAGTGGTGTCTATCCGACTCTCGTGGTGTCTATCTGACTCTCCTGGTGTCTATCTGACTCTAGTGGTGTCTATCTGACTCTCGTGGTGTCTATCTGACTCTCCTGGTGTCTATATGACTCTCCTGGTGTCTATATGACTCTCGTGGTGTCTATATGACTCTAGTGGTGTCTATCTGACTCTAGTGGTGTCTATCTAACTCTCGTGGTGTCTATCCGACTCTAGTGGTGTCTATCCGACTCTAGTGGTGTCTATCCGACTCTCGTGGTGTCTATCCGACTCTAGTGGTGTCTATCCGACTCTCGTGGTGTCTATATGACTCTAGTGGTGTCTATCTGACTCTCGTGGTGTCTATCTGACTCTAGTGGTGTCTATCTGACTCTCGTGGTGTCTATCTGACTCTAGTGGTGTCTATCTGACTCTCGTGGTGTCTATCTGACTCTCGTGGTGTCTTTCTGACTCTCCTGGTGTCTATCTGACTCTAGTGGTGTCTATTTGACTCTCCTGGTGTCTATCTGACTCTCCTGGTGTCTATCTGACTCTCGTGCTGTCTATCTGACTCTCGTGGTGTCTATCTGACTCTAGTGGTGTCTATATGACTCTCGTGGTGTCTATCTGACTCTAGTGGTGTCTATCTGACTCTCCTGGTGTCTATCTGACTCTATTGGTCTCTATCTGACTCTCCTGGTGTCTATCTGACTCTAGTGGTGTCTATCTGACTCTCCTGGTGTCTATATGACTCTAGTGGTGTCTATCCGACTCTCGTGGTGTCTATCTGACTCTAGTGGTGTCTATCTGACTCTCGTGGTGTCTATCTGACTCTAGTGGTGTCTATCTGACTCTCCTGGTGTCTATATGACTCTCGTGGTGTCTATATGACTCTAGTGGTGTCTATCTGACTCTAGTGGTGTCTATCTAACTCTCGTGGTGTCTATATGACTCTAGTGGTGTCTATCAGACTCTCGTGGTGTCTATCCGACTCTCATGGTGTCTATCCGACTCTCCTGGTGTCTATCCGACTCTAGTGGTGTCTATCCGACTCTCGTGGTGTCTATCTGACTCTAGTGGTGTCTATCTGACTCTCGTGGTGACTATCTGACTCTCGTGGTGTCTATCTACATTAGTGGTTTGACTTGTCTAATCTAAACTGCACTATTAATTGTCTACATTCACCTCCAAAAATTATTGAGATTGAGAGTCAGCAGGCGTTTCATTGGTGTGAGACATCAGTGAGAGTAATGAGTAGTGAATGAGCAGAATGGGATGAAGTGTAGGAGGCGGTTTCTCTGGGGACAGAAGACATCTTGAGTTTCTGAGGTCGACCTGCACCATTGAATGCTCGACACTCTGGTATGACGTGTAGTGAGACACAAACACTTAGTGCAGTGGTTCTCAAACTGTGGGGCGCGCAGGGGGAAATGCAGAATTTTTGTATTTCAAAAAAAAAAGAAAAAAAACTTGATTTAATTTTTTTTTAAGCAATTAATAAATACATGGCGAAATGCCTGTACTTTCGTGTAAATGTTTACGTTACGCCGTTAACAGGTTACGCTTGCGCATGCGCGACGGCCATGATCCTTGGCGACTCACATGTGTGGCTTAGTGTTCCAAATGAAGAGACATTTGGCGGGAATAGAAAAGCAACCGCAAGCGATGCATCCGAGACGAACAGCAAGCAGCCAAGAAGAACATATGATGACGCCTTCCTATCTTGCTCTGGGTTTCACAGTGAACGCGGTAGGAGATGAGGAGAGACCAGTCTGTGTTTTATGTCTGAAAACTAGCTGCGGATAGTATGAAACTTGTTTTGTTTCGTTTTTCACAGGTTGCATTTTATTGTTGTCTTGAAAAGATGTTTAGTGCAAAACAGGTTAATTGCAGCCAATTGCAATAAGCTATTTTTTATATAAGTTATTTGTTGCACAGATATAACTTTATTTGCATTGTTCTAACAAAGTGATTGCACATTTTATTTGTTTTTGTCTGATGGAGCAATCTGGTTTACTTAAAAGTGATTGCAATTTTCTTTATTCTATTATTTGAAAAAGCACAGACGGAGGAGTCACAAAATGTTGTTTCAATAAAAATTCAACATGGACCATTTTGTTACAATTTTGTTGGGGCGGGGGGGCATGAACATTTTTCTTCCTCCAAAGTGGGGCGCGACAGAAACAGTTTGAGAACCACTGATTTAGTGAGAACATTGTGTACTCGTTTGGTTTATGTTCATGTAACAAATTCCCCACAACATTTTCAGTCATTTTAGTTGAATATATTATCAAATTATTTAATTTTAAGAACATAATTTTTTAATTTCTGGCCAAAATAGTCCAAATCAAAAGCTTCAGAGGCAAAGTGTCAGAAGACAAAAAAGACTTTTGTTCCTCAGTATGAGCAAACATTCTGGCATCTTTCTGATCGAGCCATGTTGGACTCAGTTTGTAACACAGCCTGTGTGTAAAACCTTCTGTAATGATTGTACTTGCGTGTGTGTGTGCCAAACATTTTAACCTGAGTCATACTGACTTCAGGAACAAATGTACCGCTGTGGATGTATTTTAGACACCACAGAGAATCTATATCTGTTTAGTGTGTGCTATAGTTACAATAGTTTCGCCTCTTCACTTCAACACAGTGTGTGTGAGAAATAAGTTTTAAAGTCCATTCAGAAGCATGTATATTTATGGTGGATGGAAGTGTTAATGAGTGAGTCAGACTCTGACAGCTTTGCTTCCCCATCCGTGTAATTACATCTGTACCAGGACACAAACAAGCTTCCTATTTGAACTGAATACAGAATGTGAATAGAATGTGACCAAGTTTCCTCATGTTAAATAAAGTTAAAGGATCTGTTGATACAGGGCATGTCATTACTTGTGTTGCTTTGGTCTCGGACACTTTCTGACATTAAAGGTTCCTGCCAACACACATTTGACAGGAAACCACCTCAGCACTGCCAGTGTACATATCCAGCTCAGTGAAGACAAGGAGAAAGTGGAAACATTGGCAGAGCTCAGAGACCACAACTTGTGACACACTGAGATTCTTAAAAGCTCCACATGAGGTGACACTTTAGGATCCAACCACAGCACAGATGTAGCATCTAGAGTTGCACTGGTAGGTTGTTGCTATCATGTGACCACATGAAAAATAAGTTCATGTTCCACACATTGTGTAAAATATATTATGGCAACACATTCTGATTACAAAACATAAAAGGCGACCGTGGTTCACTAGGTTAAGAGGGTTGTCTGGTAACCGCAGGGTCAACGGTTCGATCCTTGACTGGGACGTGTCACGTGTCCCTGAGCAAGACACTGAATGGCTCCCCGGGCGCCTGTCATTGGCAGCCCACTGCTCCCTATATACAGGGGTGGGTCAGACGCAGAGAATAATTTCCCCTTCCGGGATCAATATAGTATAATGAATTTAAAAAACAACATAAATATAATGGATCATGAGTCGGTAGGTTGTGTGTCATGCTGGACCTGTGGAGGTCAAACAGACGCGGCACGTTGATGTTATTTCTTTCTTGATGCTTTTAGAGAACGCCTGTGTTGTGATTGTGAGTATATTTCTGTTGAGAGGAAGCTCTGCAATTTCGATATTAGATCTCCCTTTAGTACTTTCACCATGCAAACGCTACAATATTCACCCAATATCTAATATTCAAACAACGTATCTGCCTACCCGTTGGTTTCTTTGCTGTGTGACTCCCGTGTGCTGGCTAACCTCAGCAGTTGGCTGACATGGGAGGCTGGTCAGCTGATCAAGCTCACCTGGCCTCGTATAGGCTATAAAAGCTGACCCATGTGTTCCCACTGGCACCTATCAACACATTCTCATCCCAGTGGGTCAAATACTGCAGCCTGGTCAGAGCTTCAAGCTATGAGCTACCCCTCTAGGGTCAGTTCTTTAATGTCAGGGACGGCTTGCATAGTGTCTTCAAAAAAGCCACGATGTTATATTTTTCTCATCTTCTACAAAGAGAGATGAGTGTGCAGGGACTCTGTCTGTGGTTATTGACCACTTGTTTCAGCTTCCTCTCTGTTAACATCACTGTTGGTCAGTGAAGTCATGTGTTAGGATTAGGGGTGTAACTGTTCGGTACGTTTCGGTACAGTAGAAAACTATAAATGCCAGAGAAATGTACTTGTTTTTAAAATATATTTATTCATTACAACTAACATCATAAAGTTATTCTTTGACTTTGAACAATGATGGAACTATACCTGAGTGACCCATCTTCTGGGGTGTCTTCTTAGCAACACATAAGCATAAAAAACAAAAACTGCTCCTTAATGTTATGTAGTATTGTTACTTACATCTTGCAAAAGAGATTTTTCATCTCAATGGGACTACCTGGTTAAATAAAGGTTTTTAAAAAAAACTTTTTTTATTTCTTTTTTATTCAAATGTTTTCAGTTCGTCATGTGTACCGAACCGTGAGCCTCGTACCGAACCGTGAGCCTCGTACCGAACGGTTCAATACGAATACGCGTATCGTACGATACGCATCCTAGTTAGGATGCTGATCATATTGAGCTCTTAGACCGTTTATTTGTCTCTTTAGTGGCGCTTCACTGGCTGCTTTTAATAATGGTCACGCTTTGTGAACATGAGACTCTTAAACTGCCCGTGGGACGAATGAAGATATAAAAGTGTCTATTCTTGGTTAAAGACTGTGGTCTCGCCATGTGAAATAACTTTCGACTCACGTATTATTCTCAGACTACTCAGCCTTTTGCCCCATCTCCCACATGATTGGCTGAGCAGCATCACGTCATGTGATTTACAACGCATGTAATTGGTCTGTGTTTCCTGGACCGCTGAACGAGTACCGTAAAGGCTAGAAGAGCTGCACCAGTTAAAATAGGAGCGCTCAGTCAAAATGTAATAATTCACAGCTATCTATCGGTTTCAGGTCCAGGTCCGGATATAACGGGGTCTGGGTCCGGACTCTTTTGTGACCCCTGCTCTATAGCGTGCCTCGTGCGTAGATATCAGACAGCGAGGGCTGCGGTATTTGGATTTTATTAGGAGTGAGAACGGGTATATCAACTTCAAAGTCACCAAGCCCTACCTAATAAGATCTTCAACAGAACAGAAGCAGTGCAGTGGGTTTACATGTTGCTCCTCAGTTTCTGTGTTTTCAAACAGAAAATAAAGACACACAAAGACTTCCACAACAAATACAGCCCAGAGCACACAGGGGACGTTACTACAGATCACTCAGAGAATGAGAAGCAGGGCTCACCAAAAGCTGTGCTGCGGTTTGTCAGTCCGGAGTAGGCATTGCCGCTGGGGGAGGAAGTGGCCGGGGACGACAGGGGACTGTAGGAGGCCGGGTCGGTCTGGTAGCTGTGGCCAGAACCAATACCAAATGGACTGGACTGGGCTTTACTGGACTGGAGAGCACAGACACTGGTTAGATGTACAGCATATCAGGGCCGTACGGGTAGACACAGGGGTCACTGCTCAGTGCACTCCCGTTATTCTTAATGGAGCTTCCTGAAAACATCAGATTGCTTACATATGCTAACCACAGGTATGGGATGTGCAAAAACTGTATTTTCAAGTTTGAACATGCTTTGTAAGAAAGTTAAATGAGTTCATATCCATCTTTATACACATGAAAAAAGTTGGCCGAACTACAACATGAGACACCCCCAAAGAGCCAACGCAGTTCTCCCCTTCATACGAATAACGGAGCTGTGTTGTTCATGGGTACTGTCGTATATACAGCTGTCCACCATTGCAACACAACGGATACAGCATCATTTCTCAGAGACAAAGTCTGATTTAAACCTACATGATGGTTACATTAACATTGGGAGAGTCCGGTGTTTCAATGTAACATTGAAGGTACTGTCGAAAGAAGAAACTGAAATGGGATTACAGAATGGAGAAAAAGACTTTGCCTCTCTATCATTACTATTTATTGTGGAAACTCTTTTCAGAGATACAATGTAACTCCAATGCATCTGTGCGTGCGTCAACACAATGCATATGTTTAGTTTGGGATATGGTTTAGGTCCATGTGTGAAGACATTTTACAGCAATAGCAGCTTCAAAAGACTATCAAGAAGGATGAGGATTTCAATACTTAATATTCAGACAGGGTTGTGCTATTTAATTCATGATGAACTAACAGCCAACAGACTGATGTTTCTTTACTTCTTTCATTCAAACCTCCAGCTGTTAAAAGGACATCAGACCAAAATACATGTCGGAGCTTGTTGTGGGTCGGAAACAACTTGTTGACCTTCATTCTTCAGAGACTACTCATTGTTTTGCCGGCACAGTTCAGGCAAATGGGCTTTTCCATTGTTGGGCAACTGCATAGAATAATTGAGCCAGCTTAACCTAGGTGTCCCAAGACACAGAGAAAGCCTGCATGATGTCTTCATGTCTGCTGTGTTTAGAGGTGGTGAAAACATTCAGCCCCGCATCATCTGCCTCTAGTTACTGTGATGCATTTAGTGGTTTCTGACCAACAAAGAATTTAGTCCAATGGAATGAACTGACAAGTGCAGCAATGTGTGTGGAAGACACGAGATGGGCTTGTTAAGAACCATATGCCTAGCACATTCCCATAGCAAGATTATGAAACACACACACACACACACACACAGACAGACTGACCAATAACATCTGTTAAAAGGCACCAGAGACGGGATTCTGGGGTTCAGGAGGAGGAGCAGAAAAAATGAGTTTGGCAATCATGTTAACCATAGAGATTGCAGACTGTTATTGACTGGTTTCACTTCAGTATTGGTTTGCGTGTGCTTGTTACCTGTCCAGAGAAGGGGGGGCGGTTGCCTGACCATGCCACCTGGCCTGGATTGAGCTGTCTGGAGATCTGAGCTAGGTTCTGATTGGTGGAGCCTGACGGCTGGATGTCGTTCACACCGGGGACATGGATCACAGAGGAACTGTGTGCACAAAGACAACGTACCATCACATCAGGGCAGGGCTTGACAGGAAGGGTATTTCTAGAAATTGGCTTAGGCTGCCATCAGTGACAGTAACATGTAAAATATAGGGGCCTCAAACACCAAATATGCACCCTGAAATACATATTTGTTGCATTAGTGATATTTAATATTGGTTATTAGGTTGTATATCAAAATATAAGGGGATAACCATATTTTCAGTTCATAAGCCGATGCCCGGTTGGTGGTGAGCCCTGCATAACCCGGGACTGATGGATGTGACGTGTACCTGAAGCTTTTGCCAGCGTGTCCCTGCTGGAAGGGAGAGCTCTGAGAGTAGAGCTGCTGTCCTCCAGCTGTAGAGGAGGGAACCATCATCTTCTTATCTGCCGCTACACACACAAACACACACATAGCAGGGTCAGCATTATATAAATAAAAGAGAGCAGAGACAGCAAGAAGCCGAAGCAGCAACTATCAGGACATGTGTGAGGAGTAGGTGGCTGTTAGTGTGTGTGTGTGTGTGTCGTACAGCCAGTGATGCCTGTGTACATCTCAGCAAAGCGCGGGTCTCTCTCCTGAGAGAACAGGACTTCTGTCTTGTCGATGTTCTTCCCTGCCTCATGGACTCCGCTGCTGACGCTGGCCACAGGCACCTGAGGGTGAGGTGAATGTTGGGAAGGGAAGGCGGGCATAAGGGTTGACGTTAGAGATGATAGACCGAGGTCACAAAAATGAACCCATATACATGGTTAACTATTTCCTTTCATCTTTTTGAACTAAGATTACATAGAGTCTGGAGGCCGTTAGCGAAACAAAATGTAAATGATAACTTAGTTCATTGACGAGCAAATTCACAAGTAGCCGACTGTGAGAAGGTCCAGATAGCGCCACCTCCTGACTATAATAGGAAACATTATGAGCTGGCAAACATGAGCCCTTCTGAATATTAACGTCTACAGCGTGTGAATGAAGTGGCTCCAAAGCACAGGGTTACCTGGGAAAGATCGTAGGCAGTCAGTCCATCTCTTTGGTGCACCTCCAGCTCTGCTTGCTGCTGCTGCTGTAGCTGCCTGCAAAACACAACACACACCATATAAAACAGGGGTGCCCAATACGTCGATCGCGGAGGTAGTGCGGGTAGATCGCATGGCATTCAAAAAATCTTTTTTTTTTTTTTTTTTTAAATGAGATGTCCGCATGGCATTTGCCACTTGATTTTCTAACACATGGGTCACCACGTATGCGCAGTCAACCGCGCGAGCTACTGCAAAACTCCGGCGAGCTAATTAGTTAGCCTTCCAATTTATTTATCCTAAAGAAGCTAAAGCTGAAGCGCCATGATTTGGGAAACTTCCAAAACCTGGCGTCAGAACTGGAGACTCAGCGGAAGGCGTGTGCGTAACTTGACAGTGCGCGCTACACAGAGCAACGTATTGTTCGGTTCGTCATGCATACCGAACCGTGAGCCTCGTACCGAACGGTTCAATACGAATACGCGTATCGTTACACCCCTAATATATATACATATATATGTATACTCAGTATGTATGTATGTATGTATGTATGTATGTATGTATGTATGTATGTATGTATGTATGTATGTATATATATATTTTCAGCATTTTTAATGTAGGTAGATCATTTTGACTTGGTCATTTTAAAAGTAGCTCGCAAGCCGAAAAAGTGTGGGCACCCCTGATATAAACCATCAGCACCTCAGACTGGCACTTGCAGCGCGATACATCATTTTAAATTCAGTAGAATGAGATAACTAACATGATAAACAAACATTTACATGTAATTCATGTAGATGAAAAGAGGTGTTGTTGGGGTAGGAGACAGGACAAACAAGAGTCGTGTTCTGTCGTGTGGTCGCTATGTATCTGACACTTTCAGAAGGAACCCCCCCGTCTTCAACATAACCAAGTACTTTTGTTGCCTAAACCTAACCAAGAGTTTTTGTTTTAACCCCGTGTTTACACCCACAATAGCTGTTTGTCAGTGTTTGACACGTAATGCATGACAAAGTAACACCAATTTAGAGTCACAGGTTATCCTGTATGTCCACGCTGACATGGGGAGAACATGGGGAGAACATCCAAACTCTGGGTTTGGACCCAGAACCTGCTTGCTGTCAGGCGACAGTGCTAACCATGTGCCACCCTCTAGATACAAATGTAGCTAAATTGATAGCTAGTATTGTAGCTCCATATAAACCCAATGACAGGTAACAGCAACAAAATAAAACTATCTGTGACCAGGGCCTTGGGCTATAGATGGTTAGTAGCTGCACATTACATTGTACCAATTCAAATATCTTCATTTCCTTGTCTGCTGTAATGAGCAAAGGCCCATGCAAAAGAATGTCAGTGGTGTCTCTGTGTGTGAATATATGACTTTAAATGCATCTATGGGTTGTTTTAAATGCCATAAGTTTGTAGTTGTCAAAGAGAGTTGAGATCCCAGAGAAAGCTGCCTTATTACATGCATACAAGATCAGAGGGGAAGGTTAGGATAAGAAAGACATAAAGAATATACTCAGAAATCAATAGTTAAAGTGTAACCAAAGGATAAAGTTTATGATCATGATTAATAACGAATGTTTAATACATAGAGTGATTTAACAAATGTAAAACTGATGATAATGATGAACTGTGTTGAGAAGTAAAAAGTGTACGTGTTAGGACATGTTTTGGGGAAGTGAGATCATATAGGAGTTGTCCGGAAAGTGAGATCAGCAACATGTTCGGGCGGAGGTCCGCGATGCTTCGGACTCTGTTGCAAGAACAAGGGGCGAAGGGAAATAAGGTTCTTTCCAAGCATACGCACTCACCCAGAGGGGTGGGGGCCCAAGACTGACGGGAGATCTGGTACTTTTCCAAACATAAGCACACACACAAAAGGGTGGGATAAAGATCATGTGTTCAGAATAGGAGGAGGGGGGAACAGATAGCCCAAAACGACAATATAAGGAGACGTCTGCAATACGCAGGCTGGGATTTCTACACGGGAGCCGACCAAGTGCTCCGAGGAAGAAGATACGGACGATTTCGCGACAGAAGTATTCGAGGACTCCGTCTCTGCTCACGAGAAGAAAAGATCGCCTTTCGTGGACAAAGATTGAAAGACGGAGAGTTTCCCTCTCCCCACTGCTTGACTTTACCAACTGAACAACGGAAGAACACGGCAGCCCTAGAAAGACTTTGTACTGAGCCTTGAGGACTGCTGATCGAACTCCGCTGTGCGAGCAGGAGGAATCCGAGGGTCTGGCCAGACCCTCGTTCCTAACACCTCCAAAAGAACTTTTCCATCGGACCTTTGAAATCCAGCTCCGACCGAGACGACGCGTCAACCTAACCCAATGAGTATAATCTAAGAAGAAAATTAAATTACGAATCAAGTGTAGTAACATTTTTATTATGTGAGCTGTAGCCTAACCCTTGCTAACAAAATACATATAACCGGCAATAAATATCTAATCTGCATTTAAAGTAAAACTCTCAAGTGCATTCATTTGCTTAAAGTGGTAAATGTTCCTCGTGGCAAGTAAAAAGTTAAATCTATTGTATGTCCAACAACTGAGTTCTGAAAGGTTATCCTAGTGACCGAATCCACTTAACAACCCCTTACGGTTTTAGAAGTGATCCTAGCCGTTAAAACCGAACCTGGCAATTTACCAAGAGCACGGATCCATAAGAGGAAAGCTGCCATAACCGACGCGACTGGTGGGAGCGCCCGGGGCCTGGGTGGTCCCTCGGCCGAGCGCGCACCGACCGGAGGAAGCAGGGTAGACGTCGGGAGTAACGGCAGTTAGCGGAAGCCAGGCGAGTTTCCTCGCAAGAACACCAGCTCGGAAATCTTTTAATAGAGAGCTGAGTCAGTAGGTAGCCCCGTATCGGGCCAAAGAACCCCAGGATCTAACATAGTCCATTCATTTGAAAAATTGGCATTGTACGGCTCTGCTGGACTCCTCTGTGTGGTACCAGGTGCTTTTCTCTATTTGTTTTCCACTGTGGATTCTTCCCCCTCAGTGCAGGCAGAATTCTCAGCTGATGACCGTAGCGACGAACGTAGCGAAGATGATGTCACGGCATCATCTTCAACAGAACATTCACTATTTCAATAGATGGTAGTTCCGCACTGCCCTCTACTACCAACACCTCCGTACTGCCCCCTACTGCCAACACCTAACATGGTGATGTTTTTCTTTCTTTCCTTTTTCAAGCTAGTCGTAACTTGAACTTTTTGTGGGTAAAGATATAATATCTGTATTCTACTTTGATGTGAACTGAACTCGTCTGTTTTTTTAATGTCCTCCGCACTGCCCCCCACTCCCAACACCACCGCACTGCCCCCCACTACCAGCACCTCCGCACTGCCCCCCTACTGCCAACACCTCCGCACTGCCCCCCACTCCCAACACCACCGCACTGCCCCCCTACTGCCAAAACCTCTGCACTGCCCCCCACTGCCAACACCTCCGCACTGCCCCCCACTGCCAACACCTCCGCACTGCCCCCAACTGCCAACACCTCCGCACTGCCCCCTACTACAAACACCTCCGCACTGCCCCCCACTGCCAACACCACCGCACTGCCCCCCACTCCCAACACCACCGCACTGCCCCCCTACTGCCAACACCTCCGCACTGCCCTCTACTACCAACACCTCCGCACTGCCCCCTACTGCCAACACCTCCGCACTGCCCTCTACTACCAACACCTCCGCACTGCCCCCTACTGCCAACACCTCCGCACTGCCCTCTACTGCCAACACCTCCGCACTACCCCCACTCCCAACACCACCGCACTGCCCCCCTACTGCCAACACCTCCGCACTGTCCCCCACTACCAACACCACCGCACTGCCCCCCTACTGCCAACACCTCCGCACTGCCCCCCACTACCAACATCTCCACACTGCCCCCTACTGCCAACACCTCCGCACTGCCCCCTACTGCCAATACCTCCGCACTGCCCCCTACTGCCAACACCTCTGCACTGCCCCCCACTCCCAACACCACCGCACTGCCCCCCACTGCCAACACCTCCACACTGCCCCCCACTGCCAACACCTCCACACTGCCCCCCACTGCCAACACCTCCGCACTGCCCCCACTGCCAACACCTCCGCACTGCCCCCTACTACAAACACCTCCGCACTGCCCCCCACTGCCAACACCACCGCACTGCCCCACACTCCCAACACCTCCGCACTGCCCCCCTACTGCCAACACCTCCGCACTGCCCTCTACTACCAACACCTCCGTACTGCCCCCTACCACAGGATATGTGTTGTCCCGATCTCTGAATAACATCCATTCAAATATCATGACACAATTAGAAGCCTAGAAGACATTATACAACATCTGAAGTCATCCTCCTGCTGCTTGGATATTCTACCAACACACTTTTTCAAAAATATTTCAAACTGCATGACCACTGATCTTTTACAAATTGTAAACACATCCCTTCTCTGAGGTGTCTTCCCACAAGCCCTAAAAACTGCAGTTATTAAACCACTCCTAAAGAAGACTAGTTTAGACTCCGCAACGATGAAAAATTATAGGCCAATATCAAACCTCCCATTTTTAAGTAAAATAATTGAAAAAGCGGTTTTCCAACAGCTGACCAACTTCTTGGCCGTAAATAACTGCTTTGATGTTTTCCAGTCAGGCTTTCGACAGCACCACAGCACTGAAACTGCTCTTGTTAAGGTTTTCAACGACATCCACTTAAACATAGACAATGGCAGAAGTTCAGTCTTAGTGTTACTAGATCTCAGTGCTGCATTCGACACGGTCGACCATGCCATACTCCTAGAAAGACTAAAAATCTGGGTGGGACTCTCTGGCACAGCACTTAACTGGTTTGAATCCTACTTGAAGGGCCGAGAATACTTTGTGTCTGTAGCTGATTACACATCAGAGCTGACTAAAATGACATGTGGTGTTCCCCAAGGTTCAATACTGGGGCCTCTTCTGTTCAACATCTACATGCTTCCACTAGCTCAGACTATGGAAAACAACAAAGTGTGTTATCATAATTATGCAGACGACACACAAATCTACATAACTATGTCACCAGGGGACTATAATCCCATACAAGGGCTGGGTAACTGCATTGAACAAATCAACAACTGGATGTGCCAGAATTTTCTTCAATTAAACAAAGATAAAACAGAAGTAATTGTTTTTGGTACCAAGGACGAGCAATTGAAAATCACCGCTCAGCTTCAATCACTGATGTTAAAACCCACAAACCAAGCCAGAAATCTAGGTGTAGTTATGGATTCAGACCTCAACCTGAACAGCCATATCAAGACAATTACAAAATCAGCCTACTATCACCTGAAGAATATATCAAGGATTAGAGGACTTATGTCTCAACAGGATTTGGAAAAACTTGTCCACGCATTTATCTTCAGCAGACTGGACTACTGTAACGGTGTGTTTACAGGTCTCTGTAAAAAGTCCGTCAGAAAGCTGCAGCTGATTCGGAACGCTGCAGCCCGAGTCCTCACTAAGACCAGGGGGGTGGATCACATCACTCCAGTTCTGAGGTCTTTGCACTGGCTTCCTGTCCAACAAAGAATTGACTTTAAAATCCTGCTGTTGGTTTACAAAGCACTGAATGGTTTCGGGCCAAAATACATCTCTGATCTGCTGCTACCTTATGAACCATCCCGACCCCTCAGGTCGTCTGGGACCGGTCTACTTTCTGTTCCCAGAGTCAGAACTAAACATGGAGAAGCAGCGTTCAGTTTTTCTGCTCCACATATCTGGAACAAAGTCCCAGAAAGCTGCAGGTCTGCTGAGACCCTCAGCTCATTTAAATCAAGATTGAAGACCTTTCTGTTTGCTGCTGCCTTTAATTGAAACACATTAAATTGATATATTAATCAATTTCCTGCATTTCTGCATTTTACGACTGCATTTCATTTCTTACACTGTTTTTTAATGTTCTTAATTGTTTTTAAATCTCCTTTTCTTTTGCCTTATGTTTTGATGCTTTTAATGGTTTTATGTGAAGCACAAACGTATCGTACTGTACAGTTCCCAATATCGTTTCTCAAAGAATACGAAATATACAAAATACGAAAATGATGGTCCCTTCTTTGGAGTAATGTTACCTTATCTGCACCACTGTGGTGTGGTGTACTGTGTGTGTGGATCAATTTGGTTATTGTGCTTTTAATATTAATGGTAGAATTCAATATTAAATATAATAAATCCTTTATGAATGCCTGATAGGTAGAGTTGTATTTGTGTCTTTACTACTCTGTGCTTTGCTGTCCGTATCCTTTTAGGAGAATGTTAACTGAACATAGAAAAATAAATCAAATGTTTCTTTTTTTAAATCTGACATTTTGGTCAGATTTAGGCTGATTTAAATGGTGTGTGTGTGTGTGTGTGTGTGTGTGTGTGTGTGTGTGTGTGTGTGTGTGTGTGTGTGTGTGAGGAACCTACTTGACGTTGGTGTTGGTGCAGATGATGTACTCTATCTCGTCAGAGTACGGGTTCTGGAAGGTGAAGCTGCTGGTTCGGATCAGCATCCACTCTCTGTTCTTCATTCGGAAACGATACATCACAGACAGAACCTGACCCTTCAACTTCACCACCTGCAGAGGGAGGAACACCACTGATTCATACTTCTGTTTTAACAAGTGTTAACTATCCAGCTGGATCTGGAGACGAAAAGAGTAGCAGCAATACTGTGATAAAACATGAACATCTTTATGTATTTTTCATACTCGTTATTTTCAGATTTGAAGTTAACCATTTCCAGTGTGGTCACCCGAGAGTGAAGAGTTTCATCAATCAGCTTTGATGTGATCAAGTCTACATTACACGGCTTGAGCAGAGCATTCCCTGAGACAAGAACAGAGGCGGAACCCATTTATTCCATTTTATTTTTTCAACACAACCACCGCCAGAATCTGTGAGAATGCAATAACTCCGGTTTCTAAGTTTTGAGTTGAGTTGTCATATAGTAGTGATTTCTGCTGTATCATGTACTCTCTGTGGCTCCTCTGATTGTCAGTCTGAGTAATGAAAGCACTGCTGATCACAGATATGGAGAACTTTTCAATCCACACAGAGGGCAGAGACCACAGAATAGACAGGGAGGAGGAGGAGGAGGAGGAGGAGGGAAAATGTTCCTCTGGTTAAGATCAGCTATGAACAGTACAGGTAGAACGATGCTGTTTTGCTGTTGAATATGGAGAATGGGGTCTCTGTGAATAAACCAGATAAATCATAGAATGAATCACTTAAACAAGTTGTTGGTATTACACAATGTTATGTGACATGTAACAGAGTTGCAGGGGACTCACTTATGATCAGAATCAACTCTATCGGTGATTGAGAAGGCTAAATACTTGCAGACATAAGCAAACAGAATAATCGCTTGAACCCAATCATTCAGCCTGCCAGCACTCCTGTCAAACCAAACTGAACAATGCTATATGGATGCTAGCAAGTCTGCTAAGAGACAAGCTCCTTCTCAATCTCAGAGCATCTCATTTCAATAAATGTCGCTATGAGGTAGTGATTGAGCCTATATGGCCTATATGGCCCACTGACGAAAGTATTGTAATATTTATATATTTGAAGTATTACGAGCTAGGAGTGTGTGGCGTCAGTCAAAATGCGGTGGTAAGTTCTACCTCACACAGGCTCCGCCTTCTACTGGACTCTACTGGATTCTATGGGTAATACTCAACTCCAATCACATGCATACATTTGCCCAATGAAGTTTGCATTTTTGTTAAATTATTTAAATCCTTTGGATTATTTTTTTCAATTTCAAGTTGTATGTCCAGGTTGTGAACATTAATTAGGCTGACACTATACACCAACAAGTAGTGATAGTGATCACTATGGCCGCCCATCATTTCTCTGAAAATGGGGACAAATGTGACTTCTCACATCATTTTTCACAGAATTTGAAGCACTTTCAAGATTGTGTGCGATTGAGAAGAATATTAAGCTCTTCTCAAACCCTTTCTCATGTGCTTGAGAACAAGCAGATAGAATTTACTGAAATAAAATGTGATGATACCATCTGAAGTCCACCAGCAGCTCCCTCTGTCAGTACTGGGCCAGGGTTGTATACGTTTCTTCTCCATGTGGCCCCGGAATAAGAAGCACCCCTTACTTGAAAATTAATTCAAATGCTGTCTTTTTGTGAGGTACTTAGCGACCCTGGTTTTTGAAAAGTGCTCTAAAATACCTTTTAATTACTTACTTACAGGTTTTGTAGGTGTGTAGCCAATACATTTATTTTGGCTTTGTAATTCTTTTCTTTTCTCATACTATTTCTCAGGTTTTACAATGATCTCCCCATGATATTTTCACCTGACTGAAAAAAGAAACCTTTAGGTCCAATGAACAGCTACAGTCCTGTCCTACCTGTTGGAAACTTTCTCTCAAGTGACTCTGGTCCTCAGGATGGCAGAACTCCAGAATATCTTTCCCCAGCAAGTCCTACAAGACAGGATAAAATCAGTTGACGGTAGTTTATCCTCATTCAATATTTGTTGAACCAAATAGTAACACAGAAAATAAATACTGTATTGTAGGAATGCAATGTCCACATATTGTTATTTTTAATTAAATACACTGGTATTTACCAACAGGTCTTAGGTCTGAAAGTTGAGTGTCATTAAAGAAAAGGCTGGTACATTTAGAGGACATGCTAAGTAACTCCTGAGGCAGGAGTGCAACTGCAGCCACACATTAGTGACGATAACGGGTGATGCTGCATTGTTTTGAAGACATTTGATCTGAATGTGTTTTTAAGCTAAATTAACAACAACATGATTTCCAACTCAGTATTTCTATATTTTCCTCTGATTTGAAAAGTCAATGAAACATTCATCATTATGTCAAACACAGGTTTGATGAGGTGAGAAAGTGATTCAAACACTGAATGTAAACCTTTTCCAAGGTGAGAGGTAATTGCAGATGTTAATTAAATGCCAGATGTGTCATTTGAAAAGTAAAATAAATGTGTTGCAGTAAAAGACAATAAAGGGTCTCCAGGAATACAATAACAAGTACATTTGAAGTATATTTTCCAAACACAATCTATTTGTTGTGAAAAATAATGTCATCCGGGATTCGGTGATTGTTGAGTAGAGAGAGAAGCAACAAACGGAACAGGCAGACTGGCCACAGGAATGTGTCTCACTAACCAGTGCAGGCAGCAAATGTTTCTAATTCTGGTCTGCTTATTTCCACTGTCAAACAGTAACATCACGGATCATGCAAAGCACTGCTAAGTCATAGAATGTGTTCCATATGCAGAACGGGAGAAGTACATCTAAGGGCGTATCGTGACTAGGGTAATGCAACAGAGCCTTAGCGAGTTAGAGGTGTTAGTAATTCAGATATGAAGACTTTAAAAACTGGCAGGTGGTCATGTCAGAGAGCCAACCACTTTTCTTATATATTTTCTTTATCTTTTTGGTCTAAGCAGCATTTTATGAAAACTAGTCGGATCACATTTCATCGTCATGTTACTGTAATTAACAAACTGAAAAGAATCCTGCATCGAAATAATAGCAGACAATATTGGCAAGAGCAACTAAAGGTTGGCTGCTAATAAATGACTGATAATGACTCTGATAGCTCACATGATGAATTTAACATCATGGAAATGTGTAAAGTAATAATTATATCAATGCAACAGTCATGTCATACTCAGCACTCTGCTGCTTTCAGGTCTTTGTTCTCAAAAAAATATGATTTGAATTCACAAATTAATTCAGTGAACAGTGAAGTAGAATAGTTAGCTATTCTACTTCACTGTTCATTCAATCACTGCTAATGAAACAATTCTCATCCAATGAAACAATTCTCATCCAATGAAACAATTCTCATCCAATGAATCAATTCTCATCCAATGAAACGATTCTCATCCAATTATATGATTCTCATCCAATGAAACGATTCTCATCCAATTATATGATTCTCATCCAATGAAACGATTCTCATCCAATTAAACAATTCTCATCCAATGAAACAATTATCATCCAATGAAATGATTCACATCTAATGAAACAATTTGCATCTAATGAAACGATTCTTATCTAATGAAACGATTCTTATCTAATGAAACGATTCTTATCTCATGAAACGATTCTCATCCAATTAAATGATTGTCATCCAATGAAACGATTCTCATCTAATTAAATGATTCTCATCCAATTAAACAATTCTTATCCAATGAAATGATTCTCATCGAATAAAACGATTCTCATCCAATGAAACGATTCTCATCTAATAAAACGATTCTCATCCACGTAAACAATTATCATCCAATTAAACAATTCTCATCCAATGAAATTATTCTTATCCAATGAAACAATTCTCATTGGATGAAACGATTATCATCCAATGAAATTATTCACATCAAATGAAATGATTCTTATCCAATGAAACAATTCTCATCCAATGAAACGATTCTCATCCAATTAAACAATTCTCATCCAATGAAATGATTCTTATCCAATGTAACAATTCTCATCCAATGATATGATTCTCATCCAATGAAATAATTAACATCCAATTAAACAATTATCATCCAATTAAACAATTATCATCAAATTAAGCAATACTCATCCAATGAAACGACTGTCATCAAATTAAACAATACTCATCTAATGAAACAATACTCATCTAATGAAACAATACTCATCCAATGAAACAACTCTCATTCAATGAAACAATACTCATCCAATGAAACGACTCTCATTCAATGAAACAATACTCATCTAATGAAACGACTCATCAAATTAAACAATACTCATCTAATGAAACAATACTGATCCAATGAAACGACTCTCATCCAATTAAACAATGCTCATCTAATTAAACAACACTCATCTAATGAAACAATACTCATCCAATTAAACAATTCTCATCCAATGAAATTATTCTTATCCAATGAAACAATTCTCATCCAATTAAATGATTCTCATCCAATGAAACGATTCACATCGAATAAAATTATTATCATCCAATTAAACAATTCTCATCCAATGAAATTATTCTTATCCAATGAAACGACTCTCATCCAATTAAATGATTCTCATCCAATGAAACGATTCTCATCAAATAAAATGATTCTCATCCAATTAAACAATTCTCATCCAATGAAATTATTCTTATCCAATGAAATAATTCTCATCCAATGAAACGATTCTTATCCAATGAAATAATTCTCATCCAATGGAATGATTCACATCTAATGAAACGATTCTCATCTAATGAAATGATTCACATCTAATGAAACGATGCTCATCTAATTAAATGATTCACATCTAATGAAATGATCCACATCTAATGAAACGATTCTCATCTAATGAAACGATTCTCATCCAATGAAATAATTAACATCCAATTAAACAATTATCATCCAATTAAACAATTATCATCAAATTAAGCAATACTCATCCAATGAAACGACTGTCATCTAATGAAACAATACTCATCCAATGAAACAACTCTCATTCAATGAAACAATACTCATCCAATGAAACGACTCTCATTCAATGAAACAATACTCATCTAATGAAACGACTCATCAAATGAAACAATACTCATCTAATGAAACAACACTCATCCAATGAAACGACTCTCATCCAATTAAACAATGCTCATCTAATTAAACAACACTCATCTAAAGAAACAATACTCATCCAATTAAACAATTCTCATCCAATGAAATTATTCTTATCCAATGAAACAATTCTCATCCAATTAAATGATTCTCATCCAATGAAACGATTCACATCGAATAAAATTATTATCATCCAATTAAACAATTCTCATCCAATGAAATTATTCTCATCCAATGAAACGACTCTCATCCAATTAAACAATTCTCATCCAATGAAATTATTCTTATCCAATGAAATAATTCTCATCCAATGAAACGATTCTTATCCAATGAAATAATTCTCATCCAATGGAGTGATTCACATCTAATGAAACGATTCTCTTCCAATGAAATGATTCTCATCCAATGACACAATTCTCATCCAATTAAACTATTCTCATCTAATGAAATGATTCTCATCCAATTAAACAAGTATCATCCAATTAAACAATTATCATCCAATGAAACGACTCTCATCCAATGAAACAATACTCATCTAATGAAACAATACTCATCTAATGAAACAATGCTCATCGAATGAAACAATACTCATCTAATTAAACAATACTCATCGAATGAAACAATACTCATCCAATGAAACGATTCTCATCCAATGAAACGATTCTCATCCAATGAAACAACTCATCCAATGAAACAACTCATCCAATGAAACAACTCTCATCCAATTAAACAATACTCATCTAATGAAACAATACTCATCTAATGAAACAATACTCATCCAATGAAACGTCTCTCATTCAATGAAACGACTCTCATTCAATGAAACAATACTCATCCAATGAAACGACTCTCATTCAATGAAACAATACTCATCCAATGAAACGACTCATCCAATTAATCATCCAATGAAACAATACTCATCTAATGAAACAATACTCATCTAATTAAACAATACTCATCCAATGAAACGACTCTCATTCAATGAAACAATACTCATCCAATGAAACGACTCATCAAATTAAACAATACTCATCTAATGAAACAATACTCATCCAATGAAACGACTCTCATCCAATTAAACAATACTCATCTAATTAAACAATACTCATCTAATGAAACAATACTCATCTAATGAAACGTCTCTCATTCAATGAAACGACTCATTCAATGAAACGACTCATTCAATGAAACAATACTCATCCAATGAAACGACTCTCATTCAATGAAACAATACTCATCCAATGAAACGACTCATCCAATTAATCATCCAATGAAACAATACTCATCTAATGAAACAATACTCATCCAATGAAACGACTCATCAAATTAAACAATACTCATCTAATGAAACAATACTCATCCAATTAAACAATACTCATCACATGAAACAATTCTCATCTAATTAAACAATACTCATCCAATTAAACAATATTCATCCAACTAGAAAAAGCATTTCCTGCTGAAAATGCGTTGGAATGCTGAAAACTGAAATTAATCGCAAAAACATTGCTGAAAATAGATATCCAATTCAAAAACAAATTGCAAAAAGCTTAATAATTCAAAAAGTTTAAGATTACAATATGAAAAGTCATATCACACCTCTCCTGAAAGAGCTGAACATTTTGATATTTGAAGTTTCTGTGGCTTAAAAAAATTCATCAGTGGTGATATTTGTAGTAGTAGAAGTTGTAGTAGAAGTATTATTAGTAGAAGTATTAGTAGCATTAGAATAACTACTAGTAGTAGTATTAGTGATATTTGTAGTAGTAGTAGAAGTTGTAGTAGAAGCATTAGTAATTAGAAGTAGTCGAAGAAGTACTATCAGTAGTCATAGTAATAGCTGTAGTATTGGTCGTAGTATTTAATATCACAGTAGTAGTAGTAGTAGTAGTAATAGTAATAGTAATGGCAGTAGAAGATGTAGCAGTAGTAGTAGTACTAGTAGCAGTCGTACTAATAGCTGTAGTAGTATTACTACTTTTAGTAGCATGAATAGCAGTAGTAGTAGCAGTTGTCGTATAAGTAATAGTAGTAGTGGTAGTAATAGCAGTAGTAGTAATAATAGCAACAGCAAAAGTTATAGTAGAAGTAGTAGCAGCAGCAGTAGTAGTTAGAGTATTCATTTTTTGAACAAAAAAGCCTAATTTTGAGCTTGTTTAAATACAGTTAATCCATGGGGCTTTTATTTTGAAAGGGTGGGGCTGGGTGGGGGAGGGAGGGGGAGCGGAGACATAATCATAATGTTTGACACACATAAACAGAGGTTATTAAATTACAGGCTTCATCACAAGCTGTTCAGTTAGAATTCACTCTCTGGGGCTTTTATTTTGAAATGGGGTGTGGGGTGTGGGGGAGAAGGGGAGAGGAGACAGAATCATAATGTTAGATAAACACAAAACGGTTATTAAATGACAGGCTCATCACAAGCATTTCAGTTAGGATTCATTCTGTGGGGCTTTTATTTTAAAATGGCAAGTGTGTGTGTGTGTGTGTGTGTGGGGGGGGGGGGTGGAGGAGGGGGGAAAGACCTCTAAAGAGTCCTAAGACCTGAATGACTGTATGAGAGAGACACACACAGAGAGATAGAGGGAGAGGAGTGTATGTGCGCGTGTGTCTGTGAGTCTGTGTGTTTATAAACATCACTGATTACTGGCTCAATCGTGAACACCTGTGTGCCTGAAGCCATTTCATGGAGATAAAACAGGGAGACACCTCTCAAACAAATCATCAAAACTCCCATAACCGTAGCTCCTATTGCTCCGATATTAATAATTGAGAGGAAGGCTGAGTTGAAGAACAGATCCTGTAAAAATTGTGTCTGTAGTGTAAGAAATGTGGCTTAACTGGCGATCTAGAAATGGGGTACCGTGTTCTGTGGAAGATGTTTTTGAAGCAGAATTTAACATTGGTCTCTATGGAGCAGAAAGTTGGTTTTCCTCTCAATTAACGGCTTCGGTGTCAAATGTGTAAATCTGTGGGATTCCACAGTAATTTTTATATGACAAGGACAATATTAGCTACTTCTACATCCAGAAATTATGCATGAAGAGTGAAGATTGTGGACACAGTGGCAAAACACAAATGTTTTTTTCACAAGAATCTCAAGCTGCTCTTCACTCTAGCGGTGACATCACGCACTCTAATCTGTGCATTACACACCCATTATAAAGTCAGAAAAGGGCTGAAAAATCATAAAAGTTAAATTGCTGCAGTTCAAAAAGTTAAAAAGATATCAGAAAACTGTATGTTCCGGCAATAGTTTAGGGTTTTCTCAACATTTGAAAGTTAAAATGGTGTCTGTAGCTGAAAGTATGAGGAAGTTAATGGATTTGAAAGTTGAAGAAGTTTAAGAGGATTTAAAAAGCTTCTCCATAGAAACCCATTCAAAAAAAAGTTGCTAAAAGCTTAATAATTCAAAAAGTTTAAAGGTTAGAAATATGAAGAGATATAGCACCCCTATGCTGAAAGAGCTGAACATTTTGATAGTTGAACGGTTTCTGTAGCTTAAAATATGAAGGAGAAGAAGAGTTTTTAAAAAAGGGGGACGGAATGCTTAACAGCATTCCAACAATTAAACAATACTCATCCAATGAAACGACTCTCATCCAATTAAACAATACTCATCCAATGAAACGACTCATCCAATTAAACAATACTCATCTAATGAAACAATACTGATCTAATGAAACAATACTCATCCAATGAAATGACTCATTCAATGAAACAATATTCATCCCATTAAACGATACTCATCCAATGGAACAATACACATTGAATGTGAACCTTAAGTGTCTAACACGAAGGGGGATGATTATGGCTCTGGGCAGCTGGAAGCCTGTTAATGTGGAGATGGTGTTAAGTATCACTGGTCATTACAACAAAGTTGAATCAAGTGGAATTAGTGAATGAAACAGTATTTCTGTTAAACAAGAGAAAGTGGGAGCTGTAGAACGTTCCTGATTTAGTGCTGTTGAAATGTACATTGTATGCATGTATACTGAATTTATAAAGACATTTATCAAGACAACATAGAGAATGGGTTTGCGTCAACAGAAAATTATACCAGGAGCAGATCAGAAAAAAGGAGGGTTCCTACTGGAATATGATTTATAAATGAATCTTAAAGAACAGGAATTTACAATATATATTTATGAAAGCCCTTTTCAAATAAAGGCTCAGCGCTCTCTGCAGTTGAAACAAAATGACGATATCCCACTTTAATAGGGGAAAACATATTCAACGCTGTGAAAGGTCAATTTTGGCAACTTATAGTTGATAAGAATCCGTTGGAACACTCCTGCCTCTATTATGCATTTCCATGACATTGTCAGTCCCTTTATCCTCTTCGCTAACCTGAGGCTGATAACCAATGACGTTGATGCAGCGTGGGTCCACAAAAGTGATGACACCATCCGAGTTGTGACGTGACAGGAACTCTGTGGGCACCGACACGCCGTTCATATCCATAGAGACTGGAGAGCTGGTTACCTGAGGGATGATACAGACATATTTATTGGAGACGCACCCATTGATCGGCTGCCAAACAAAACCAGACGGCTTTCAGCTGAGCTCACATTTGCATGTAAAAAATCTGAAATATAAAGCGCGAAAATGAAACACTGGTCATGTGCCACTGACGAAAGATAGTGTTACGTCTGCACACAGCTCAGAATTTGTCCCAACAGCAAGTCCAAAATAAGCCGTTGAGGAACAACCTGAAAAACATTTGGAACAACTAACTTAATCAGACTTATTGTAATGTAATTCATTCCCATCATGCTGCTCAGAGGATTCACAATGACAGCACAGCTAACGTTAACAGAGGTTGCATTGACTTCAATTATGATGCGTTCAAGCTGTACTCAATAAAATTAAATTAAATGAAAACGTTATCATGATGTGTTCACATGTCTTGTAAAATGTAGTTTTTTGTGAGACACTTGAATAAATCCAGTTGTGTGAAGGAGATGTTTTCATAGCAATATATACGGTAATAGATATTAGATTTGAACTAGAAAAAGCATTTCCTGCTGAAAATGCGTTGGAATGCTGAAAACTGAAATGAATTGCAAAAACATTGCTGAAAATAGATATCCAATTCAAAAACAAGTGCAAAAAGCTTAATAATTCAAAAAGTTTAAAGATTACAAATATGAAAAGTCATATCACACCTCTCCTGAAAGAGCTGAACATTTTGTTATTTGAACTGTTTCTGTGGCTTAAAATAATTCCATCGGTAGTGATATTTGTTGTAGTAGTAGTAGAAGTTGAAGTCGAAGTATCAGTAATTAGAAGAAGAAGTAGTGGAATGAACTATATATATAACTATATATATGCTGGTACACACAACCAGACAATAAATGTTCGATGTTCAAGTCTTTTTCAACTTTTGCTGTTGCTACTATTACTACTACTGCCATCACTGCTATCAAATTTTATTACTACCACTACTGCTATTACTACCACTACCACTATTATTATTACTTATACCACAACTGCTACTACTGCTATTCCTGCTACTACCAGTACTAATACTACTACAGCTATTAGTACGACTGCTACTAGTACTACTACTACTGCCTAGTACTACTACTACTGCTACTTCAAAAACTGACTTTACTATTACTACTACTACTACTACTTATTCTACTACTACTACTGTTATATTAAATACTACGACCACTATTACAGCTATTACTACGACTACTGATAGTACTACTTCCACTACTTCTTCTTCTAATTACTGATACTTCGACTACAACTTCTACAACAAATATCACTACCGATGGAATTATTTTAAGCCACAGAAACAGTTCAAATATCAAAATGTTCAGCTCTTTCAGGAGAGGTGTGATATGACTTTTCATATTTGTAATCTTTAAACTTTTTGAATTATTAAGCTTTTTGCACTTGTTTTTGAATTGGATATCTATTTTCAGCAATGTTTTTGCAATTCATTTCAGTTTTCAGCATTCCAACACATTTTCAGCAGGAAATGCTTTTTCTAGTATTATCTTCTGTGTGTATGAGCAATAAAGGGTTAAAACTAGGGTTGCAAAATTCCGGGAATATTCAAAGCTGGAAAGTTTCCATGGGAATTAACGGGAATTAACGGGAATATACGGGAATTAACGGGAATTAACGGGAATAAACTGGAAATTGTGTGGGTAATTTATACTAACTGTATTTACCTTGTCATATACAGACATAAATATACACATTTTGTTTTGTCATAAGCAGGAATGTATGATTGGAGAGAGAGAAGCAAACAAGTTGGACATGATCCCGCGTCCAACAACAGTGTCGCGCGCATCGATGCGTTGTCCGAAGACATCCTGGCTACATTAGTCGGTCGCGTGAAGAAGAGTGAGTTTACTCTCTGCAAGTAGACGAGCCTACAGATGCGGCCAATCTGGCCAATCTTCTGGTGTACGTCCGTTACGTTACGGTGCAGGAAGAGTTTTTGTGTTTTTTATCTTATAAACAAACGCCACGCGCGAGCAAACTGTTCTCTCATTAGTCCGATTTTTATGCGGCTATAAATACGCTCTGTTGCTTTTTTTATTTTTTAAGGTGTGTGTGGCGGCGGCGGGGGGGGGGGGGGGGGGGGGTTGGGGGTGCGTGAACCCGGTGGGGATGTAGAAGGGGGTGCGTGGCCTAAAAAGTTTGGGAACCGCTGGGCTAGATGAACAGATGAACAATCCTCAATTAGCATGCTAATATATCTCCCCCAGTAGTATCATCACAACTTACCTGACTAGTCCTTGGGCTCAAATGCAGTAGTGTGGCCTCAATAGCCCTGCTGCAGTGTGCTGGGGGATTATCTGTGCCTGAAGAGTGCACTGTGCATTCTTCCATCACATGCAGGGTTGAAATTCAAAGTGCAGAGTGTGCTGCATTACATACATCTTTAAAATATAGTTTTGAGTGACTTTTTTATTGCTCAGCGTTTAATTTGCGGTAAAAACTTTTTTTCAAAATTCCCAAAATTCCCGAGCTAAACTTCCCATGGAAATTTTCCGGAAATTTACCGGAAATTTTCCACCCCTTTGCAACCCTAGTTAAAACTAGCAGAACTACAGAACACCCACAACGAATGACAGCTCCATCTCGGCTCTATGTGAGGGCTCACTGTGGACTAATAATGGATTATCTAATGTCTCTGTATACTGAATATATAAAGTCATGTTCCTATAGGGCCTGCATTATATTAGTGGATTACTCCAGAACGATACTATCAGCATTATATGAACAAAGGTTATTTGTACATTAAGGTCTAATTCAAGATCACAAAGCGTGTGTATAATCATGTCTATTGGTCACTTTCTGTTACAGATTTACACATTGACACATAAAGTGGCCAGAATAATAATTGAACAGCTTTAGCTGCTGGTAAAAGTAACAAACAGTTATAAAACACTCTGACTGTAATGTTACCACAGCAAACATATTGTTGTCAGGATAGTTTGATGAAAAAGACTCGTTTTACATTAGAAATAACCTGTTAATTAGTTTAGTGGTTTATTGTCAGTTTAATAGAGAGATGAAGTCACGCCCTTTACAGTGTCCTGTGGGACTTTACTTTAACGGCGAGAGATAAATGTTTATTTCATCCAGTTTGAATTGTGCTATGAATTACACATATGTTTGTGAATTTAATATTTATTTTGCAAGTCAAGAAAGTCTCAGATTGTCAGACATTTGTCGTATGGTTTAGCTTTGTGTGAAACCGATCAGTGAACTAATCTCTGGTCTAGCATCATGCACGTCAGCTGCACAGCCGTTACATGACTTCATTCTTCACTCGTCTTTTTAATTCTTCACAGTTCATTTCGTTTTTTCGCCCTCTGGCGTTTCTGAGAATAATGCAGCGCACAGCACATGGAGTATAATTGGCTCCGTTCATGCTACGAGCTCGCACTACAACACGAAGCGAGACTATGAACAGTTTATAGTCCCGTACTAAACCGGAAGGAGCCGTATGACGAATGTTAGCAGCTATGCTAACAACAATACAGTTTGTCTTTGGTTCACCGGGAAAATGTTTACTCTTCTTGCTTATTGTGAACCCTGTTTGAGTTAGAAACCACTTGTAACGCAATTGTAAAATATGGAAGCTTCATTTTTAAAGTTGAGTATAGAAGCACATTGTGCTACTTCCCGGTCAATGACTCAGATAACAATGTGGGGAGGCCTGGTTTGTTCCGTAGTGAAGGTAAGATGAGGCGTTTAAGGATACTCGGAAATTCAAGCTTCTAAGCTGCGCAATACACACCCATTATAAAGTCAGAAAAGGGCTGAAAAATCATAAAAGTTAAATTGCTGCAGTTCAAAAAGTTTAAAAGATATCAGAAAGCTGTATGTCCCGCGAATAGTTCAGGGTTTTCTCAACATTTGAAAGTTGAAATGGTGTCTGTAGCTGAAAGTATGAGGAAGTTGAAGGATTTGAAAGTTGAAGCAGTTTAAGAGGATTTGAAAATCTTCTCCATTGAAACCCATTCAAAAAAAAGTTGCTAAAAGCTTAATAATTCAAGTTTAAAGGTTAGAAATATGAAGAGATATAGCACCCCTCTGCTGAAAAAGCTGAACATTTTGAGAGTTGAACGGTTTCTGTAGCTTAAAATATGAAGGAGAAGAAGCGTGCCGACGAAACGGGGGACGGAAGAAATAGTGGAATAAAGATTCGAAGAACAATTGTTGGAATGCTTAACAGCATTCCAACAATTATGACCTGTTTAACTTCCTAACACCAGCTCTAAGCAGCTTTTTAATTTAATTTAATTTAATTTCCTAATCATTTGAATTGCGTGTTTTTATGCAAAGAACCGCTATCGATGACAATAACAATTTAAAAAGATAACATTAACAATTGTTGACAGTTTACACTGACTGAGTATTTTTCAGTGGTTCAATTGACTGTGCCTCGACACACACCTGCAGTCTTCCGATGGCCACTAGGCAGTATTTTCCAGTCTGACCAGCCTCTGTGTCTTCTTCTGGTATAGTCATACCTGATGGAAACACAAAGCAAAACAGACATTTCTCAAAAGAGTCGAAGCACTTCATTTTCCATTTGCTGCTTGAACTTTGCAGCAGCGAGAGGTAATCTGCCGGCTGACAAAGCCACTGCTCCGCTACAATGATTTATAAGTCATGTTTTTACCATTAAGCCTCCCAACTGAACGATAGTTTCCACAATGCACTGACACATTTCATGAAAACAAATATTCAAGCTTGTTCCACTCTGTCTACAAATAATTTAGTAAAAGAGAAGGGCAAGGCAGTCAAAGACACAAACAGACATATCAATTCCATTTTGATGGCACATCTACCATAATAACTTTTCGACTGTTTGTTTTGTGTTCAATTAAATATAAAGTCACAGAAGTTTGAGTCCCAGTAGCTGTTTTCACTCCACTGACTGACAACGCTCACGTTTTCTTATCAAAAATCACGATCATGTTGCATTTTCTACTCGTGAGGGTGAGTGAGGGCGGCTGCTGGCCTCGCCTTAGGTACATATTAAAGCACATAATCATATGGGAATATGATCGCTGTTATTCAGTAAAAACTAGAATTACCGCCTTGTGTTGTTTGCCTCCACTAACCACTCAAGTGACAGTTTACATCCATGTCTGTCCAACATGTCATCACTTTATCATTTTATCCTATTAGACACTTGTGTGAAATTATCATGAATACATATACATTCTTGAGTAGTGGCCACAAACATGTTTTGTGAGGTCACAGTGACCTTTGACCTCTGACCTCTGACCACCAAAACCTGGTCATCTGGTCCTCCATCACAGGATTAAATGACTACAGGCCCGTCGCCCTGATGTCTGTGGTCATGAAATCCTTTGAGAGACTGGTGTTGACCCATCTGAAGAACATCACAGGACCCCTGCTGGACCCCCTGCAGTTTGCCTACCGTGCGAACAGGTCGGTGGATGATGCAGTCAACATGGGACTGCACTACATGCTGCAACACCTCGACTCCCCAGGGACATATGCAAGGGTTCTGTTTGTGGACTTCAGCTCCGCGTTCAACACCATCATCCCAGCAATACTGCAACCCAAACTCTCCAGCTCACTGTGCAGCCTCCACCTGTCAGTGGATCACAAACTTCCTGACTGACAGGACGCAGCAGGTGAGGCTGTGAAAAATCACATCCAGCACCCGGACTATCAGCACTGGCGCCCCCCAGGGATGTGGTCTCTCCCCACTGCTCTTCTCCCTCTACACCAACGACTGCACCTCAGAGGACCCGTCTGTTAAACTCCTGAAGTCCACAGACGACACAACGGTCATCAGCCTCATCAGGGACGGTGACAAGCTCAAGACTGTGGAGATGACAGTGGACTTCAGGAGGAGCCCCCTAACACTGCCCCCCCCTCAACAGCACGGTGTCTGCAATGGAGACCTTCAAGTTTCTGGAATCCACAATCTCCCAGGACCTGAAGTGGGCCCCCAACATCAACACCATCAGGAAAAAGGCCCAGCAGAGGTTGTACTTCCTGCTCCAGCTCAGGAAGTTCAACCTGCCTCAGGAGCTGCTGATCCTGTTCTACTCAGCCATCATCCAGTCTGTTCTCTGCTCCTCTATCACTGTGTGGTTTGGATCGGCCACCAAACAGGACAGGAACAGACTGCAACGGATTGTTAGGTCTGCAGAGAGGATCATTGGTTCCAACCTGCCCTCCATCCTGGACTTGTTCACCTCCAGAGTCAGGAAACGGGCTGGAAAGATCACTGCAGACCCTTCAGACCCTGGACACAAGCTGTTCACCTCCTCTCCTCTGGTAGGCGCTACAGAGCTCTGTACGCCAAGACCACCAGACACAGGAACAGCTTCTTTCCACTGGCCGTCACTCTCATGAACAATAAATAAGTAACATTGCACTACTACCTCTGTTTGCACTATTCCATTGCCATTGTTTATAGGTTTATGTTCACATGTGTGTGTGTGTATATATATACACACACACTTTATTTTGGATATATATTTATACTTATATTGTATATAGATGTTAAATGTTTGTACCTACATCTGTTCTACTTTTTTGCTGCCCTGTTTTATTCTTTATATTTTTTTTCTTGTTTATTGTAAAATAGTGTTTTTACATTGAGAGCGGAGTGGAAACCGGAGACAAATTCCATGTAATCCTTTTCTGGATCAACCCAGATATACCACATCCACAGCCCATCCAAAGGCCAGCGTCTACAAAAACATATAAAAGGTCTGTAATCACATCCAGATCGGCCGGCATGCTGTTTAATATGCAGTAATCACAGAGCAGACAGAAATTCCTTCCAGTTAACAATAACACGTTACCATAAAGTTGAGAGGGATGAGCCTCCATCAGCTCCTCTCCACATAAAAACAGAACCATGATTCTGTCCTCACTCGTGGCTACATTCCTCTCCTCTAACAGATCAGCAGCAGCATCTGTTGAGGTCCTCAATGTGCACCCTAGCTGTTATCCATCTGCAATTCATGAGTGCGCGTGTCTCGCCTGATGACTGCTTGCATGAAGTATTGTGCCCAGAACATTCCAAGGAGTATTTTTAGTGCAAGGAAGTAAACCATGTGATAATGATTTCAAAACACACATGGCGTGTGTTAGACCTGAGAAATACTCCAGTGTCACCTGGAAGTCCCAAGAGGCCATTTAGTCGTGTGCTGATGTTGTTCCGTTCCATCATCTACTTTAACACTTCAGCCATCTACACACCTGCTTTGAGACCAAGGGGGTGCATTCCAAACCCTGTCTCTGTAAACACCACATAGTGCAGTCAGAGAGTGCATCTGAGGCCTGGTGTGCCCCAGATAAACAGGATATTACAGTTATACTGATACACGCTGTGAGGCAAAGTTGAATGAAATACTTATCATTATTATATTCTTTAAAATTCTTTTCTAAATCTGGTCTTCTAAACCTTGGGAACAGATTTGGGACAAATCCTGCAGGATGGCTTCACAAGTACAGAAGGTATTTCTACACTTTTCTGCGTCGTTCTATTTTGTCAGCCCAAAGGCTCGATGGCGCCCCCTACAAAGTTGGAAAAATTTAACCCCTCACTGCTGCTTCACCAACATGTATGGACTTTTGTTTGCAGGTGTTACGTGTGTAGCATACAATACAGTGGTTGGACTGAATACAGTTATTGTTGGAATGTACTGGAACAGATGTGTATTCTGCCCGACCACAGCTGCTGTGCAAACCTTTATGCCACGTTTCAAACCTACAGGCTGAGTGTTTGGTACTCCAGAGATAGATCTTTGACCGGGTATCTTACGACCTAACTTCACGGTGTGGACTGGACCACAATATGTGAGCTGAGAAGAGCAGAAAAATCCACTCCTGTTTAGCTCCATAACAAATGTGAGGAATGCTGCCCTAAGGTGATATTTAGAGGCAGCATAAATGCAAAAAACTCAAGCTGCAGATATGCTGATATGACTCCATTTCCTGAGTGTAAAGAGACTGGAGCAGAAAGGAGAGCCAGAGGAACACCTGGCTCACATGAAGCCCCTTGTAGGCTTGTTGTTACAGCAAACACCTGTACTGTCAGTAGAGGATTTGGTCAGCCACAAAACATACTGCAAAAACACTCCAGCAGTCAAATAGAGACAAAGATATGAAATGTTTGCTTTGCAATATGATGTGATCACAGGCTCATGGGATGGAGCAGAGTCTCACATCAAAAGAGACTTTCAACAAAGCTGCTCTGACTGCTGCGGCTCCACTGGACGGCATACAAGAACCACACAGGCTGTTATGGAACTGTGGTTGAATCCGGGTCCTGATCCAGCGCTGTGCACAGCTGCTTCAGGTTAGACCAGGCTACACTCTGAGCAGGGACTCATGCAGTGAGGTGAAGTTTGGGTTAAGCAGGGATGGAGACCAGAGCATCCAGTTCAGGAAGAGTATGAGTGTGTGTGTGTGTTTGTTTACCTGCAGGGGGCCAGGCTTTGATGTAGCCAGTGCAATGCACCACAGAGTACTGAGCCTCTCCTTCTTTTGAGGGTCCAAGGCCATTCCTGTCCATCACACACACACACACACACACACACACACACACACACACACACACACACACACACACACACACACACACACACACAGCAGCATGTTAGGTACTCAGACAAATATATATATATATATATATTATGTACACACATAGTTAATGCTGCATCTATACACATTTATATCTAAATAACAAATAATACAATATGATATTATGACAGAGTTGATTATCATTAAATACAAATATTAGTGTCACAAAAGAGATGTCATATGACCTGCTATGTTATTGGTGCACTAACCCTGGTTTTGTTCCATTGATATGGATCATCTTTACTACAAAGAGCACTGCCTTATTGATTGAGTCTTAACTCGAGCATCTTCTTAGGACAATGCTATGATTACATTTTCAACCATACCTGAAAACAGGCAGATTCATTTTATTTACCAAAGAACATAGAGAGAAGAGTTATTTTTCAAAGCCTTGAACACTGTATGCAGATCTTCCCGTCAGGCTGCACACGACTCTTAGAAAGCTGAATGTAAAGCTTAATTGCTGTGAGCCAGGCAGCAACCTCCTGTTCTGAAAAGTGAAGCCAATGCTGAAGTGCTTTAAACCTGCATTCTTTCTAATGGCCATCAGGGGGCATCATGGGTCCCATTTAGAGTCAAACAGACCATGAAGCAGGGTATGCTTTAGGGCGGGGCTACATGGTGATTGACAGGTCTACCACGGCATGTCTGTATTTTCGTTTTTTTTAACTTTAACTCTTTCATAGTGTTTTCACTTCATGAGTTAGTTGTAATACTGTGGTCCTCAGAATATCTTACTCAGCGTTTAGTTGTACTTAGCTCCACCCTCTAGTGTCACTTCTGGCGGCAATAAGACAAGATGGCGACGGCTAAAATGCCAAACTCGAGCCTTCAAAACAGAAGTCCACAAATGAGTGAGGTCACTGCGACTTGGTCCACTTCTTATATTCAGTCTGCCTGTGCGCGTGGGTAATAACTGAAGGTGACCCAGATGATGTCAACCTTTTCATCCACGGCTCTCGGCTCATCTGGATCTTAGCAGCTGGACAGTTAATCTTTGGACAAACCCGGAGACTATCTGAATCTTTACAATCACATATGATTTCATCTGATGACTGTCAACTCCCAGTCACACTGGAAAAGGATTTGGAAAGCTGACGGGAGCATGTCCTCCAGAGAGGGAAGCGTCCGGCAGAAAGTAATTACAGAGGAAGTTCCTGTACCTGTATCTCTTCCTCATGTTAGACAGGCGGTTTAGGGAGATGTGATCCAGAGGAGCAGTACCGCACCTGCACACAAGTAAGAAATAAAGTCAAAAGCATAGATTACATTCCAGTGGTACATGATGCCAGTCAGTGGCTGCTAATCACAGTCCCCTCTTTATGGACAAATAACATGTTGGGACTTCACCACAGTTCTCACAAACTGTTCACATGGCACACACTGCGGTGTAGAGGACATCGGCCCGTGTTAAAACACCACCGAGAAAGAATAATGGTCCCTTACTTCATGGTCTAGTTTCATAGCTGAGGGTAATCCAATTCAAATCATTCATATATTAAAACCATAAGAATGGTGTAAGTACCAAAAAAAGGTCTTTATATTGTTGAAAGGATTCATTTTTTAATCTTCTTTCTCTCAACAGAAGTGAAATGCCATGTTCAATGTTCAATGTTCCAACCCTAATACAAATAATCTGTCAAATTGAGAGCACCTTAAAGGGCCAGTGTGTAGCATATAGGGGGATGTTTTGACAGGAGTAGAATATAGTATTCGTAACTGTGTTTTTATTAGTGCATATCACCTGAAACTACACGTCATTGTGTTTCCGTTAACTTAGACTGAGCCCTTTATATCTTCAGAGGGAGCGGGTCCTCTTCCATGAGTCATCCATGTCTATTCAGCAGCCCAGAACAGACAAACCAAACTCCGGTTCTACAGAGATCCTTTCATGTTGTTATATTAGGAGGCCACCGTAGATCTCAAACACGCTTGAGAAACCAGTGAGTCACCGAGTGCCAGCCTGTGGCACCGCTAGCCACCGCCTGACTCCGTTGCTGCTAAAGCAGGCGGTACTATGGTTCTGCACTCAGCAGCTAGCGTTACGGCAGTCTTCGAAAGGGAAGAGTGAGCGGAGGGAGATTGAGTTGGTTGCAATCTGCAATCTCACCACTAGGTGTCCCTAAATCCTGGGCACTGTCCCTTTAAAGAGTAAGCTAGTAGTACTATTCCAAAGAAACGTCTTGTGATATCCTGAACTTTAATATAAAGAGCAATATTTATTACATAGGTTCGATAGCGGCATTGGGATATCCAACATATATGTGCTGTCAGAATAATGGTGAGATATTTGACATGCATGAACCGTTTGTGTTTCGTTGTCGTCGGACAGGTTAAAAAACTTGTCTGGATAAAACGTTATCACGTAGTTTCTATTCCAATACTCTACTAACACATGCTAATAAACTTGAATCAAGTGTGTCCTCCTTCAAACCTTTCCAAAAGACACAGCATCCACAGTAATGAATCCGAGCAGCATGGCGGCAAGTCAAAAATATATAGAACCGTCTTTTACAAGTTTGTAAAGTGGAAGGAAGCAGCTCAGTCAGTCAGGTGGGGATGTGAGGGGGAAGGTCACCACACAACAGTTTGATCACCACCAGCTGGACTTCTTTACTCAGTATGGTCTGATTCAAGTTAAAGCAAGTTTAAAGGTTCTATATATTTAAAACATGAATGTACCATCCAACAACTATTGCCTATGTGTAGATATAGAGGTGTAATGTCTACCTGAGCAGAGCATGAAGTCTCCTTCTGTGTGTGTTCTCTGTGCATGTTAGTGCATGTGAGCGTGCCCCACTGGTTAGCGCTCATGCGTGGTAACAACTGATGATGCCGCCCCGACGCAAGGCATCGTCGTGGAAGAGTAGCACCCACCGTTCGATTAGCACTGTCAGCTGCAAGCCGCTAGCTCAGCCGGCGCCATGTTGAGAGCAGTATGGAGGCAATAGATATGCTGTGCATTTTGAACTTAGCAACTTTAAATGGCAGGGACTGAATTTGACCACAACAGCTGGAACTCAGATGAGCTTCATCAGGCCTGTCACTACATTATTATCAAGAATGCTCATCACGATTTTCGAGAACCCAGTGTGGCTCAATGAAATTGCTTGTTTTAACAAAAGATTAGTTCAAATCCCAAAGATATTCAGTTTACTATCATAAGCAGTATGTTTACTTTATCTGGCTACCAACTCCACTACAGTTGGACACAGGACAATTTCACACTAACCACAAAGAGAGTCGCCAAGTGTGTGGCAGCACAGTGCTGAAGGAGATCAAGCAACAAAAGGAAAAGAAGAGCGAGGTACATACAGTTTACAGACAAGGCTCGCCTACACATGAGCTCCACAAATAGGACCTGCTTGTTCCTGTTAATGATGCTGAATCTTACGCAGTTTACCAGACATTGGCAGATAGAAGAAAAACTGACCCCTGGCTATATGTGACAAAGGACACTTTTCAAATCCTCATATTTGAGACTGGAACCGGCAAATACGTCGCTTTAATGGATAAATATACCAGCTCCTAATTGTGATCATGTTTATATTGTACATACGTCTGTACAGTAGTGGTGGCAGTCGCCTGAAGCATGAGTTAGAGACTACTCGTGGTGTAACGGACATTATTATGATGTGTTCAATGTTTCACAGTAATCGAACATATATTAGAGATGAATTATGAGCTCTTTAACTAGCTCTAAGCAGCTTAGAATACATCATAAACACTAATGACAAGATTTGTTTTAGTCAATAAAAACACAATATTTTATATCTTAGTCTCTTGAATTGAGCTGTACTATAGATGACTTTTACAAAGTAAAACGATAGTTGACGCTTTACGCTGACAGTTGAAATGATTTTCAGGACAGTGATGAGAAATAATAGTCAGGAGCCTATTGAATCAGCTGCTATAACAACAACAACAACAACAACAACAACAACAACAACAACGCGATCGATGCATCTCAATACATTACATGTGTCATATTTACTATATTGCGTCCCTCGTGACTACGCTCTGCCAATGTCTGGTCAGTAGGGGTGTAACGATACGCGTATTCCTATTGAACCGTTCAGTACGAGGCTCACGGTTCGGTACGCATGACGAACCGAACAATACGTTTGAATAAAAAAAATAAAAATACATATATTTTTTTTAAAACCTTTATTTAACCAGGTAGTCCCATTGAGATGAAAAATCTCTTTTGCAAGATGTAAGTAACAATACAAGATGTAAGCAAGATGTAAGTAACAATACTACATAACATTAAGGAGCAGTTTTTGTTTTTTATGCTTATGTGTTGCTAAGAAGACTCCCCAGAAGATGAGTCACTCAGGTATAGTTCCATCATTGTTCAAAGTCAAAGAATAACTTTATGATGTTAGTTGTAATGAATAAATATATTTTAAAATCAAGTACATTTCTCTGGCATTTATAGTTTTCTACTGTACCGAAACGTACCGAACCGTGGCTCCACTGTATCGTACCCAACCCAACCGTGAATTTTGTGAACCGTTACACCCCTACTGGTCAGGGCAGTATATATCCTACATGGTATCTCTACTCAGTGTGGAGTCAAACAGCAGTTTGAACAGTGGAGGCAGCCATTGCTCCAGCTGAACTTCCTCTCAGGGCCGTGGTAAACAGTCAGAGCGTGTTTTTCTCGTGGCTGAACATTATATAAGCCGGCCTGGATCTCATAATGGCTTCCCTGAAATGTGCTGTGTTCCTCAGCCATGTTTATGTGCGTGTCACTGAGGTGGTTGCGTTTCACTGTTTGCTTGCAGTTTCTCTCGGTGTCTCAGCAGCATGTTGTTTAAATTATGTCGAGCCTAGAATAGCAACAGAACAGAAGAACATGCCAATCCAACAACAGCTGCTAACAGCGTGCCACGCTGAGGCTCTCGTGCGACCGGCAGGCCTTTGTGATAGATCCAGACAAAACAAGGCCACGGCCAGCACGTCAGCAGCTAAATGGAAAGGTGTGTTATTTGGTTCAACTAACATGAGCTCGCACGAGCCCGCGGGGCAGTCACAGCTGCTTTCATGAGTAATGGGCCAAACTGTGAGACCCTGCCATCATAGAGCACACGGAACAAGACACATTTAGCAGGAGACTGGGTTTGTAAAGACATTAGAATAAAGATAGCACAACTATGTGTGACACATGGAAACATCAGTCATCTACCAGCAGCCTCTAGGGAGCAGAAGTATTATGCTGGACCATCAGCAGAGAACGGCACGTTGCTTGAGGTTCATGTGATGTTTGCTCCTCTGAAATGCAGGAATGAGTGACACGTTAGTCTGTTTGGCATTAAGGAGCTGCTGTGTGCACACTGTCACAACTGTCAGCTCAAAGCTGCTGTTGCAGAACACGAGGTTTGTTGTCAAGCACATTTGAACTCTATTACTTCAAGTACAAGCCATGGACACAATACAGGCTCCTGATAGAGTAGAGCCTCATCCAGCCATCACTTATAACCCATGTAAGAATGGATTACTGGAAACTCCTAACATACCAAATATGTCAGTTTGTAATTTTAGGAAACTGGTTGTTGTTGTTGTGTTTGTGTGTGTACAAGACTGAAAGTTTATTCAGTAATCTTACCACCAGGTCCATTAGTAGTTCTGTTCTCCCTGAGCGCTTTAAGGACTTCACCTATGTTAAGCCAAAATGTAGATCAGGGGTTCTTAACCTTTTTGACCTCAGGGCCCAACTTTTCAAGTACAAAGTGTCCCGGGGCCCACTCTGACTATATGCATCAAAAGTGTCAGAAAACCTGTCGGTCATACAGAAACAGAGCAGTGGGCCTTTGGAGTCAGTAAAAATTTAAGATTTTTGTTCACATAAAATAAAAAAGAATCTTTCAGTATAAATAACTGCCTGTGGCTGTATCTGTACAGGTAAAGGACAGTATAGGGCTGTAACTACACTATAACTATGACTATTCTACAGTGTTTCTTCCATGAAGAGATCCAGGCGGATCTCTAAAAGGACATTTGGAGACCCAAATGGACACATGGTAACCAAATGATATTCTGACACACTAAAGGTGTTTCTCCCTTTATATTTTGATATTATATTATTTTCCTTTTATTTTTAGCCTTTGCAAATTGCAAAAACTATGTATATATGGTCGAAGACGTGGTGTGTGAGTTGCGGACTTGCTGTGCGTAATGGCTGCGACCGAGCGCACGATCGAGCATGAGAGTAGCTCAGTTACACAAACGTTGGTTGAAGCTTATAGAAGAGGGAGATACGGTTTGTACTATAAGTACTAGCGTTTTCTGAAGCCAGTAGCTCCATGGTAACATCCGCTAGCACGTTGTCGGGTCTGTAATGTGTCTTTTTCCGTCTAAATGCTGCAAGATACGACTTGCAGCGGTTATGGCGACTTTGGACAGTGTGTGTGTGGGCTCCTTTTGTGGAGAAACCATAAGAAATGAAAGAAAATCGATGATTTCTTTGCAAAGATGAGGATTTTGGGCATGCTGGGATACCAAACACGGTCATGTTTTGTGACGTAGTTTGCGCAAACAAGCCGTAGGAACGGAAGGAGAAGGGATCCAGGATGCCGGTGTCCTCGCGGAGTTGAACAGGCAAAACCCTTGTTAAATAAATGAGATGATACAATGTGATGATCACAAAGACATTTATTATCATGTGTATGTAAACCTGCATACACAACAAGAAGCCCAACAGGCTTTCCCACGAGCGTTGGATGTTTGGTCGTTACGTGTCGCTTTATTTTTGAAGGCTTCAGTGCTTCGTTTGACAGCATTAGCCCACATTCCACACAGTGAGCCCTCGGCTCTGCCTCGCTGCCTCCGTTCACAAAGCCGTACTTAAGAAAGTCAGGGTTGTACTTGCGCACACATTTAGACTTTTGGGGGGGGTATGGCACCAATGTCGTCTTCATTTTTTCTTTTTAAAAACTTATCCATAACTTTCGCTACAGGCTAGCGGCTAGCTGAGTGTCTTCTTCTGCTTATTGCAGCTTGTTAAACAACTGACTGACGCATTACCGCCACCAGGTGGTGGGAAGCTATATTGTAACTGAGCGTCTCATGGATAACAGTGATATCTCTGGTGTCTTCAATTGATAACCTATGCAGTACCGCGGCCCTCGCGGCCCACAGGTGTAAAACTGAAAGTTTTTTCGCGGCCCTCTAGGTGGCGCTATGGTTAAGAATCAATGATGTAGAAGTCCTTAAAGCAGCTATCATTGATATTTCCATAATAACAATGATGTATATGTTACAGTTTGTGAATGTCAAACATTATTTGGACGCTGCGGTGGATGATTCAGATATTGATGTGGTCAAATGACGTTATTGCTCCTCCTTCTTTATCATGGTTAAAGTGCTTTGTTTACTCTGAGTACTGGGATTAAGTAGCTCCTGAACACACTTATGTACATTGCTACTTTTTACCTCTGCTGGTATCTCACATCTAGTTTCCTCCTGCGTCTCTGACTCACTCTGATAGCTCTAAACAGGCCTTCATATTATGATTAATTGTGTGTATAATAGCCTGAACACCACAATCAATCAAAATAGATTGATTGTGGTGTGTGTGTGTGTGTGTGTGTGTGTGTGTGTGTGTGTGTGTGTGTGTGTGTGGGGGGGGGGGGCTAATTGGAAGCAGCTCAACAGGACTCCTGAATGAAAGAAGCCAAACTGCCACTCATGTCTTTGTTAAGGTTTAAAGGCTGTCACTCTGTGAGCTCTGCCACGTTACAGCAGCTCCTGCTGTTTCAGCTCATCTGCGGGCCGACTGACTCGCGTCTACTGTTTGAAAGCAGATGTGAGCTTATATCAGAGGCTCTATTTGTTTTCAACATGATTCAATTCAGACACACCTCGTTCATCTCGCTGAGCCTTTATCTACATCTAGTGGAGAACAAGAGTGACCTCTACAGGCAAACCCAGCAAGGAACTCACAAAGCCAAATCTGATCGGTCAAGTCTTGCCTATTGTTGACTGATCGGCAAATCAGATTTCATATTTGCTCATTTATCCATGTTCTCATTAGCTACATTGGCTGTGTTCACACTCTTTCTTTGAATCGTCAAAGAGTCGAGTGTCTCACAGACTCTGAGCCAAGAAGCGTCCTGCAGAGGCTGGAGGACACAGAGGGATGGCCCAGTGAGACAGGACGGGCCTCAACTGACCTGCACTGCTATGCTACCCCCGACATTCCAGGTACAACACACACACACACACACACACACCTCAAGAGTATACTCAAGTTCTGCATGCAGCACCAGGATTATATGCGTTTTAAGGAATTGTAAAACGTACCAAGCCAAATGAAACCAACAAGACTTATGAAATATTTGTGAAATAAAAACTAGTGTAATACTATCGGACTTCAATTATGTGACTGGACTGATACATTTCATAATGTTGCATTACTGAAGTTCTGAAGGTTTGTAAGTGTATGAGATTGAACAACAGGCAGCTAGTTCTTATGGACTGCTCACTGTTCGCCTGAGTCAGTCACAACCAAGTCAGCTGACACAAACAACAACACGCAGTCACACGCACCTCATGCGGCAGATGAAGGACCGTCGGGAGCCCATGCACATCCTCATGGAGGACTGCTGGCCCTCCTTCTTCACTGTTCCTGTCTTCAGGTCCAGAATCCGCCCTGTTGACACACAAACAGCAGATCACATTCAAATACCATGAACATGTAGACCAGTAAATACATTTACAACAAACAGACTGTATTCTTATCAGCAAACCTGAAGCAGGAGCAGAGGACCTGTATGTGTCTACTGGGCTGAGACTCACACAGACCCACGCTTCACTCTATGATCACAGCTCAATGGTTGTGGCTTTAACCTGTGGACATGTGATCACACTGATCATGTGATCACACAGCAGGAGGCCAACCTGAGGCTGTGCAGTGTTCACCTCGGTAACACACAATAATCAACCACGAGTACAACTAAAGAAGACAATTCAACGTCTGTCACATTCAAATACTTTATCTCTTCGCCTTCTGGCTGCACCATTGTTTGGCTGATATTTGTGCTTTTAGCGAACAATGAACAAAGATAATTGTCTGGGGATCATGTGCATAGCTGGCGTCACGGTCACGGTTATGTCAGCTGTAGAGAGGTCGCTGTGGAGTTTGGAGTTCCTGCCAAACCTGTTCAGAAATCACTTACATGTCCACTCGGAATAGACTCAGGGGAATGTGTTCCTTCAATAACTAAAGTCAGTCCACAATATGATCACACTGCATCATACCCATCATATCAGAAGTGGTGTTTTAATGAACTTACACTAAAAGTCCCTCACAGGCCCGATCTATCAGACTGACTAACATCCAACTGTGTGAGAGTTGTTTCCTCAAGCAATCCTATCTGCTCCTGTGGAGGTCCAGAGAGACAGCTGATCAGTGGAGCAGCCAGAGGAAACCTGCTCCAACACACAGGTCACACTGACCCTCAAGGCCTGGATTTGGTGTTACACTTTGAACAACACCTTCCTGCACTGAGGTGGTGACAAATCACTTCATAACTGGCACTTCTTGTGAATCCAATTAGTCAAACTATTTCTCATTTGGACGTGATCCTCGATCACACGGTTACAGTGGTTTGTGTGGAGTAGAACCTACATGCATGTTGAGAAAGGGAAGGGGAGACCCCACAGCCAGGCTTTGTGACTATAACCCGTCTCCATCATCATTAGAACAGGACTGATCCGCTCCAGATGGAAAGGGAATTCTTCATATCTTGCATGAAGGTGATGAAGGAGAGCAGGCTGATGAGCATGGTAAACACATGACAGACCACATTACATCTTCAACAACTGGCCCAAAGAGCAACAAGCACATGCCAGTCTCTCACTCAGACGGTTCTCCCTGCATGACTTTGCATGCTGGGAGTAAGAACTGTTCGTGTCCAGCTCAGAGTGGATGTTGTGTTGTATGTAGGTACATCGAGCAGCCGCTGCTTTGACTTTGACCACATTAGGGATTGTCACATTAGAAGTTGAAAATCACAGATGAACCATTTGCTGTATAATAAAGTTATTAGTATCATCACTTAACAGCAATGTTGTTTTTAACCAAAGGAATGAACAAGCCTTCCACTCACATTCCAGCAACTCTGAAGCTCCGACCAGAGAACGTGGAGCTGATGTGCCAGATGTTCAGCCGGACTGGAGCTGTTTATGCATTTGGAATTTCAAATAAACTCCCTGCTGTCAGCAGAATATCACTCCATCCCACCTCACAGACCTTCTACAGTAAGCAGTTCCACGTGGATGGAGGTTCTTCTCTGAGCACACCTTCTGAAACTCTCTTTACTTTCACTATCAGTGGGTCCAACCAGAGAAGTGCTATTATTCTCAACAGCAGTTTAGCCGTTTGGGTAGAACACGTATTCCCTTGCTTGCTGAGAATCTCATGTTTGCGTCTGTGATCCCAGTAAATGGATCACACTCTTCACAATTCCCACAAAGAACTACAGACAGCAACAACTGGTGTTCCGTCTGATTCAAGTTGTTCCGTCCTCCACATCAGTGAGCTACAGGCTCACAGCGAAGTAGAACGAGTGAGCAGCAGCAGCAGCTGCTTTAGTTCCACTCAATGGAACTGGGAGAAATGCTCTCCTTCAAAGGCTGCGTATGTGCTTGTGTGTGTGCGCATGCTCGTGTGTCACAGCTCTACATGGAGATTAGTGTGTTGTGTGGATTACTCTGGGGTCATGTGGACGGACTGACGGACACACTGAGATACTGTGGAGCCTGCAGAGGACCATGCAGAGGACATTCAACAGACAATGCTGCCCTCTGGTGAGCACCATGAGCATGTGGGACGTCGGAGAGTAGTCTGGGATGTCAGAGAACGACTGAGGGTAAGATGCTTCCTGCCTGTTGAAATGACAGATCATGAACAGTGAGCATGTGTTACTGTATGAGCGTCTACCTTTGGTAGAAATGTCTTGAGATGAGACAGGAAGTCTAAACTAGGATGCTACAGACTGAACAGACTGCTGTGAGGCACACGGCTCAGTGCAGTACGATGGTTCGTACTGCACTGAGCTGCTGTTGAGAAATGAGTCCATGTTGGGTTCTTGGGTTGCGGCCTTCAGATCTTTAGTTCACTTTTCTTCTTTCTTCTTATAAACAGAGCATGAAGCTATTGTTCCTCCTCATACTGCCGCTCCTGTTTCTCTGCCCATCCATGTACAAGCTGCCCACTTTTGCATCGTTTTTCTTCATCAGCTATTTTTCGGATTGGTAATAGTTGTTCATGTCGTTCTAGGATACTGATCCTTGAGCCCGGTCCTTTCCGCCGTCTCCTTGTCGTTGAACTCGGTACTTTTGTTTGTTTCGCTCAAATATCGCTACGATGGGCCAGATGTTGACTGTCTGTGCAGGTAGTTTGAGCTGTGTGCTCATGAATTCCATTTCTGATGTTTTGAGGTTTGTTCAGGACGGCTGGTGAAAACTAGATAGTCTCTCCTGCTGCATGCTTGTAAGGTAGGTCCAGAACGGTCTCTTTCCTGTTTGGGTTTCAGTGGCATCACAGTACTGACCCTCGTTAGACAAACGGCTTCCCTGCCGTCTGTGACAGTGATGGAGCTCTTTCATAGCAGACATGTTGGTACGTCACTGCAGGAAGAGCCCAGGTGTAACTACCAACATTAAAAGGCTGGTTTCAGGGGGCGGGGCTTTGCAAACCAATAATTAACAACAGCAGTTGTATTTGTAGTGAGAGTACTTCCTCTACCTGTCATGGAGTTCTCTGAAGTGCTGAGCTGTTCCCTCAGCTTGTCCACATCGTCAGGGTGGACCTGTTCATACAGAGTGCTGCCAAACCACTCTGCCTGGGGATGGTTCAGCACCGGCGCCACCGAGTCCGACACGTATATCACCCGACCCGTCTCCGCAGCAACCACAAACAGGAAGCCGTCCGCCGCCTCCAGGATCAGATGCTTCAGTTCCTACAGGGAGAAGAAGGCTACATGAGCTCACAGACGTAAACACACGACCAGATAGGTCCAAAGACATGTGCACTGATGACACACTGGACTAGTGTAAGGATCTCTTCTACAAGGAGGGAACTGAGATCTGTTTACATCAGGGGTGTCAAACTCATTTCCACTCTGGGGTAGGGTTGGGTATCGTTTGGGTTTTTTCCGATACCGGTGCTAAAACGATACTTTTAAAACGATACCGGTGCCTAAACGGTGCCTGAACCGATACTTTTTTCTTCAAATTGAACAATATATTAACTGTTTAAAGTATACTATAAATATAAATAAATACAAAACACTTGGCTTCAAACTACAGCTTCAAACTTTTTAACTATGAACAATATATTAACTGTTAACAGTTTACAGTATACTTAAATAAATATAAATAAATACAAAACACACACACACTCTGTACACACACTACAGCTTCAAACTTCAGCAATTATTTTGCAGAAATATGAGCATATTTTCCTTCTCTGGTAAAATACGACACGTCTCATGACTTATTTTATTTTACCAGTTGGTGGCGGTAATGCGCCAATTCGCCAACTGGTAACCGCCAGTTGGTCTCAAAGAAGAAGAAGAAGAAGCTTTCGTGTGCCTGTGTTGTTGTGCTTATGAGCGACAGCGCTAAATACCCCGTTGTAATAATACTATGAGTGAGGAGCGGAGGACCGAGTCCTGCTGCCAGGACGGAGTCATCAGAGTAGTGTCAAATAAGTATTTCAATCGGTTCAGGCACCGAAATGAGGCACCGAAATCCGTTCCATACCGGCACCGAGTTTCGGTACCCAACCCTACTCTGGGGCCACATCAGCATCACGGTCGCCGTCAAAGGGCCGGTTGTAAATGTAAGACTGTGTAAATGTAACTACTCCTAACATATTTAGTTTAGTTTCCCGGGATATCTGTGACTTCCACAACACGTACTAAGCAGAAATAGAGGTTATTTTTCCATGGTTAATGGCGGACAGTTGAACGGCTTTCAGGGCGATAAGCCACGCCCCCTCTCTGGCGAATGAACACAAATAGCCCCAGGCGAGCCCGGCGGCGCGAATGGCTCAACTCAACTTTTTTTTTTATACTCAAACATCTCCGCGACTTATTGAGTGGCGTAATAATCGCGCGACATAACGAATCGATAATGAAATTCGTTGCCAACTCTTTTCATAATCGATTTTCATCGATTTTATCGATTCATTGTTGCAGCCCTACAGACAATTGGAACAGCAGCTTACTTGATGACATCACCACCTCAGCTGGTCTCATGAGTTTAATCCGTTTTTTTCTGTAAAGTATTTTTACAATCAAACTAAATATGACAACCCTGCTGTTTTCGTTTTCATTTAAAATCAAAAATGATATATTATTATTTACATATATATACATACATACATACAATTATATATGTATATATATATATATACATATATAAATATATAAATATATGTATGTGGATCAGATCCCGCTAGCAACACCTCACATCTCCGAAATCGTCTGAGCAGATTTTTTTAAATCGGCTGAATCTTGACAAACCGACCACAGATTTGGTACTTAAACAACTAACTTCTCGCCTCAAAACATCCTAAAATGACTTTCTGTGACTTAACAACAGTAGTATTTCGAAAGTTTCAACTTCCAGTTGTGTGATTTCTCCTCCGCCATTGTTTCCTGTTGCTGGTGCAAAATGCATTCTGGGATATTTGGCTGTCCCAAGTACAGACAAGTCACCTCCGATGCATCCCCGGTAAAATGGGCGGAGCCACATCCGGGCATTAGGACCGTGCTTGGCTCGCTGTGAACTTTGAATTGGAACAGTACTTGGGCTGAGACTGATGACGTTTCACAAGTCCACGAGTTCACAAGTGCAGAGAAGTACGCATGTTGAGAAAGGCACGATCACTTGTTGGAAATCCTCTTTATGGGTTGCTGCATCTCCTGTCCACCTGTTGTGATAGTTTTAATGTCGGCACACAGACAACATGCTATCTCATCACTTCGACTTTCTATCTCATAATTTCGACCATGGGGATATTTTGATTTGCACATCTAACTTTTAATTTTTTTGCTGGCTGATTCGCGGGCCACATAAAATGACGTGGCGGGCCGTATGTTTGACACCCCTGGTTTACATCAACTCACATTAAGAGGCAGAGTTCAAACGTAATGAATAATAACCAGCTGTATGCTGCTTTACATGCAGCCAATCGGTTGCATGTTGAATCATTTCTTGTGAGTGTGCGAGTTTAAATATCTCGTGCAATATTCATGCAAGTGCCCGATGATCATTACGGAGTGGAGACACAAGTCGCTGTCTATTCCACCTCCAGCTCCACAGTCCCAAGCCAGCGGTGAGGGACAACATGTCCTTTAGTTTAGGGACACCGTAACGTGTCCTTTAGTTTAGGGACACCGCAACGTGTCCTTTAGTTTAGGGACACCGCAACGTGTCCTTTAGTTTAGGGACACCGCAACGTGTCCTTTAGTTTAGGGACACCGCAACGTGTCCTTTAGTTTAGGGACACCGTAACGTGTCCTTCAGTTTAGGGACACTGCAACGTGTCCTTTAGTTTAGGGACACCGCAACGTGTCCTTTAGTTTAGGGACACCGCAACGTGTCCTTTAGTTTAGGGACACCGTAACGTGTCCTTCAGTTTAGGGACACTGCAACGTGTCCTTCAGTTTAGGGACACCGTAACGTGTCCTTCAGTTTAGGGACACCGCAACGTGTCCTTCAGTTTAGGGACACCGTAACGTGTCCTTCAGTTTAGGGACACCGCAACGTGTCCTTTAGTTTAGGGACACCGCAACGTGTCCTTCAGTTTAGGGACACCGCAACGTGTCCTTCAGTTTAGGGACACCGCAACGTGTCCTTCAGTTTAGGGACACCGCAACGTGTCCTTCAGTTTAGGGACACCGCAACGTGTCCTTTAGTTTAGGGACACTGTAACGTGTCCTTTAGTTTAGGGACACCGTAACATGTCCTTTAGTTTAGGGACACTGCAACATGTCCTTTAGTTTAGGGACACCATAACATGTCCTTTAGTTTAGGGACACTGCAACATGTCTTTACTTATTGGTGAACTTAATAAACTGATATTAATGTCATGTTGTGTGATCCCAAACTGGAGAATATTGTCTGCTGTATATATGGCAGGTGCACACAGCAGGTGTACGTTCACTTCTTTAACTTTACCTGAAGGAATAAGTTCAGTCAGATCCAATCAAATAAAAGAGCGTGTCAGCGTATTTCATCATTATTTCGTTACTTACTACTACTTACTTCAGTAAATACTTTTGTATTCTTACTGTCCACCACTGATTAATAGCATGCTGCAGACAAACATCAGCGTGGATCCCTGTTCACATAGTTACTAACAAGAGGAAGAGGCCTATGGCATTCTACACAGCATTGAGTTCCCTTGGTTGTAAGTCACTGCACATGCAGGTGACGCAGCGATGACTGCAGCCTGAGTCTGAAATGATAAAGGGGGTCGAGTAAGGCCAAAGAAGTGGTCCAGCTGAGACAGGAGCAGGTCTGTGACCAGACGCCTACATCAGTGTCAGCTTGAGTTCCTTAGTTAGAGTTCAAGTGTGACGCTGGACATTTAGACTCAATGCTGACCCCAGTGCCTTCAAGATTTGACCGTTGCCATAGTAATCGACACCCAAACCAGTATTCAAATGCCACAGCTTCTTTTGTGTGGGTTTTAAATATCCAGATGGCCCTGAGCATTCCCACAGCTATTTTGTATGAATAACTTTGTAGAAATTAGTTTTTTCTTTGACATTGAAGTACTGACAAGGTCTGTGATTCAATGAAATAAAACAAGAAACAAGGATGCTTGTTTTATATGTGCTGGGTCTGTCAGTACAGTACCTGTTCAGTGAGGAAGGAGGGCTTATAGGCCCCATCAGTGGACGTGTTGCCAGTGCCCCTCATGGATTTCATATGGGAGACGGCCATACGCAGGATGGTCAGTTTGTCAGGCTTCCGGGCCAGGGCGCTGCAGGTAGGGACCATGTCTGACAGCTCGGTGATGTACTGGGTCATTTTGTTGCGTCGGCGTCGCTCAATCTCACTGTGGTTCTCTCTAAAACAGAGAAAATGCAGTTTGACACTTGGAGAGTACACTGTAACCTCCAGACCTTTGACTGTGCTCTACATCGCCAACGTCCCTCAACCTGCCATCTGTTTGAGCATAAACTGAAAGGAGGAAGGATTTTACCACGAAATCAACTAAATCACACTTTTAACAAGTGATGGTATATTGCCTGCAATCTGTAATAAATAGTTGGGATCAACCTTTTGGTTGAACGATTGATGAGCTTGCTAACTGCTCACTATTCAATTTGAAGATGCATATCTGCTTTGAGTGCTTATCGACGCAGGTCAGCCAGAAAGGTCTTTGATGAGAACTTGACTTTGACTGAGGAGAATATCCTTCAGACAGCTGGAGGGACTCTGTGTTTGTGAGATGAAAGTATCTCAGAATGAGACAAAGTACCCTTCAGACTCAGTAATATCCCATTGACACGATTCACTGACACCACTCGTGTTTTCTGCTCTTTGTCTTTGACTGCATCGATGTTTCTTTCAGGGGATGTGTCTAACTGCTGGTGTTTGACACTGTGGGTGTTTTAGTGATGCTTCAAGTGATAAACTGAGTTTATGATATTTCCTGTCATTATTGACACAGATGTTTGGCAGATAAACATCATTATTCTTTCTTTAAGGACTGCCTCATCCACTTTGTGTCCACAAAGGGCTTAGAGGGGACTCATCATGCTCATTTTCAGATTCTGTTGTATTTTGGGTTAAACTGTGTTTTCCGTACTGGCTGTGTGAATATACCTGTATGTATTCTTCTTCTGTTTCAAACGCTCCGTTTTAACGCCTGTTTCTTTAAGACTCCCTCCAAAAAAGGCTCAGTCTGCTCTGATTGGCTTGTGAGAAAATACGCTGCAAAAGTAGTTCCCAAACTGTTGGCAGTATATTCTAATGAACCTGCATGTGACATAGGAAGATCTGATTGGCCTGTTGAATCACATATTTTCTGTCCAGACAGCCCACAAAAACCCCTTTAAGTAGTCAATGCATCAACACACCAGGCGTCCTGGTTTCCACGTATAGCTCTTTCTAGCTGTTGTTTTGGGTGGCTGTGCTCAGCTCTCCTGTCTATGTGAAATCTGAAACAAACCAACTCCGCTGTGCCTAGTTTGAAAAGTGGGCCGTTGCCACAAGACAGAGAAAGAGCTTCCTCTCTGTGATATATTATATTGTCCTATCTGCCAGCTCTACTGACATGCACAGCTGTTGAGAGGAGTGCTGCCCACCACAGTGGAATGCTTTCTGTAGCCAGACATGTGACATTCAACATACTAACAAATACAATTGTTTCTAATATACCAATATCGACCCAATATCATTCTTTGGCACCAGTGGTTAGTATTTCCCTGTCTTCGGTCAGAACAGGTGTGCAGTGTGCAGGCTGTGCAGGCTGTTGAGCTCTGAGTCAAGGGAACATCCTCTGTGGCCACAGCTAGCTAGGCCTACCTGGCGAACCTCTCCTTATCCCCACCAGCAATCTCATCATCATCCTCATCATCATCATCATCATCATCATCATCATACCTACAGAGAAGAGAGGACACAGCATGTAACACAACGTACACACACAGGTAAACAGCTTCTCTGGCTGTATTCCTCACATGCAATGATTGGCACATATTAATGCATGAGAGTAGATGGTTCAAAACCGGTGGGAAGAACATGGGCGCAACTGAAGCAAACATCCTGCAGTCACTGGTGAGGACATTTAGACTACACTTACTGGACTTTATAGCATAAGTAATGTCCTACTTACAAACCTGGACACACTCCAATTATTGAATCTAAAGGTAAGGCAGCAACATGGAACAAACATATTATGATTATATATCATATTATAATCACAGTAGGGTGATGGACCTTTGGGGAAATACATGTTTAACCAGTTACACCTGAGTTGAACTGGTTAAACATATCTGATAGTTGCTGCCCTACAAGACTAGAAGCAGAAGAATAGCAGCAGCTGTTAGAGTCTCAGAAGCAGCTGAATGCCTCACTGTAACATCCTTCTGTGTGGATTCAATCAGAAGGAGATTTCAATTTGACTAATTGAATGTGAGCAAAACGTTCTGCTGAGGAAGGCCAGGAGATGGGGGATTTCCACCAGTAGTCAAAGTGAGCATTACTATACAATGCAAATAAGCTCTATTTTGCTTTCAGCTGTCTATTCACATACAGGGACCCGAGTTTAAAAAGGATGTCAAAGTAAATAGCCCGACGTTGTAGCATGAAGTCTACTGAACCGAAGCTAGAATGTAGAGAAACTGTTCATGTACAGCCTGGAGCTTTCACACTGTCCTGGCTCAGCTGTCTCCAAACAGCCCAAAGACCTTCTGGTCTCTGTGCAGCTGAGAAGCAGAGTGAACAGAAGCTCCTGGCTGAGAGAACCAGCTCATCATCTCCTCTAACATATGTGCAAAGTGCATGTAGAGGCAAACCCTTCACAGTGACATTATGGAGCTTTCTTGTCGCCCAATAAATCATACATGTAATGCTACTGTCCATTATCAAGAGTGCAGTTCCTCCTGTGTTCAGCAGAGAGCAGCTCCTCCTCCTCACTGCCACCACTCAGCAGAGATAAACCCACTGCTGTGTTGTCAGCTCAGAAATAAAGTCATGCACATCCTACAGACTTACACTCTACACAACACCAGAAGAGAGGAAAGGAAAATAAATGAAAGGTGAGGTCGGTTGAGATGCAGTGACAGAGAAACACTGGAGTCCCTCTTTAAAGAAACGACAGAACAGAGCACAACATCTTGAATGGAAGGTGAAAAGCAGCAGTCAGTGGTTCAAACAGAGGGTGTCTGCAGGGTTCTTTCCATCGCTACCACCTGACATGCTGAGATCAATGTAAAACCAAAGAAGACTGACCAGTTTGGTGACTTGCATTCATACTGTGCTACTTTAATCTGCTCATGTCAGCTTGAATTGACCACACCTGCAGATACCCTGAAACAGGAAGTGAGTTCCTCTGTGAACAGGGCTGGTGCTTCCTGCTTTCTATGTGCTCACCTTGAAAATTTGCTCGGTCCCTCTCCGTCTTCGTCATCAAAGTCCATTCTGGGAAAGAACCACAGGAAACATAGTGACTACTTCTGTTCGACTTGCCAGCTGACAGCATCCCTGTGCCTTCTAGTACAGTAACTAAACAGCTGGAGACGACTTCTTCCTCATTTGGTTCTGTTGTGTGTGCTGATGATTGAACCAATAGAACAATGTGTGTATCAGGCCAACAGTTGATGACTCAGCATTACAGAGCCAACGCTCTCATCTCAACACCATCACCTCACTGTGATGAGTCACTGTGACACAGTTTGAGTCAGTCATCTGTGACTAGAGTTAGCTGAGGCGGTTAAAAAGCCAACATCGATGCATCTGAGAAAACAACTCAGGAGCTGGAATGAAGTCGGACATCTGATAGGAAAGGAAAGGCAGCAGCATTCGGTTCTGCAGTATTTTGAGGTAAATGCCGAGAAGGTTATTATGTGTTGACACTGTTCAAAGAGCATCTCAGTGTAACCTACAGCACCTCCTGACTGTAATGGAACCAGACAGGGTGATGCAAATGGTTCCACATCCTGTTTCCATCTCTCAGCTCAAGTGCTAATTGTAAAACTACTCCTGAACCGAAACAAGTATTTCATCCTCTGCTGCAGGAAGACTGATTCAGGTTCAGCCGTTGTTGACACAGTTTGAGTTTGAGGCATCCGGCTCCCTTCGTCTTTAAAGGTGCCAGATCCGAGATCGGGGGCGTTTCTATTGCCTTTTAACGGCTCTTAAGGTGTCGATGCCGAGCCGGCGGCTCATAGCTAACGGTGCAAACAGAGCTATCGGTGTTTCCCTGAGGGGGGGCGCTACGCCTCCACGAGGATGCTGTAACGCTGTAGGAGAGCGGTGGCAGTGAGCCAACCAGTGGGACACGCTCACATGCACCAACATGCACTAAAAGCTATATGAGGAGAAGCTCTGGTAACAACGCACAGAGGGAAAGAGACTTCATTCTCTGCTCAGCTCGACATTACTGCTCTAACGTTCGATCTTTACGTGATACTTGTTGGCTGATATATTAATGTTCAGACTACACAGCTTCTCTAACATGACTCGGAGAAGCCAGCCGATGTATTCGCTCTCTAGTCACAGAACCTCGTTCAGTTCAGATTCTACAGGATTGGTGATGCTATTTCCAAAGCACTTCAGTGAAAGACGTTTTGTATGGACGACATGAAGCGCTCCAGAACAAGTTCGATGTGCAGCATACGTTAAAGCAGACACTGAAAACTGATTTTAGGCTCATCTTATTGCTAACCCACGAGTCTTGCTTTGTAGTACACTCCTGTGGTTACACAGGAGTAACCTGTCGCTGCTCAGTTTGTATGCATGATCTACCCGATGGCTTGATGCACCATGTCAGCAGCAGTTTCTTTATGAGGGGGAATGGAGAGGATTACTTTGTCTGTTGTTGTCTTGGGATCCTCTTACTTAACTACAACCTGGCTCACCCCTCCCACACACACACACACACACACAGCTTCATAAATAAAGCAACAATGACAGCGACAAGAGGAGTCTCTGTTGTCTCCCTGTGCCATGTATATTTCGCATATAGCCTGGATCCAGTCCTGTATTATGTATTCATGTGTATGTAGGCCTAATGGCTGTGCATGGGTTAAATGCATTGCTTTGGCCCCTGAGGATTCGATTCACAAGGTACTGAACTCATGTGCAGGGCCCCATACGCTGCTTCTTCCACACTAGGGGTGTAACGGTTCACAAAATTCACGGTTGGGTTGGGTACGATACAGTGGAGCCACGGTTCGGTATGTTTCGGTACAGTAGAAAACTATAAATGTCAGAGAAATGTACTTGATTTTAAAATATATTTATTCACTACAACTAACATCATAAAGTTATTCTTTGACTTTGAACAATGATGGAACTATACCTGAGTGACCCATCTTCTGGGGTGTCTTCTTAGCAACACATAAGCATAAAAAACAAAAACTGCTCCTTAATGTTATGTAGTATTGTTACTTACATCTTGCAAAAGAGATTTTTCATCTCAATGGGACTACCTGGTTAAATAAAGGTTTTAAAAATAAAATATATATATATTTTATTTTTTTTATTCAAACGTATTCGGTTCGTCATGCGTACCGAACAGTGAGCCTCGTACCGAACAGTTCAATACGAATACGCGTATCGTTACACCCCTATTCCACACTAATGCAGAACCAGGAAATGCCGTTCACATGTCAAATGAGGTTCCATTCATGATGGAGTCTGAGGTTGTTTTCCTGAAAGCTATGCGTCCAAAGGGAAACACTTTAAGAAGTGGTTGCTGCGCTTTGCCCGTTCTTTTCCTGTTGACAGGAAAACATTGCATTAAATCCATTATGTGATGCCGATGAGCAGATTAACATCCCACAGACGTATCTCACTAGAGAGCATGAGGATGTGCTCCATGGTGGCAGAAAGGAACCGTCGAGAGTAGAGATGTATAAGTAGTCAAATAGTTGATTTGTTAGTCATCAGACAACTAATTGGCAACTAGTTTAATAAGTGATGTATTGTTTACGTCTGTTATCATGCAGAAACAAAGACAAATATTAGTTTTCATCTACAATGTCAACTATGTGTCGGAGTTTTGGACATTTGGTCGGACAAAACAAGACATTTGAAGAAGTCACCTTGTGTTCAATAGAACCAACAATTAATCAATACATCAAAAATCTGGAAGTTATTGATATTGAAAATAATTGTTAGCTGCAACCCAAGTCTATGTCTACTTGTGTCCACCTGTTTGACGAGTTCTCTGATAAACTGGAGAAGGTTGTTGATCCACGTGTTCTGTGGCAGCTGTGACATGAGAGCTGACTCAGCGCAGGAGGACAGACGGACTCCATGCAGCGCAGGAACCTGCGCAGCTCATCTGTCCCTCACACAACAGATGTATGTTCGCTCAGGTTCGGTCATTATCATGAAAGAAACCAGGTGTGTTGTAAAGGTGTGTTCCAGCATGTTGGTGGAAATGAACAAAGGGTTTCATGTGAGGTTGTTCTAGTGAACATCAGGACTTCTTACAGGGCAACTTAGAGAAAAATGTGATTTGCAGGCAAATTGTAAAATACACCCAAATCAAGACGAGATGAAGAGTATAACGCTCCAGTAATCCCCAGAGTTCAGAGTAAAGGTGGTTCTCCGGTGCTGGGGAGGCAGAGAACAACTGATCAGCCTCAACTGTCAAGTATTATTTTACCGATATAGATCTTTCTCAGTCTATCCTACCTGAACCAGATATACATGGCGGCCTATTTGAGAAGCACATTTCCATGACAATATATTATAACGTTCTGGATTTATTCATTTTTCCAAAACCTTTCCTGGTTTTTCATAGCGTGCCAACCTGTAATGCACAAGTGTTTGAAATGAAACTTTGTATAATTTGTATCATGATTTACCAAATGAGTTTACCAAAAGCTGTGAGTGGATGAAGAGGAGACTTTACTGCTCGGTTCTCAATAAAAGAACAAACTGAACCATGACTCACACACTGGAGAATGTAGCTATGACTCAGAAAAACAATGTTTGATTATTGAACTATTTGTTACTTTTGGACAGAATTCCCTGTCTTGGATAGTTGATGCAATACAGCAACATGAAAGAGCAGTAAAGCAAAAGCAGCACAACATGAGAGATTGTAGCGAATACTTTGAGACATTCTAGTGATACATGCAGCGATGAAACGCAGCTTTATCCATGTTTCCTTGTGAAAGAGCTGCGTGACATAATGTTGTGAGTTCCGTTTGAACTACTTGAGCTCTGGAGGGCGACGCCTCGGCTGATCTTCTGCTCTGGTCCACTGAAATGATTTGCAGGTTGTCGCCTACAGTCTGTCTCTGTAGTGGTTTGTGAAGAAAGCTGACTCCATCTCCGTCACCTGGCTCCAGATCAGTCAATGGCAATGGCAAATGTACCTGCCATAGCATGTTTCTACCAATAGGGGGCAGTCGCTACGCACCAGGACCTGAATACATCAACAGTGCACCTAAACACCCATATCCACTGGGATTCAGCTATAAAGGGGTTAGTTCATATTTAACATCATTTTACTATTTCCTCTTCTTCTAGGTGCCATTTGTCTCCTAGTACGGTGCCTGGGGAAACTAAATCAAACAGTAACACTGTTACCCCAGTAACCAGTGTGCTCGCTGAACACCAGGGCACTCTGGCTAATGGATAACCTGCAGCAGGATGCTCCTTTTATAACAAAGCTGCTAGAAGCTCTTGAGCAACAAGTCGTATTTTTAAAACGCCAGGTTAGATGTGGCAGCTGGGCATTGTGTGTGAGTCACAAGCAGGGGTTCCACATGTGCATACAATGTCCAGCTGGACCCGGGCTGCACACTTCAATGTGCTGTTTAAGCTATAAACTAAACGGTATGACAGTGTGATGGTGGTAACATGCATGTAATATACATGTGTTATTTCAGACCCTGCTATACAGCAGGTCAGCGGTGAAGACACTCACCCTCCAGATCTCCTCTTGCCCCCCCGGCCTGGCACAGCTCCTCCCATCCTCACCGGACCGCCTCCCACGGCCCCCGGCATCGCCACTGTGCCCGGCAACTCACTGCCCATCTCTGGAAGACAGAGCACAACATCAGGGTTAGCAGAGGTAAATTATTGTTACTTATGATTATGAAAAGGAGATAATCATGTCACGGTCTGTGTCCCGATTTATTGTGAAAGCCTCTCCTCTTCCTGCCCTTCGTTGTCACTAGTTACTAGCACTCTTATCCATAATCTTATCTTTTGATTATTTTGTGAGAAAAGAAGACAATTCATTCAACATCTTTCTTGATCTTTTTCTTCTCTCTGCCATGATGTGTGTCTCACGCTGTCCTGCGCTGGTGTGTGTGTGTGTGTGTGTGTGTGTCAGAGTAAAGCACAAAGACACAGAGAGACAGAGAGAGGAGGTTTGAGTCGAGGACATCTCACTCCAGAACTTCTAAAGTACCGACAGCAGAACGGCATCAATGCGCCGGGTTTTTCCTCCTTTAGACCCGGGTTCCGTGGTGTGTTTAGTCAGTGTGTTTTCTGACGTTCCTGTGTTTGTTCCTTGTGTTCCCAGTGTTCCCAGTGTGTCGTACTGGTTTGTCTTCAGTTTGGTTCTTTTTGTTCCCGCTGCCTTCTTCCTCGGATTTGGTTGCTGTTGTTTTTTTAGGTTCCAGCTTCTGTTATTAAAGCTGCTCTTTGTTTGATCGTACCTGCCGGCCTCCTCTCTGCCTGTGGGTCCATCCTTCACCCCTGACAGTCCAGATTCAACCGTTACTATGCTGAGTCCAGCACACGCTGCCTCAGTTACTGACTGACATGTGTTGAATATAGTTTACCAGAGAGTTGAATATATGTTGAGGACTTCTGAGTAGCTGATGGCTACCTAGTCTAATCTACTTCACTTTAATTTATTGCTATACATTGTTTTATATATTGAATATTTGGGGACTGGTACTCAGTGTGCTCCGGCTGATCCTGCTCCAGAGTAGTTTATATATCCCCTTTAATCCTCTCACATATGTACAAGGTATTCTTGAAGTCACTGAGCATTTAGAAAGACTTTTTAAGTTTAGCAAAAATACAATTTTGCCTTTGTGTCTTTACATTATTGCAATATTAATGCAATGACATTTCAGTCATTTGATTGATTTAGTTAAAGGAACAGAAGAAGAACGCTATTAAAGAGGATCATTACTGTTTGGCACGTATCACAAAATGTAAAGTCATATACTGCCTATTTGTGTAAGAACATAAATGCATGACTCAACAGAATAAATGACCAATCCACAAAAACAGTCAGTAAATAAAAAGGCTTGTATTAACAATAGAGCAGTTGAAAAGCACACATCATGTGAGAGCAGAAGCAGCTCATCTGGGGCTGTGAATGAAACATGACATCACAGTGGAACGCCATCCATGTCTGTTGTGTCAGCCTCATCCCTTTTAAACCTGGACCGTAGTGTCCATAGGACTGAGACGTGTGGCCCACACAGTGAAGCCTGCTGAGGTTTAAATACACACATGTTGCAGCACTACGTGCACATCAGTAGTGACGACGGTCAAACACATGTGTCGTTATGGCTGAGAGGAGTTATACCGTGTTCATCTTCCTCTCTTCTCTCTCAAAGGCACTATTGTCCTCCTCACACCGATCCACTCTGTGTGCCTTGCTGTGTTCTCTGCACACCAACTCACTCAGATGCAACGGATAGGCCAAACAAACCCCAGTGCCCCAGTGCACCCAGCAACATAGTTAATATTTGATACGGTGTGCATTCCTCCCCAGAGAGGCACACTCACACTGCAGTGCAGGAGCAGCCGTCCATCATTCATTCATGAAGTGTTTGAGTAACACACGGCTCTAAACTAGCGTCCTGTGATGAGCGCTCATTCAGCCTGGCAGGAACACTGCTGCCTTTCTCCTACCAGTCTATAGCACACAAATGTGGGCTATTACCCATGGTGCACTTCACCATTCAGTTCCACACCTGTGCCATGAAGAGATACATTGGCTTTTTAAAGCGAGTTCCATTATTCACCTTTTCTGCTCAAATATGAGAACATTGAAGCCCAATCCTCCATATGTGATGACCTGAATATTACGAGTGCGTCTCTGCTCACTAATCATCAGCGTGGCTCTCACAACACATCGTACTCTGAGCAGTGGCTGCATTACACTTTCTCCACAGACAGGGTTGTAAAAAAGCACTAATAATGTAATATTACCCCTCATTTTCATGTTTTACTGATAATAAGACGTTTATTGTAATGCGATAGCCTTGTTCTCACAATGTCCTGCTCGCTGTGCGTTCAGTGTTCACACTCGGCTCTGGCACACACATGGACCGGATGTTCTACAGTCAGAGCTCCTATTGAGGCTTCAGATGAAGCTTTCAATGTGTTAGTACAGCTGCAAGCCGTCCTCTGTGTGAGCAGCTTCTGACCGCAGTGACAATATATATTTGTGAAAGGTTAAGCGCCAACAAATATGGATTGAGGCAGAATATTTTATAAAAACATGACATGATCACATCTATCTCCTTTCAATAGATTTGGGGTTTTGGACTGAGACAGCAGCACACACACATGCACCGTATGTGTGTGTGTTTTTAATAATTAATATACAGAACAAGTCTACATTATGCATTTATAAGGCATGGAGAGAAAAGATGAGCAGAGAGTCACTTTTCATGTCAGCGCACACAGAGCAGATGATGCTTTTTGATTTGCCTCGGACACATGGCTTCTCATGGCCGCTCTGCCGCCTCACTGGAGACCCACCAGCACCAGCAGCAGGTGCTGCTGCTGCACCGCTCTGGTACCAGTCCTGGTCTCAGACAAAATGACCGTCATTGTTAAAAGAATTCAGTCCATGAGAATATTGAGTTAACGCAGCCTCTGTTCATAGAAGATAAGATAAAATAAGATAATCCTTTATTAGTCCCTCAGTGGGGAAATTACAGGATTACAGCAGCATTGCTCACGAGTAATAAGATGAAGATAAGAATCAAGTAATATAAATAAACTAAACAGTAAACAGTAATAAAAAATATGACAGTAAAGAAGAATACAAAATATACCAGTATATACAGACAGCCAACAGCTGAAACGCCCTGAGGTGAAATGCATTAATGAGCCTGTGGAGGAACCTTCTCCTTTTCAATCAGTGCTCTCTGACAAGGTTGTTCTATTCCCTCTCTCTCGTCTGTCATCCTTTCTGTCTTCCCTGCAGATGTCTTTTCCCAAACCACCAAGTCTGTCTCCGGACATTTAACATTCATATTCCAAAGGAAATACACAGAAAAACACACGCAGACATATATTCAAAGTACTTTCTTTGGTATTTAAAAATTCGACTTATTTTCTTCACCTTCCGATTCCTCTTCCCCTGTCTCAATCTCTGTCTGTCTGTCTGTCTGTCTGTCTGTCTGTCTGTCTCTCACACACACACACACACACACACACACACACACACACACACACACACACACACACACCTCCTGACTTGTTTTCCTCTATTGGAGATACAACTTAGCTGAATTTCAGGAGCAGGACCACACCTCAGCCACTCGCCCACTTCCGGCCACACTCCTATAACTACCTACCCACTCTAAGCCTCGGCACACTCGCGTTTTCTGCACTCGCAACCGGAACACCATGCAGAGGACGCCGCCAACCGCCATCGAGAGGGTCCGGGCAGCCAAACCCGCGATCTCCACCTCGCCGACCAACTGCATCCACCCGCCAGAATCTGACAATACGAAGAGTCGGACTCACAGCCGTCCTCCTTTAACTCACATCTCGGTGGCAGAGACAACGCAGCAACTGAACGCAGCAGGCAACGGAACGCAGCAACGGAACACAGCCACACAGCCACTGAACGCAGCAACGCCACAACGAATCGCAGCAACGCAGCCACGGAACATAGCAAGCAACAACGAATCGCAGCAACAACGAATCGCAGCAACGCAATGCAGCAACGGACCACAGCAAGCAGCAACGCAGCCATGGAACGACTCAGCCATGCAACATAACGCAGCAACGCCGGAATGGAACGGAGCACAGCAACGCCGGAACAGAACGCCGGAACAGAATGCAGCAACGGCAGAACGCAGCAGCCACGCATCGCATCTACGCATCGCAGCCACCGAACGCAGCCACCGAACACAGCAATGCAACACCGCAGCCACTGAACGCTACAACGAATCGCAACAACGCAACGGAACGCAACGACGCAGCCACGGAACGACGCAGCCACGGAATGACGCAGCCACGGAATGACGCAGCCACGGAACGTAGCGCAGCAACGCCGGAACGGAACGCAGCAACGCCGGAACGCAGCAACGCCGGAACGCAGCAACGCCGGAACGGAACGCAGCAACGCCGGAACGCAGTAGCCACGTAACGACGCATCGCAGCCATGCATCGCAGCAAGCAACCACGCAACGACAGAACGCAGCAACGCAGCGCAACAACGTACCCCAGCAACAACGTACCCCAGCAGCAACGTATCGCAGCAACGTAACGCAGCAACGTAACGCAGCAACGTAACGCAGCAACGTAACGCAGCAACGCAACGACGCAGCAAGCAACAACAGACCGCAGCAAGCAACAACGGGATGCAGCAACGCAGTGCAACGGACCGCAGCAACGTAACGACGCAGCAAGCAACGTAACGACGCAGCAAGCAACGACGCAGCAATGCAGCAAGCAACAACGGATCACAGCAACGGATCACATCAAGCAACAACGTAACGCAGCAACGGAACGACGCAATGACGCAGCCACGCAACGCAATGTATCGCAGCAACGTAACGCAGCAGGCAACGGGACGCAGCAAGCACGGAACGCAAAGCAACAACGGAACGCAGGACGCCAGCGCCCCCCGGCCACCTACTTCCAGCAGCCACAGCATGCCACCTTAAAATGAGGCACCCGGCACCGAGATGCCAGTGCCCCCCGCCGCCTACTTTCAGAAAACACAGCAAGTGACCATAACCGGGACACCTGGCACCGGGATGCCAGCGCCCCCACCTCGCCCACTTCCAGCGATGGACCCACACAATTGGCCAACAACGATGCCGCTCCCTCTGCCGTCTTTTGGGGGGTTTTCCACGACGGACGACGTTTGCGTAGACCAGCCTCGGATCTTGCAAGCAGATGCCAAGTCGTTCCCCTCATGCTATGAAATCTGACCAATAGTAGCCACAGCATCACGTGGGGCCGCGGATGGCCCAGCAAGTCCATCCCTTAAACCCCTGACAACCTAGCAGTCGGTTACCCAATCATCAAATGACGCTGCGACACCCGTCCGCCAAGGGCGCGTCCACGATGCAGCTCACGTCCGGGCCACCGCAATGCCATGGCTTTCTCGTTCCCATTCCAGGAGTTCAGCCCTCCTGCAGACACCCGTCCAACATCGGTTCGGCCATATCCAACGCCGTCTTTAACCCCACAAACCCTCACTTGATCTTGCCGACCAGCGCACAGGCTTATTTTGGGGGTCTGGAAGGCCCGGGAGCCGCAGTGGATCCTCAGCTAAGCCTCCCCCAAACCGCATCAGGCCAAATCTCCATCAACCATTCCTCAACACCCCAAACAACCGACAAAGGCTCGCTCCGGCCGAGGTGGCGGCCTAAGCTAGTGAACTGCATGAAGTTTGCGGCTCTGATCCGAGTGGTTGATGACACATATTTCTGCATGCTGGCCGGTGCTGATTGTCTCTCATAGCGACTCACTGACCCACGCATCACCAATGAGTCTCAGAGTAGCTGCATTCTGAATCATTCATCATATAATAACATACAAATCATATGTGAAATAAGATAGATTGGTTTTGGATAGAAACAATTACATAAAACGTTCTGATGACAAAAAAAAGGGCATTTTAATTAATAAAATCTGACAAAACTAAGAGAGAAAACATTTTGACTAAATGTAATCCCTCAAAGTTGACTAAAATGTATTGACTTAAACTAAAACTATAAAGCATTTTTGTCTTATGCTTAAATGTAAAATAGCTGCTGAAATGAATACTGTTGGGTTGTAACTACTGTATTATTGATCTATTAAACAACGACTACGTGTATTTAGACCCGTCTGTCTCTGTTGTCCTGCTGACCGTCAGGTACCCCTGCTCAAAACATCATACAGCATTGATATCGATCAGTCAAGAACAATTTCAGCGCTAATCTGACCATGTGAATGCACACAAACACACACACACACACACACACACACAAAGAGCTGAATAAACAAAGTACTTTGGATAAAATGGCAATATTTTAACATAGCCTCCACAGCGCTGTGCGTGTGTACAGAATAGGTGAAGCTTCCAAGCTTCATTCACAGCATTGACATCTGTATTCCGTTGCATTATATCATTTGGAGATAACTTTTGTGGAAAAAAGTTATTGTGAGGAATCAACTAGAAGCGGGTCAGATGTGACATAAACACCACTCGTCAGCTCGCTGTAGGTTGATTTCTAATTTACAGAAACTCAAGAGCGTTGTAAAGTCCAAAAGTAGAAATGTATTGAGTCAAAATAAATGTAATCATCTCCAAAATTCACATGTTTTTATCTAACAAAATGTTTTCATTGCAGTTTGCTCCACACAGAGGGGTACATTCACTACAATCCCATCAATCCATTTATTCAAATGGAGAACTTTTAAAAAGTTTGAGGGAAATGACATCATTAAATACGATGACAGACATTCACATTAATGCATTGTGGGTGATGCTTAACTGTAGAGGTGCAACACTACTTGACTCCAAGCGTGCGGGACGTTCAGTTCAACATGCGACATCTGCTCGGTACGTCCTGAGACCCAAACAGTTTAGGTCTACTAGTCGCATACCTGCAAACACAAGTTCTGGACCCGAGTGTTACCCAGACAGTTTGGGCAGTTGCTGTCAGCGTCTGCTGAGTCGTGGCATGCTGGTTGGTTCGGCCTGTTAGCTGGGTTAAAAAAGCCAGAATTGCGTGAAACTTTATGCCAACAGTTAAACTGAAGTCGGGTCCATCTGTGGATTCACTTCAAACATTTCATTTACGACGGCATCACCAGAATGTGTGGGAACCCAAACGGACCGGACGGGGATGGAGGCAGCCTCCCACTGCAGATCAGGACCGAGCCACGGTCACTAACGCTAGAGCATCACTGCGCATGAGCGCAGGCTGTAGGGTTAGAACACATGCCTGGAGGACTTGAGTGAGTTCTGTGCACCATTACACCGCTACTTCATTCCCTAATAACTTGTGGTATTACTACTAGAGATACCACGATATCGATATGTCATCGGATTTTTGACGGATATGGCTTTTCGGTATTAGAATTAGCAGATAACGTAATAAGAAATTACCTGATACTTACAGTACAATAGAACACTTTCTGAACTGAATCAAAACTTTTCACATTTTATACAAAATATTTTTTGTGATTTAGATGAATAAGCCAAAGTTTTAAAATGCACAAACCAGAGTAATCACAATTAGCATATCGATTGAACTACTGATTATTTCTCCAGTTAATCAACAGTCCAAGACTTTCTAATTCAGAAACGCTGCAAATCCTCACAAATGACAAGCATAAATCAGAGAATGTTTGGCATTTTGAATGATCAATTACTTGAGTAATTAATCAATTATCGGAAAGGTTGTGGATTGACTTTTTTTTTCATTGACAAATCAATGAAAGAGAAATCATTCAGTACTATTTTTCTGTAGATTGTGTGGTCCTGAGATCCTCCTTGTCCTCTGAACACGCAGCCCTGATCAGATCCTTTCACTTGTCAGGTTTCACCTGCTCTTACACCAATTGGATCTGGGTGAAGGCCAGAAGGAGATAATCCTGCAGTGACAGTGTTCCCACATCCCCGGGTATCTGGTCTGAGGTCAACGCACCTGACCGCACCGCCATGCCATGGGAAACAGTAAGGCTGATCGCAGATCAGCAGGCTAACTTTGTCCTCCTCTGGCTACAGCAGCATTAAGCATGACTTCATTCTAACTGGGTTTCATCATCACGTAGCTCTCACTGCACGCTTCCCTCAAACATCTGAGCGGATCGTTACATTGCAACAAACACAACATGAGTATAAGAGTAAAAGCAGCAGCTTGGCCCTGGCCCGGAGGCTTCCGTGCTGCTTCCATATGGTGATGTACTCTCATCTAGAATGTCCAACACACCGCCTTCACTTCTAACAAGAGACAGAGGGATCATTGGGTTCTGCCCTTCTTTTATCTGACAGGGTTATTTCCTCATCTGTATATTGTTCATTCCAACAACACCTCCTCACTCTGTATGCAGCCACGGTGCCATTAACGAGACAATTCTTTATTTATATTCCCTTTTCATTTACATTGCCAATGAGATGGCAGCGAGCGTGAGGGAGAGCATGCATGACATGTTTTCATATGGAGGTCTCAGTGGCTCACAGAGGAATTACTGTGGCACTCTGTCCTGGTCTGGACAGCTCCTTTCTCTTCTGTTACAGACAGAGAAGAAGAAGCTGTGGAATCTGAATAACAGCGTTAAGGCACCACAGTGACACGCTACAGCACATTGTGTACAATGACTTCATTCAACTGTAATGTATTAAGTAATTGACATGGCAGTTGACTCAGGACATATTAAAATGATGAACTACATTATGTAAATATGGTTTCATTATCAGGCTCATTGGAAGGTGTCAGTATATTTGCTAAGCATGTCTAATGGGGGTGAGTCATTCATTAAGATGTGCTCAGAGTGAACGCACTGCTGTTCGCTGTACAAACCTGTTCTACTAAATGCATAGAAGCGAAATCAACCTCAGCAACTCAGCACTGGGAGAACATCACGCCAGACTCTATTCAAACATTTAACAATAATGACTTCCTTTGTTTCTCCTGAAACATACACCGCGCGCAGAGCTGCACACGGGACCTATTGCATTTTAACATCCAATTCTAGTAAATCGGCAAAGGTGTAAAAAACCACGGACCGCGTAATTCTGCTCAACCCGAACTTTTATCAGCGGCTCCCGCAGTGATCAACGAGGACACGGGCTCTGGAGGTTCACACAGTATTCACTGACGCGTTACCTGGTGCTTGGTTGCTGCACACTGGTTTTAAAAAGATCGTAAAATACTCAAACAAGGTCCGTCAGGTCAATATCATTGAACGTTATTGTATTGTCAGATTTGTAAATAACTTACGGTTTAGCATTTCGCTCTGAAAGCGGTAACGTTACACAGCGGGAGAAGAAACCCTTTCTGAGCAATAACGGACCATCAGGCGAGGAACAGACTCACAGAGACAGTGAGGTGTTCCACAACAACACATGTCACAGATACATGCACACAACATGAAGGGCAATGCTGGAGGGCAACGATATGCAAAGTAACCTTTTGTATCACAGAGAGAGGAAAGCAAACGGTGAAATGAGCGCATAGGGCTAGCTTAACCAAGACAAGCAGAAGCAACGCACGAGACCATATGCGAATAAATGTGCATCATAACACAGCAACCACGTCGTTCAGACACGTAAGTTAGCTGCAAAGCCGTGAATTGTGGCAACGTAGTGAGCGGCGGTTCAGTGGGGGAAGGGGGATGGATGCTGGAGAACAGGCTTCTTCAGCGGCCCTCTTCAGCAACAGTGTAAAGAAAAGCCAGCTCTCTACCTCTATGCTACACAGCAGCAGCGAACATTCCGCTTCGTCCCCACCGACACACCGGGTACCGACTTACCGGACGGGTTGACCGCGGCGGGAGTTGCCATGTTTCCTCAATGGAGAAAAATAACAAAACGGCAGCGATGGAGATGACGCACAATACGGCTAGAGTCCCCGTGAGAGAGCGTCTAAACTCCGCGGAATTGGCACGCGAGGCTCGGCCCAACCGCCTCACATCCGTCGACGCGGAGGAAAAGTAGTCTGGGTTCAGACGCCTAGAAAGCCGTTTTCTGTGCTCGTTCGGTGGTGGGGCGGAGAGAGGCTATGTTTGATGGAAAATGTCTCCAAGACCAGATTTAGTGAAATGCAAGATGTCTGAGTGGTAGCACCGCGAGATGTTAGGGTCGCTTGAATAAATTAATGTTATACAGTGTGACTGGTGCAGTGATGAATGCGATGCAGAGACGTGGACTGTTTTGAATGTATTGCTCCTCAGTGTTTGAAGTTCGATCTGAAACACGTTTGTTCCGTTGTTTGTGTTTTCTCTTTTTAATGCTATGTGTCGTCCACTGCCCGGAACTCTTCCTCGAGCCGTTAAAAGCTGCCCTGTGGTGGACGAAGCTTCTCGACCCTCTACCGGACACGAATGGGCTCATCTCAGAAGACCCGGTGTTCAAACAGCCCAAGATGGCAGCCTTTTGCCACATTTCATGTAAAGTCACAGTTTTTAAGGTTGTAAGTAATTTAGCTTATTGCAGGTGTAGTATTCAGATCATCTACTGAAATAGAACTATGTCACCTATGACAATAGACTGCAGTGGTGGAAAGGTATTTGGTACAGTTACTGAGGTAAACTGCTATAAGCTGTGTATGTACAGTTTTCAAACGATTTGACTTGAATGGTTACAATGTATCAGGCCGATGAGCACTATCACATTGTTTGATTAACGAGTAGTTAGTTGCGCTTTCACAGTTAAAATCATGTTAATAGTTGCGTTTTTAATCAATTATATTAAGTCAAGTCATCTCCATCATGGTACTCATTTGTTGGGGTAAAATAGTCAATGGTAATCTATGGCAACAGTAGATGCTGCATATTCTACATAAACTATAAATAGTCTATACAAATTCAATTAAATTAATAATTTCTTATTTTATTTCATATTGTTGTCGTAAAAATATGCAATGATGATTGCTGGGTGATCACACTATGAATACGAGTATCATAAAAGAAAAAGAATATGATCCATGCAGAAACAGCAGCTAGCACATCTTGTTGATCATTCAGTTTTAAAGAACCTCAGAGTTGGTAAACTAAGTTGTGGCACAAAAAGCTGTTATTGAAAGCAATCATTGCTGGATGTGTTATTTTCTTCTTAGAGAGAAGCTGCTGTTCAATGTGGGGAGATATACGTTGTTTGCACTTAAAAGAAATGAAGTTCACTTTATTTACAAATGAATATGTCAGAAAACAATTTACATGTAGTGATAGTAATGTGATGGATGCAGAGAGAGTAACTGAGTAACTTCTCATCTTTGATCATTGTTCGATATGAAAGAGTCTTTATCTTCTTGCACTACTTCAGTTTGAAGAAGCTGTTAAATGGAAATGTGAGTTGTTGCTCTGTTCCTTACTTCAGTTTTAACATCTGAAGTTCATTTTAGAATTTTAGAAAGAATGTAATGCAATGAATATGTGTGAAACTACTTGAAAGCAATCTAAAGTCCAGTCTTTTTGGAAATTGATTTTATTGTTGCTATTTGTTTTCCAGTAAAACAAACTGAACGATAAACTGTGAAGTGGAAAACTGAAGTGGTACGTACTTATTTTAGAAAGAAAAACAAATATGTTACAGAGTTTAGTTTATATATCATAATGCAATTAATTCAAAACAAAGAAGGCACAACATGGGGATGGTGGGGTCGGGTGCGGTGGGGGGGCGTACAATGTTCCTATCATCATCATCATCATCAGAGGGGCTCCACAGAAAGAGTTTGGGAACCACTGGTTTGAACAGCTAATCTAAAAGAAAAGATCATGATTTTGTTTTAAAATAATAACCGAACAACATAACATTAAAATATAACGGGAATGTCAAACACAGCAAGCTTATTGACGCAACACTTCTGGTTTCACAGACACGCGGTCTCCTGGTGACGGTCCTGTGTTCACCGCCCCTCCTACACGTGCAGTTACTGGACTTTCTTGCTTGATATACTCTTTATCATACCACATATGTTCAATAAAGGTATATATGTATATGACATCACTTGTGCTGTTCGTCGCTCTGACTGAATGCAAAATCGCAGATAATCGGTAGTTTGCAGGAACGTACACACCAACGTCCTGAATAACTGGCATAGAAATTGAAATAACAAAAAATGTCGAAAGGTGGAAACAAATGCTCAGTCAGATAATGTACTTATAATTTGCTCAGATATATTTTTTATCTAAATCATGATTTAGCATGAAAAACATGATTGTATTTCTCAAAGTAAGAGGAAAACGTATTGTGTCCGTGTTTTTACCGAAACATGGCTTTTACTTTGGCACCATCAAACAAATATGAATGTGCTCTAGTGCCGAGGACCTTATTGTGTCTGTTTGGTAGTCCAATGCCTAGTCTCTTTTGATCATGTGATGAGAGGATACTATACGTTGGCATGTTTAGGCTTAACATCTGTCGAGGCTGACATGTTGAGCACATCTGCATGCCGAGCGAACAGTGATGTCTCCCAACAACATAAAAGCTGCATGGCTTAGTGCCCGTCATTGTAGCGCACTGGGCCGTCCGAACTACCTTACACCGCTACGTTTCACCTCACTTTTTACTTTGACTCTACTACAATTCAGAGGGAAACATTTACTTTTTATTTCACTGCATTTATTTAATAAATTCAGTCAAAGATTGAGATTCTAATTACAAAATGTCATCAGCAAATACATTATGTTACATTATTATCCAGCTCAACATTCACCAGCTGCAACATTTAAGTGATGAACACATTAATCAAAGGTTATTATACAATAATATGATTCACATTATTCTGAAACCTGCCATGCTTTTCCATTTTTACTGAAGTGTGATTTGAATGCATGCCTTTAGCTTGTAACAGAGTATTTCTGCACTGTGGTGGTTTACTAAGGACCAGTGTGTAGGGTCGAGGGGGATCTGTTCGCAAAACTTAACTGAACCTTTAAGTAAAAGATTTGAATATGTTTTCCAATAGTAAAGTAAAAGTTTTGCATTCAAAATATCAGTTAACTAATATTAACTACAGAAGTAGTACCAGAAAAATGCACCTAAATAATCACAAGTAAAAGTACTCATCATGCAGAATGGCCCCTGTCAGTGTAATATTACAATTTCACTAGCTAGGGCCCCACCTCGGCCGGCGACGTGGTTGGTCGGAGTGTTTTAGGGATGGTTGGTGGAGGGTAGCCTAGGTGAAGCGGTTTGGGGAAAGGCTAGGTTGAGGGTCCACTGCGGCTCCCGGGCCTTGCAGACCCCCCCGTCCATGTGGGACAGTGGTGACTGGGAGGAAGGTGCCTCCAGGGAGTGGTTTTAAAGAGGGAGGGAGGGTGGGGTGCGAAAGGCGTGGCAGGCCGAGCTATAGTGGCCGTGGGTATTTGTAGGGTGTGGCCGGAAGTGGCCCCGAGGAGGTGTGGCCCTGCTCCTGAAATTCAGCTAAGGTCTTATCTCCAATTCACTAGCTAGGGCCCCACCTCGGCCGGCGACGTGGTTGGTCGGAGTGTTTTAGGGATGGTTGGTGGAGGGTAGCCTAGGTGAAGCGGTTTGGGGAAAGGCTAGGTTGAGGGTCCACTGCGGCTCCCGGGCCTTGCAGACCCTCAAAAGCCTGCCTACGGGAGCAGCGCTGCCTGCCCGTTGCGCATGTCGGTGGCGCTGTGGCGGGTATAAAGTTGGTAGGCGTGGGAGGACCAGCGGCCTAGGGCTTTGATGAGGTGATCGGGGACTCCTCTGATCACCTGCTGGGATCAGAGGGAAAATGGTGGGACCGGGTTTGGGTCCTCCTCCGCGTCTGGCGCTAAGGTCCTGAAGGTGGAATTCGGTGGGCCATTTGGCTGAGAACCATCGTCTGCCATGGTACCCCCCAAAACCGGCGGAAGGGGCTGCGTCGGTGAAGAGCTGGATGTCTTCTGGGTTGGAGAGGTGGTCGTCGTAGAAAAAGGTGATGCCGTTCCAGTTGGACAGGAGATGCTGCCACATCTGCATCTCTGCTCTGGAGGGTTTGTCCATGGGGACTAGGCCGGTGAGTGAGGGTGTGGATGATTTCCTTTTGGGCTGGTATGGAGGGGGGAGGGATCGCTGATGTCAGGCAGCACTGCTGGGTGTGTTGTTGGTACTGGGGGATGAATAGTTGGTACTGGGGGACCTGGGGGAGGGGCCTAGCATCCCTGGGCCGTGAAGTGGCTGGTTTCCATGTGGCGGCTGGTTTGGAAGAGGATGGGATAGTTGGAGAGAAGGAAAGGAGAAGTAGGAACTGGCATCCCGGTGCCAGGAAACTGTGTGGTGAAAAAAGGGGGGGGGGGGGGGGAGGACTGAGGCGAGGGACCCTGGCAGCCCGGTGCCAGGTGCCTGCGTGGCGGGAGCATGCGTGGTATGGAAAGTGGGATAGGGGGGGGGGGGGGGGGGGGAGGCGAGGGACCCTGGCAGCCCGGTGCCGGGAACCTGCGTTGTAGGGAAGGCAGACGTAGTAGGAAAAGTGGGATAGGGGGGGGGAACAGAGGAGAAGGAACCTGGCAGCCCGGTGCCAGGGCAGGGGGCAGAGGAAGTGTGGTGAGGGGGAATAGTGCCAGTACAGGCAGAAGGATCCAAGCTGGAGAGTGCAGTAGGATCCTGCGGAAGTAGGGAAAAAGAGAGAGTTGGCTTTCTTTTTCTGAGGGTGATCCCGAGGAACTCCAAGGAGCATGACGGCACTTCTGTCTTCCTATGGAGAGGGGGACGCCGAGCTGAGCGAAGACTGATGTAATCGTCGACAGGCCATGGGTTGGAGGTGCTGACTGGGGGGAAATGACTAGGAAGTCGTCGAGCAGGTGGACCAGGTGGGGGATTTTATGGTTATTAGTGAGGATCCAGCATGGGGCCTCTGATAGTGAGTCGAATAGTTTGGGGCTGCTTTTACATCCAAAGCGAGTCTCACGGCGAAGTAGTAAGCGCCCTTCCGGCGAATGCCGAAGAGGTGCCAGAAGTCCGGGTGGATGGGGAGGATCTTAAAGGCGTCTTTTGGAAGAGGATGGGATAGTTGGAGAGAAGGAAAGGAGAAGGTAGGAACTGGCATCCCGGTGCCAGGAAACTGTGTGGTGAAAAAAGGGGGGTAGGGGGAAGGACTGAGGCGAGGGACCCTGGCAGCCCGGTGCCAGGCGCCTGCGTGGCGGGAGCATGCGTGGTATGGAAAGTGGGATAGGGGGGGGGACGGAGGCGAGGGACCCTGGCAGCCCGGTGCCGGGAACCTGCGTTGTAGGGAAGGCAGACGTAGTAGGAAAAGTGGGATAGGGGGGGGGAACAGAGGAGAAGGAACCTGGCAGCCCGGTGCCAGGGCAGGGGGCAGAGGAAGTGTGGTGAGGGGGAATAGTGACAGTACAAGCAGGAGGATCCAAGCTGGAGAGTGCAGTAGGATCCTGCGGAAGTAGGGAAAAGAGAGAGTTGGCATTCCAGAGCTGCTATGAAAAGGGGGGTTTGCTTGGGATGGTTAGTTTGCTTGGGATGATTGAGGGGGACGCTGTGAACCTGGCAACCTGGAACGGTGTGGCCGGCGGGGCGGGGCTTGGTGGTGCGTGGCTGCGTCACTGACGGCGCACCGGTGTGTTTTTGCCGGAGAGCGGGTTGCTGCGTGGCGAGGTGCCGTGGCGGCCGAGAGGAGTTGGAGCAGTTTCGCTTTCTTATCGCGGCGATTGTGGGGGATTCCCTTCTCCTGCAGCGCTGTTAGTAGGCGCGCTACGGTCCAGGCGGCGATCCTGGTCGGTTCTGTTCCGACCGGGGATCCGGTCGGGGCGCGAGCGCCGTGCGGCGGCTTCGAGCGTGGCGTACTGGGAGGCTGGAGTCGATGGAAGCTGGGCTGTCGGGGGAGCGTTCCCGAGCGCCGTGTCCGGAGTGAGCGGAGGAGGGGGGGGGGGGACTTCCGCGTCCGTTGCCTGCGCTCGGGGGTAGCGGGTCTCCGTCTGCTACGGGGGCTTGCTCTGGAGCGAGCGGAGGAGGAGGGGGAAGACCTCCGTCCGCGACGTGGTTCGCTGGAAGATGGCGGTTGGTCTGGGTCCCCGTATTGGCAGATTGTCCGTGGTGGAGTGCGTCCCCGGGATGTGCGAGTGGCAGCTGGGGAGACAAGCTGGTCGTCGTCGTCGGAAGGCCCGAGGGTAGCGGTCCATGCTGCGAGGTAAGGGATTTTCTTTGTTTTGTTTTTCTGCGTGGCGTTTGCTGTTTAGTGCGAAAGGCGTGGCAGGCCGAGCTATAGTGGCCGTGGGTATTTGTAGGGTGTGGCCGGAAGTGGCCCCGAGGAGGTGTGGCCCTGCTCCTGAAATTCAGCTAAGGTCTTATCTCCAAATAATCGAGTTATTATTGACATAAGTTATGTTCTGTAAGCAGTGCTGTAACAGGTTGAGGTGGAACTTTATATTATTTAACTGCTGTGCGCTATACTTTTGGGTGGTTTAATCCATAACAATGCATCATATTTATACACAGATCATGTTTTGTATGTAAAATCATAATATTAACAGTAACTCTAACAGTAGCTGTCAAATAAATGTGGTGGAGAAAAAGTACAATATTTCCATCAGAAAAATGTAGCAGAGCAGAATCATTGCTCTCCGGCACTGGGCTCTATTATTTGGTGATACATTATTTATATGTATTGCTTTCATCAATAAGACCAACCTTTGGGTTGCCAGGTTGTGAAAAACCTCTCTGGTGCTTTTCATTTTCATTTGGTACTATTGCAGTTGTAAAGCATAGTGGTCCAAAAATAAATGCCTGTGGCTTTCACACTTAATAATAAGCCATACAATTATACAGCAAACAAAAGTATTTGTTTAGTTGTATATTTGCACATACATCTATTGCAACTAAAAATGCATTTGACATTTTGTCATGATTTGTGTTTGGTGAATCATATCAGTGTCTAGTTTTTTTAACTTTCTAAATTCTGTTCTTTTCATTTGTGCTTCTTTGATATTGTTTTTAGTTGTCTACCTTATTAGTGCTGGTATTGTATTCAGTTGTTTTCACTTGTTTATCTTTACTTTTGCTTGTTATTTGAATATGTCTTGTCTGGAGATGATCTGAAGGGTCTTTCAACTTTTAACTCCTTGATTTCTTCGAGCAGCGAACCCTTCATCCGACCCCTGTAGCAGGTCTTACTGAAGCCCTGCACCTTTCAGGTTTGACGTGTTTCAATTTGATTAAACAGATTCATTTCGGAATGTGCAACAATAATGCACAAACGAGAAATACAACAAAATATCAGGTAATAGAGCACTTGATATTCTGCTTGAGTGCTGCATATTCCCAAACTATTTCAATAAATTAGAACAAACCAATTGGCATATAGTAAGCCTGGGGCTCCTGGGACCCCTGGATTCAGGGTCAGTTTCCCACTTTGCCCAGTTTGTTCTAGTCCTGTCAAAGAGGGCATGACAAAAACATGTCCCATCAGAGCTGTGAATCAAATCGTTCAACAAGTGGGCAGAAAAAAGCATCAAACTGGCAGATACACAACTGATACTGTCTACTCTGCCACACTGTGGCTCTCAGCTGCAGGTCCTTTGGTTCATGAAGGCATCGGTCTTTATAAGCAGCTGACAAATAGAATCTTTTTTTAAATGCTCAAAGGGCTAAACCAACAGTGTGTGAGTGCGTCTCTCACTTTGCGACCTCCCCAGCCAAACGTCCATTCATTCCAACTGAAAAGTTAAACACGGGGGACTCATTTATACTTACATATTTTAAAGCCTAAATAATCCCGGAAACAGCTGACCACTGCAGTTTTTAAAATGTTATACAAACAGGAAGAGTGCATTTGTTGGGGACTATTTTCAGCTGCGGAATAATTTACATTTGGTGTTCTCATGAGTATGTATGGCAGCAAGAGTGTATCAAATCATAATAAAGTACAGTGTGTGTGTGTTCATGGTAATGAAGGAACATGTCAACCAGTGCAACAGGGTGGCTCACTGTTTTTGGACAACAATGGAGCTCTATGGCACAGAGGATGAAGACTATATTCGACTTAAAAACACACACACACACACACACACACACACACACACACACACACACACACACACACACACACACACACTTATTAGTAGATACATTCACTGTTGGTTTTGGTCCTTTCATTGCATTTGTTGACAATAAGAAAAATATAGAATATCACTCGACTTATCAGGTTATACCTTTCCCCTCAATAAACCTAACCTTAATCCAAATATTAGTCCCAAACTGAAATCATAATTCTAAATACTTCTTTCGAAGTAAAGAAGCACAAATTAGAATTTGGTAAGCTCTCTATCATATCAAGACCTTTTCTTTTTGAAATGTAATCAGAAGTACCACACAGACATGTTGCAATGAGGGATCTCACAGCCCCGGTTGGCAGTTACGCTGATATGATGCCGTACACACTTGCAGCATCTTTCTTGTGAACACACACACACACACACCAGCAGCTGCACATAGAGGGAGCGGAGCAGGAGCAGGGAAGTGTGCTGCTCTCTGCTCTGCTCTGCTTGCAGGACTCAGTATGCAGAGAAAGGATTTAGCTTTCCTTTAACTTGCCACCCTCCCTCAACTCCTCACCTTCCTCTCCTCCCTCTGTTTTGCAGCGCTTCCTCACGGCAGACTGCCATCCAACCTTCAGCAGCCGTGCAGGATGTGAGGGGAGCAGGTAAGAAGCCCTGAGATTCCTCCGCTGGCTCTCTTTCTTGTTCTGCACTGTACTGCTCTGGCAACAGTTCTTCATTTGTTAGTGCATGCTGTGATCCAGGCTGTGCTGGAGGATTATGTCACTGATGCTCTGAGGTGTCTGTGTGAGGAGTTTCCAGCAGAAATCTAAGAGGCTTTGACAAGTGTGTGTAATGTTCAGATGTGTTTGAGGTTGGTATTTGTGCAGTGGATTGTGGAATCACTGATATGACAATTTGGATTTTCCTGTTTTGTTGTTTTATCTTGAATGTGTTTTTTCAATATTGGACTGAAGTTGGTCTGAACGCTGCCTGAAGCTACACCATGATTTCCCAGGAGCTCATTTTTTCACATTTGGTTCATGAAGCTAGCATCTGACCTCCGAGTAGGAATTTGCTGTCGGTATGTTCCTGTTCTCATTATTGCAGAAATAGGTGACATTGACCAGAGTAAGAACAATTTCAGATGCAAAGCAGAACAGAGCTGAACGGGACTAACATTCACAGCTTGGAGAGGACCAGCACCTGCAAGGCAAGGCAAGGCAAGGCAAGGCAAGGCAAGGCAACATTCACAGCTTGGAGAGGACCAGCACCTGTATACAACAAGTATCTGATATTTATTGTACTTAAGTATCAAAAGTAATTCTCTGATATTAAATGTACTTAAGTATTGAAAGTAAAAGTACAAGTAAATGCTGTTAATAAAAAGGCAAAGGGTCAGAATTTTGAGAATTATGAAGTTTATTCTTTTAAGTGCTGTGGCACCATGACCAAGGACATGGAGCTGTGTTGAAAATAATTGGGTTGGCTGTGATCCATCCAGGAGCAACAATGTTCAACATAATATATTGTACATAAGTATACTTTTGCATCTACTATGAACTTATCATCATAATTCTCCGAAAAGCAATATGACACTATGAAGGAGTTGTAACAGTGCGTTTATAAAGTATGCTCATTCCGACGAGAGGATGTAGAGGGCAAATGCATAATATTGTGTTCAGCAAAACATATCCACTTGATGCATCAGGTCAGTGTTGTGAGAAAGGATGCCTGCCTTGTAAACTCCTATGGGCCTGATTTGAACACAATAGACAAAGGTTTGTCTCAAGCTGAATCTGCAATTGGGCGACTGCTACATCATAACTCCATCTGATCATCCACAACATGACTCAAATATCAAAACATGATCAATTCTAAAGCAGCACCGAAAGTAACAACCCAGTCATTACTTGAAACTGAAACATGTCCTGTTCATCTTCAAAAGACAATTCTAATAGAATGTATAGAAGTTACATTGTAATAGAATGTAACTTCTTTACATTGTATTAGAATGTAAAAAAGTTACATTGTATGAGAATGTAACTTGTACATTTTTGTTTCTCATTCATTTTATTTAAGCATGATTTTTCTGGTTTTGCAACAAAATGGAACATAATACACTCTTTCCAAATTATTACTTTTATAGTCATTTACAATAATCGGCTAAAATAATGAAAATAAATCATCCGTTTTATTATCATTTAAAATTATCACTCTGCGTCACTCTCTGTCACTCTGCATCACTCTCTGTCACCCTGCGTCACCCTGCGTCACCCTGCGTCACCCTGCGTCACCCTGCGTCACCCTGAGTCACCCTGCGTCACTCTGCGTCACTTTGCGTCACTCTGCGTCACCCTGCGTCACCCTGCGCCACCCTGCGTCACTCTCTGTCACCCTGCGTCACCCTCTGTCACCCTGCGTCACCCTCTGTCACTTTGCGTCACACTCTGTCACTCTGCGTCACCCTCTGTCACCCTGCGTCACTCTGCGTCACTCTGCGTCACCCTGTGTCACTTTGCGTCACTCTCTGTCACTCTCTGTCACCCTGCGTCACCCTGCGTCACCCTGCGTCACCCTGCGCCACCCTGCGTCACCCTGCGTCACCCTCTGTCACTCTGCGCCACCCTGCGTCACCCTGCGTCACTCTGCGTCACTCTCTGTCACCCTGCGTCACTCTCTGTCACTCTGCGTCACTCTCTGTCACTCTGCGTCACTCTCTGTCACTCTGCGTCACTCTCTGTCACCCTGCGTCACTCTGCGTCACTCTCTATGACTCTCTGTCACTCTGCGTCACTCTGCGTCACTCTCTGTCACTTTGCGTCACTCTCTGTCACCCTGCGTCACTCTGCGTCAACCGGCGTCACTCTGCGTCACCCTCTGTCACTCTGCGTCACTCTCTGTCACTCTGCGTCACTCTCTGTCACCCTGTGTCACTCTGCGTCACACTCTGTCACTCTGCGTCACACTCTGTCACCCTGCGTCACTCTGCGTCACTCTCTGTCACTCTGCGTCACTCTGCGTAACTCTGCGTCACTCTCTGTCACCCTGCGTCACTCACTGTCACTTTGCGTCACACTCTGTCACTCTGCGTCACTCTGCGTCACACTCTGTCACCCTGCGTCACTCTCTGTCACCCTGCATCACTCTCTGTCACTTTGCGTCACTCTGCGTCACCCTGCGTCACTCTCTGTCACCCTGCATCACTCTCTGTCACCCTGCATCACTCTCTGTCACTTTGCGTCACTCTGCGTCACCCTGCGTCACTCTCTGTCACCCTGCATCACTCTCTGTCACCCTGCATCACTCTCTGTCACTTTGCGTCACTCTGCGTCACTCTGCGTCACACTCTGTAACCCTGCGTCACTCTCTGTCACCCTGCGTCACTCTCTGTCACTCTCTGTCACTTTGCGTCACTCTCTGTCACCCTGCGTCACTCTCTGTCACCCTGCGTCACTCTCTGTCACCCTACGTCACTCTGCGTCACTCTGCGTCACTCTCTGTCACCCTGCGTCACTCTCTGTCACCCTGCGTCACTCTGCGTCACTCTCTGTCACTTTGCGTCATTCTGCATCACACTCTGTCACCCTGCGTCACTCTCTGTCACCCTGCGTAACTCGCTGTCACTTTGCGTCACACTCTGTCACTCTGCGTCATTCTGCGTCACACTCTGTCACCCTGCGTCACTCTCTGTCACCCTGCATCACTCTCTGTCACCCTGCGTCACTCTCTGTCACTTTGCGTCACTCTGCGTCACCCTGCGTCGCTCTCTGTCACTCTCTGTCACCCTGCGTCACTCTCTGTCACTCTGCGTCACTCTCTGTCACCCTGCGTCACCCTGCGTCACTCTGCGTCACTCTCTGTCACTTTGCGTCACTCTCTGTCACTTTGCATCACTCTGCGTCACCCTGCGTCACTCTCTGTCACTCTCTGTCACTTTGCGTCACTCTATGTCACCCTGCGTCACTCTCTGTCACCCTGCGTCACTCTCTGTCACCCTGCGTCACTCTGCGTCACTCTCTGTCACTTTGCGTCACTCTCTGTCACCCTGCGTCACACTCTGTCACTCTGCGTCACTCTGCGTCACTCTGCGTCACTCTCTGTCACTTTGCGTCACTCTGCGTCACCCTGCGTCACTCTCTGTCACTCTCTGTCACTTTGCGTCACTCTCTGTCACCCTGCGTCACTCTCTGTCACCCTGCGTCACTCTCTGTCACCCTGCGTCACTCTGCGTCACTCTCTGTCACCCTGCGTCACTCTGCGTCACTCTCTGTCACTTTGCGTCACCCTCTGTCACCCTGCGTCGTCACACTCTGTCACTCTGCGTCACTCTCTGTCACTCTGCGTCACTCTGCGTCACCCTGCGTCACACTCTGTCACCCTGCGTCACACTCTGCGTCACTCTGCGTCACTCTGCGTCACTCTCTGTCACTCTGCGTCACTCTGCGTCACCCTGCGTCACCCTGCGTCACACTCTGTCACTCTGCGTCACTTTGCGTCACTCTCTGTCACACTGCGTCACTCTCTGTCACACTGCGTCACTCTGCGTCACTCTCTGTCACTTTGCGTCATTCTGCGTCACCCTGCGTCACCCTGCGTCACTCTCTGTCACCCTGCGTCACTCGCTGTCACTTTGCGTCACACTCTGTCACTCTGCGTCACTCTGCATCACACTCTGTCACCCTGCGTCACTCTCTGTCACCCTGCATCACTCTCTGTCACTCTGCGTCACTCTCTGTCACTTTGCGTCACTCTGCGTCACCCTGCGTCACTCTCTGTCACTCTCTGTCACCCTGCGTCACACTCTGTCACTTTGCGTCACTCTCTGTCACCCTGCGTCACTCTCTGTCACACTGCATCACTCTCTGTCACCCTGCATCACTCTCTGTCACTTTGCGTCACTCTCTGTCACACTGCGTCACTCTCTGTCACACTGCGTCATTCTCTGTCACTCTCTGTCACCCTGCGTCACTCTCTGTCACTTTGCGTCACTCTCTGTCACACTGCGTCACTCTCTGTCACACTGCGTCATTCTCTGTCACTCTCTGTCACCCTGCGTCACTCTCTGTCACTTTGCGTCACTCTGCGTCACACTCTGTCACTCTCTGTCACCCTGCGTCACTCTCTGTCACACTGCGTCACTCTCTGTCACACTGCGTCACTCTCTGTCACTCTCTGTCACCCTGCGTCACTCTCTGTCACTTTCTGTCACTGTGCGTCACTCTCTGTCACCCTGCGTCACTCTCTGTCACCCTGCGTCACTCTGCGTCACTCTCTGTCACCCTACGTCACTCTGCGTCACTCTCTGTCACTTTGCGTCACTCTGCGTCACCCTGCGTCACTCTCTGTCACTCTCTGTCACTTTGCGTCACTCTCTGTCACCCTGCGTCACTCTCTGTCACCCTGCGTCACTCTCTGTCACCCTGCGTCACTCTGCGTCACTCTCTGTCACCCTACGTCACTCTGCGTCACTCTCTGTCACCCTGCGTCACTCTGCGTCACCCTGCGTCACTCGCTGTCACTTTGCGTCACTCTGCGTCACACTCTGTCACTCTCTGTCACCCTGCGTCACTCTCTGTCACACTGCGTCACTCTCTGTCACTCTCTGTCACCCTGCGTCACTCTCTGTCACTTTGCGTCACTCTGCGTCACTCTGCGTCACTCTCTTTCACTCTCTGTCACTCTGCGTCACTCTGCGTCACTCTCTGTCACACTGCGTCACTCTCTGTCACTCTCTGTCACTCTGCGTCACTCTCTGTCACTTTGCGTCACTCTGCGTCACCCTGCGTCACTCTCTGTCACTTTGTGTCACTCTCTGTCACCCTGCGTCACTCTCTGTCACTCTGCGTCACTCTCTGTCACCCTGCGTCACTCTGCGTCACTCTCTGTCACCCTGCGTCACTCTGCGTCACTCTCTGTCACTTTGCGTCATTCTGCGTCACACTGTCACCCTGCGTCACTCTCTGTCACCCTGCGTCACACGCTGTCACTTTGCGTCACACTCTGTCACTCTGCGTCACTCTGCGTCACACTCTGTCACACTGCATCACTCTCTGTCACCCTGCATCACTCTCTGTCACTTTGCGTCACTCTCTGTCACTCTGCGTCACTCTCTGTCACACTGCGTCACTCTCTGTCACTCTCTGTCACCCTGCGTCACTCTCTGTCACTTTGCGTCACTCTGCGTCACTCTGCGTCACTCTCTTTCACTCTCTGTCACTCTGCGTCACTCTGCGTCACTCTGCGTCACCCTGCGTCACCCTGCGTCACCCTGCGTCACACTCTGTCACTCTGCGTCACTCTGCGTCACTCTCTGTCACACTGCGTCACTCTCTGTCACTCTCTGTCACTCTGCGTCACTCTCTGTCACTTTGCGTCACTCTGCGTCACCCTGCGTCACTCTCTGTCACTTTGTGTCACTCTCTGTCACCCTGCGTCACTCTCTGTCACTCTGCGTCACTCTCTGTCACCCTGCGTCACTCTGCGTCAGTCTCTGTCACCCTGCGTCACTCTGCGTCACTCTCTGTCACTTTGCGTCATTCTGCGTCACCCTGCGTCACTCTCTGTCACCCTGCGTCACTCTCTGTCACCCTGCATCACTCTCTGTCACACTGCATCACTCTCTGTCACCCTGCGTCACTCTCTGTCACTTTGCGTCACTCTCTGTCACACTGCGTCACTCTCTGTCACACTGGGTCATTCTCTGTCACTCTCTGTCACCCTGTGTCACTCTCTGTCACTTTGCGTCACTCTGCGTCACTCTCTGTCACTCTGCGTCACTCTGCGTCACACTCTGTCACCCTGCGTCACTCTCTGTCACCCTGCATCACTCTCTGTCACACTGCATCACTCTCTGTCACCCTGCGTCACTCTCTGTCACTTTGCGTCACTCTCTGTCACACTGCGTCACTCTCTGTCACACTGGGTCATTCTCTGTCACTCTCTGTCACCCTGTGTCACTCTCTGTCACTTTGCGTCACTCTGCGTCACACTCTGTCACTCTCTGTCACCCTGCGTCACTCTCTGTCACACTGCATCACTCTCTGTCACTCTCTGTCACTCTCTGTCACTTTGCGTCACTCTGCGTCACTCTGCGTCACTCTGCGTCACCCTGCGTCACTCTCTGTCACACTGCGTCACTCTCTGTCACTCTCTGTCACTCTGCGTCACTCTCTGTCACTTTGCGTCACTCTGCGTCACCCTGCGTCACTCTCTGTCACTCTCTGTCACTTTGCGTCACTCTCTGTCACTTTGCGTCACTCTGCGTCACCCTGCGTCACTCTCTGTCACTCTCTGTCACTTTGCGTCACTCTCTGTCACCCTGCGTCACTCTCTGTCACCCTGCGTCACTCTGCGTCACTCTGCGTCACTCTCTGTCACCCTGCGTCACTCTGCGTCACTCTCTGTCACTTTGCGTCATTCTGCGTCACACTGTCACCCTGCGTCACTCTCTGTCACCCTGCATCACTCTCTGTCACTCTGCGTCACTCTCTGTCACTTTGCGTCACTCTGCGTCACCCTGCGTCACTCTCTGTCACACTGCGTCACTCTCTGTCACTCTGCGTCACTCTGCGTCACTCTCTGTCACTTTGCGTCATTCTGCGTCACACTCTGTCACCCTGCGTCACTCTCTGTCACCCTGCGTCACTCGCTGTCACTTTGCGTCACACTCTGTCACTCTGCGTCACCCTGCGTCACTCTTTGTCACCCTGCGTCACTCTCTGTCACCCTGCGTCACTCTCTGTCACCCTGCGTCACTCTCTGTCACTTTGCGTCAGTCTGCGTCACACTCTGTCACTCTCTGTCACCCTGCGTCACTCTCTGTCACCCTGCGTCACTCTCTGTCACTCTGCGTCACTCTGCGTCACTCTCTGTCACTTTGCGTCACTCTCTGTCACCCTGCGTCACACTTTGTCACTCTGCGTCACTCTCTGTCACTCTCTGTCTCTCTGCGTCAGTCTGCGTCACACTCTGTCACTCTCTGTCACCCTGCGTCACTCTCTGTCACCCTGCGTCACTCTCTGTCACTCTGCGTCACTCTGCGTCACTCTCTGTCACTTTGCGTCACTCTCTGTCACCCTGCGTCACACTTTGTCACTCTGCGTCACTCTCTGTCACTCTCTGTCTCTCTGCGTCACTCTGCGTCACACTCTGTCACACTCTGTCACTCTGCGTCACTCTCTGTCACTCTCTGTCACCCTGCGTCACTCTGCGTCACCCTGCGTCACACTCTGTCACCCTGCGTCACTCTCTGTCACCCTGCATCACTCTCTGTCACCCTGCGTCACTCTCTGTCACTTTGCGTCACTCTGCGTCACCCTGCGTCACTCTCTGTCACTCTCTGTCACCCTGCGTCACTCTCTGTCACTCTGCGTCACTCTCTGTCACCCTGCGTCACCCTGCGTCACTCTGCGTCACTCTCTGTCACTTTGCGTCACTCTCTGTCACTTTGCGTCACTCTGCGTCACCCTGCGTCACTCTCTGTCACTCTCTGTCACTTTGCGTCACTCTATGTCACCCTGCGTCACTCTCTGTCACCCTGCGTCACTCTCTGTCACCCTGCGTCACTCTGCGTCACTCTCTGTCACTTTGCGTCACTCTCTGTCACCCTGCGTCACACTCTGTCACTCTGCGTCACTCTGCGTCACTCTGCGTCACTCTCTGTCACTTTGCGTCACTCTGCGTCACCCTGCGTCACTCTCTGTCACTCTCTGTCACTTTGCGTCACTCTCTGTCACCCTGCGTCACTCTCTGTCACCCTGCGTCACTCTCTGTCACCCTGCGTCACTCTGCGTCACTCTCTGTCACCCTGCGTCACTCTGCGTCACTCTCTGTCACTTTGCGTCACCCTCTGTCACCCTGCGTCGTCACACTCTGTCACTCTGCGTCACTCTCTGTCACTCTGCGTCACTCTGCGTCACCCTGCGTCACACTCTGTCACCCTGCGTCACACTCTGCGTCACTCTGCGTCACTCTGCGTCACTCTCTGTCACTCTGCGTCACTCTGCGTCACCCTGCGTCACCCTGCGTCACACTCTGTCACTCTGCGTCACTTTGCGTCACTCTCTGTCACACTGCGTCACTCTCTGTCACACTGCGTCACTCTGCGTCACTCTCTGTCACTTTGCGTCATTGTGCGTCACCCTGCGTCACCCTGCGTCACTCTCTGTCACCCTGCGTCACTCGCTGTCACTTTGCGTCACACTCTGTCACTCTGCGTCACTCTGCGTCACCCTGCGTCACTCTCTGTCACTCTCTGTCACCCTGCATCACTCTCTGTCACTCTGCGTCACTCTCTGTCACTTTGCGTCACTCTCTGTCACCCTGCATCACTCTCTGTCACTTTGCGTCACTCTCTGTCACACTGCGTCACTCTCTGTCACTTTGCGTCACTCTGCGTCACCCTGCGTCACTCTCTGTCACTCTCTGTCACTTTGCGTCACTCTCTGTCACCCTGCGTCACTCTCTGTCACCCTGCGTCACTCTCTGTCACCCTGCGTCACTCTCTGTCACCCTACGTCACTCTGCGTCACTCTCTGTCACCCTGCGTCACTCTGCGTCACCCTGCGTCACTCGCTCTCACTTTGCGTCACTCTGCGTCACACTCTGTCACTCTCTGTCACCCTGCGTCACTCTCTGTCACACTGCGTCACTCTCTGTCACTCTCTGTCACCCTGCGTCACTCTCTGTCACTTTGCGTCACTCTGCGTCACTCTGCGTCACTCTCTTTCACTCTCTGTCACTCTGCGTCACTCTGCGTCACTCTCTGTCACACTGCGTCACTCTCTGTCACTCTCTGTCACTCTGCGTCACTCTCTGTCACTTTGCGTCACTCTGCGTCACCCTGCGTCACTCTCTGTCACTTTGTGTCACTCTCTGTCACCCTGCGTCACTCTGCGTCACTCTCTGTCACCCTGCGTCACTCTGCGTCACTCTCTGTCACTTTGCGTCATTCTGCGTCACACTGTCACCCTGCGTCACTCTCTGTCACCCTGCGTCACACGCTGTCACTTTGCGTCACACTCTGTCACTCTGCGTCACTCTGCGTCACACTCTGTCACACTGCATCACTCTCTGTCACCCTGCATCACTCTCTGTCACTTTGCGTCACTCTCTGTCACACTGCGTCACTCTCTGTCACACTGCGTCATTCTCTGTCACTCTCTGTCACCCTGCGTCACTCTCTGTCACTTTGCGTCACTCTGCGTCACACTCTGTCACTCTGCGTCACTCTCTGTCACACTGCGTCACTCTCTGTCACTCTCTGTCACCCTGCGTCACTCTCTGTCACTTTGCGTCACTCTGCGTCACTCTGCGTCACTCTCTTCCACTCTCTGTCACTCTGCGTCACTCTGCGTCACTCTGCGTCACCCTGCGTCACCCTGCGTCACCCTGCGTCACACTCTGTCACTCTGCGTCACTCTGCGTCACTCTCTGTCACACTGCGTCACTCTCTGTCACTCTCTGTCACTCTGCGTCACTCTCTGTCACTTTGCGTCACTCTGCGTCACCCTGCGTCACTCTCTGTCACTCTGCGTCACTCTCTGTCACCCTGCGTCACTCTGCGTCAGTCTCTGTCACCCTGCGTCACTCTGCGTCACTCTCTGTCACTTTGCGTCATTCTGCGTCACACTGTCACCCTGCGTCACTCTCTGTCACCCTGCGTCACACGCTGTCACTTTGCGTCACACTCTGTCACTCTGCGTCACTCTGCGTCACACTCTGTCACCCTGCGTCACTCTCTGTCACCCTGCATCACTCTCTGTCACACTGCATCACTCTCTGTCACCCTGCGTCACTCTCTGTCACTTTGCGTCACTCTCTGTCACACTGCGTCACTCTCTGTCACACTGGGTCATTCTCTGTCACTCTCTCTCACCCTGCGTCACTCTCTGTCACTTTGCGTCACTCTGCGTCACACTCTGTCACTCTCTGTCACCCTGCGTCACTCTCTGTCACACTGCGTCACTCTCTGTCACTCTCTGTCACTCTCTGTCACTTTGCGTCACTCTGCGTCACTCTGCGTCACTCTCTGTCACTCTCTGTCACCCTGCGTCACTCTGCGTCACTCTGCGTCACCCTGCGTCACTCTCTGTCACACTGCGTCACTCTCTGTCACTCTGCGTCACTCTCTGTCACTTTGCGTCACTCTGCGTCACCCTGCGTCACTCTCTGTCACTCTCTGTCACTTTGCGTCACTCTCTGTCACCCTGCGTCACTCTCTGTCACCCTGCGTCACTCTCCGTCACCCTGCGTCACTCTGCGTCACTCTCTGTCACCCTACGTCACTCTGCGTCACTCTCTGTCACCCTGCGTCACTCTGCGTCACTCTCTGTCACTTTGCGTCATTCTGCGTCACACTGTCACCCTGCGTCACTCTCTGTCACCCTGCGTCACTCGCTGTCACTTTGCGTCACACTCTGTCACTCTGCGTCACTCTGCGTCACACTCTGTCACCCTGCGTCACTCTCTGTCACCCTGCATCACTCTCTGTCACCCTGCGTCACTCTCTGTCACTTTGCGTCACTCTGCGTCACCCTGCGTCACTCTCTGTCACTCTCTGTCACCCTGCGTCACTCTCTGTCACTCTCTGTCACCCTGCGTCACTCTCTGTCACTTTGCGTCACTCTCTGTCACCCTGCGTCACTCTCTGTCACACTGCGTCACTCTCTGTCACCCTGCGTCACTCTCTGTCACACTGCGTCACTCTCTGTCACCCTGCGTCACTCTGCGTCACTCTCTGTCACCCTGCGTCACTCTGCGTCACTCTGTCACCCTGCGTCACTCTGCGTCACTCTCTGTCACTTTGCATCACTCTCTGTCACCCTGCGTCACACTCTGTCACCCTGCGTCACTCTCTGTCACTCTGCGTCACTCTCTGTCACTTTGCGTCACTCTGTGTCACCCTGCGTCACTCTCTGTCTCTCTCTGTCACTTTGCGTCACTCTCTGTCACCCTGCGTCACTCTCTGTCACCCTGCGTCACTCTCTGTCACCCTGCGTCACTCTGCGTCACTCTCTGTCACCCTGCGTCACTCTCTGTCACCCTGCGTCACTCTGCGTCACTCTCTGTCACCCTGCGTCACTCTGTGTCACTCTCTGTCACCCTGCGTCACTCTGCGTCACTCTCTGTCACTTTGCGTCACTCTCTGTCACCCTGCGTCACTCTCTGTCACCCTGCGTCACTCTCTGTCACCCTGCGTCACTCTGCGTCACTCTCTGTCACCCTGCGTCACTCTGTGTCACTCTCTGTCACCCTGCGTCACCCTGCGTCACACTCTGTCACCCTGCGTCACACTCTGCGTCACTCTGCGTCACTCTCTGTCACTCTGCGTCACTCTGCGTCACTCTCTGTCACTCTCCGTCACTCTCTGTCACTCTGCGTCACTCTGCGTCACTCTCTGTCACTCTGCGTCACTCTCTGTCACTTTGCGTCATTCTGCGTCACACTCTGTCACCCTGCGTCACTCTCTGTCACCCTGCGTCACTCGCTGTCACTTTGCGTCACACTCTGTCACTCTGCGTCACTCTGCGTCACACTCTGTCACCCTGCGTCACTCTTTGTCACCCTGCATCACTCTCTGTCACTCTGCGTCACTCTCTGTCACCCTGCATCACTCTCTGTCACTCTGCGTCACTCTCTGTCACTTTGCGTCACTCTGCGTCACACTCTGTCACTCTCTGTCACCCTGCGTCACTCTCTGTCACACTGCGTCACTCTCTGTCACTCTCTGTCACCCTGCGTCACTCTCTGTCACTTTGCGTCACTCTGCGTCACTCTGCGTCACTCTCTTTCACTCTCTGTCACTCTGCGTCACTCTGCATCACCCTGCATCACTCTGCGTCACTCTGCGTCACTCTCTGTCACACTGCGTCACTCTCTGTCACTCTGCGTCACTCTCTGTCACTTTGCGTCACTCTGCGTCACTCTGCGTCACTCTCTGTCACTCTCTGTCACCCTGCGTCACTCTGCGTCACTCTGCGTCACCCTGCGTCACTCTCTGTCACACTGCGTCACTCTCTGTCACTCTCTGTCACTCTGCGTCACTCTCTGTCACTTTGCGTCACTCTGCGTCACCCTGCGTCACTCTCTGTCACTCTCTGTCACTTTGCGTCACTCTCTGTCACCCTGCGTCACTCTCTGTCACCCTGCGTCACTCTGCGTCACTCTCTGTCACCCTGCGTCACTCTGCGTCACTCTCTGTCACCCTGCGTCACTCTGCGTCACTCTCTGTCACTTTGCGTCATTCTGCGTCACACTGTCACCCTGCGTCACTCTATGTCACCGTGCGTCACTCGCTGTCACCGTGCGTCACTCGCTGTCACTTTGCGTCACACTCTGTCACCCTGCGTCACTCTCTGTCACCCTGCATCACTCTCTGTCACCCTGCGTCACTCTCTGTCACTCTCTGTCACTTTGCGTCACTCTGCGTCACCCTGCGTCACTCTCTGTCACTCTCTGTCACTCTCTGTCACCCTGCGTCACTCTCTGTCACTTTGCGTCACTCTCTGTCACCCTGCGTCACTCTCTGTCACACTGCGTCACTCTCTGTCACCCTGCGTCACTCTCTGTCACACTCCGTCACTCTCTGTCACCCTGCGTCACTCTGCGTCACTCTCTGTCACCCTGCGCCACTCTGCGTCACTCTCTGTCACCCTGCGTCACCCTGCGTCACTCTGCGTCACCCTGCGTCACTCTGCGTCACTCTCTGTCACCGTGCGTCACTCTCTGTCACTCTGCGTCACTCTCTGTCACTCTGCGTCACCCTGCGTCACTCTGCGTCACTCTCTGTCACTCTGCGTCATCCTGCGTCACCCTGCGTCACTCTCTGTCACTTTGCGTCACACTCTGTCACCCTGCGTCACTCTGCGTCACTCTCTCACTCTGCGTCACTCTCTGTCACCGTGCGTCACTCTCTGTCACTCTGCGTCACTCTCTGTCACTTTGCGTCACTCTCTGTCACCCTGCATCACTCTCTGTCACACTCTGTCACGCTGTGTCACCCTGCGTCACTCTCTGTCACCCTGCGTCACCCTGCGTCACCCTGCGTCACTCTCTGTCACCCTGCATCACTCTCTGTCACTCTGCGTCACTCTCTGTCACTCTGCGTCACTCTCTGTCACACTGCGTCACTCTCTGTCACTCTCTGTCACTCTCTGTCACTCTGCGTCACTCTCTGTCACTTTGCGTCACTCTGCGTCACCCTGCGTCACTCTCTGTCACTCTCTGTCACTTTGCGTCACTCTCTGTCACTTTGCGTCACTCTCTGTCACACTGCGTCACTCTCTGTCACACTGGGTCATTCTCTGTAACTCTCTGTCACCCTGCGTCACTCTCTGTCACTTTGCGTCACTCTGCGTCACACTCTGTCACTCTCTGTCACCCTGCGTCACTCTCTGTCACACTGCATCACTCTCTGTCACTCTCTGTCACTCTCTGTCACTTTGCGTCACTCTGCGTCACTCTGCGTCACTCTCTGTCACTCTCTGTCACCCTGCGTCACTCTGCGTCACTCTGCGTCACCCTGCGTCACTCTCTGTCACACTGCGTCACTCTCTGTCACTCTCTGTCACTCTGCGTCACTCTCTGTCACTTTGCGTCACTCTGCGTCACCCTGCGTCACTCTCTGTCACTCTCTGTCACTTTGCGTCACTCTCTGTCACCCTGCGTCACTCTCTGTCACCCTGCGTCACTCTCTGTCACCCTGCGTCACTCTGCGTCACTCTCTGTCACCCTGCGTCACTCTGCGTCACTCTCTGTCACCCTGCGTCACTCTGCGTCACTCTCTGTCACTTTGCGTCATTCTGCGTCACACTGTCACCCTGCGTCACTCTCTGTCACCGTGCGTCACTCGCTGTCACCGTGCGTTACTCGCTGTCACTTTGCGTCACACTCTGTCACTCTGCGTCACTCTGCGTCACACTCTGTCACCCTGCGTCACTCTGCGTCACCCTGCATCACTCTCTGTCACTCTGCGTCACTCTCTGTCACTTTGCGTCACTCTGCGTCACTCTCTGTCACCCTGCGTCACTCTCTGTCACTTTGCGTCACTCTCTGTCACCCTGCGTCACTCTCTGTCACACTGCGTCACTCTCTGTCACCCTGCGTCACTCTCTGTCACACTCCGTCACTCTCTGTCACCCTGCGTCACTCTGCGTCACTCTCTGTCACCCTGCGCCACTCTGCGTCACTCTCTGTCACCCTGCGTCACCCTGCGTCACTCTGCGTCACCCTGCGTCACTCTGCGTCACTCTCTGTCACCGTGCGTCACTCTCTGTCACTCTGCGTCACTCTCTGTCACTCTGCGTCACCCTGCGTCACTCTGCGTCACTCTCTGTCACTCTGCGTCATCCTGTGTCACCCTGCGTCACTCTCTGTCACTTTGCGTCACACTCTGTCACCCTGCGTCACTCTGCGTCACTCTCTCACTCTGCGTCACTCTCTGTCACCGTGCGTCACTCTCTGTCACTCTGCGTCACTCTCTGTCACTTTGCGTCACTCTCTGTCACCCTGCATCACTCTCTGTCACACTCTGTCACGCTGTGTCACCCTGCGTCACTCTCTGTCACCCTGCGTCACCCTGCGTCACCCTGCGTCACTCTCTGTCACCCTGCATCACTCTCTGTCACTCTGCGTCACTCTCTGTCACTCTGCGTCACTCTCTGTCACTCTGCGTCACTCTCTGTCACACTGCGTCACTCTCTGTCACTCTCTGTCACTCTCTGTCACTCTGCGTCACTCTCTGTCACTTTGCGTCACTCTGCGTCACCCTGCGTCACTCTCTGTCACTTTGCGTCACTCTCTGTCACCCTGCGTCACTCTCTGTCACTCTGCGTCACTCTCTGTCACCCTGCGTCACTTTGCGTCACTCTCTGTCACCCTGCGTCACTCTGCGTCACTCTCTGTCACTTTGCGTCATTCTGCGTCACCCTGCGTCACTCTCTGTCACCCTGCGTCACACGCTGTCACTTTGCGTCACACTCTGTCACTCTGCGTCACTCTGCGTCACACTCTGTCACCCTGCGTCACTCTCTGTCACCCTGCATCACTCTCTGTCACACTGCATCACTCTCTGTCACCCTGCGTCACTCTCTGTCACTTTGCGTCACTCTCTGTCACACTGCGTCACTCTCTGTCACACTGGGTCATTCTCTGTCACTCTCTGTCACCCTGCGTCACTCTCTGTCACTTTGCGTCACTCTGCGTCACACTCTGTCACTCTCTGTCACCCTGCGTCACTCTCTGTCACACTGCATCACTCTCTGTCACTCTCTGTCACTCTCTGTCACTTTGCGTCACTCTGCGTCACTCTGCGTCACTCTGCGTCACCCTGCGTCACTCTCTGTCACACTGCGTCACTCTCTGTCACTCTCTGTCACTCTGCGTCACTCTCTGTCACTTTGCGTCACTCTGCGTCACCCTGCGTCACTCTCTGTCACTCTCTGTCACTTTGCGTCACTCTCTGTCACTTTGCGTCACTCTGCGTCACCCTGCGTCACTCTCTGTCACTCTCTGTCACTTTGCGTCACTCTCTGTCACCCTGCGTCACTCTCTGTCACCCTGCGTCACTCTGCGTCACTCTGCGTCACTCTCTGTCACCCTGCGTCACTCTGCGTCACTCTCTGTCACTTTGCGTCATTCTGCGTCACACTGTCACCCTGCGTCACTCTCTGTCACCCTGCATCACTCTCTGTCACTCTGCGTCACTCTCTGTCACTTTGCGTCACTCTGCGTCACCCTGCGTCACTCTCTGTCACACTGCGTCACTCTCTGTCACTCTGCGTCACTCTGCGTCACTCTCTGTCACTTTGCGTCATTCTGCGTCACACTCTGTCACCCTGCGTCACTCTCTGTCACCCTGCGTCACTCGCTGTCACTTTGCGTCACACTCTGTCACCCTGCGTCACTCTCTGTCACTCTCTGTCACCCTGCGTCACACTTTGTCACCCTGCGTCACTCTCTGTCACTCTGCGTCACTCTGCGTCACTCTCTGTCACTTTGCGTCACTCTCTGTCACCCTGCGTCACACTTTGTCACTCTGCGTCACTCTCTGTCACTCTCTGTCTCTCTGCGTCACTCTGCGTCACACTCTGTCACACTCTGTCACTCTGCGTCACTCTCTGTCACTCTCTGTCACCCTGCGTCACTCTGCGTCACCCTGCGTCACACTCTGTCACCCTGCGTCACACTCTGCGTCACTCTGCGTCACTCTGCGTCACTCTCTGTCACTCTCCGTCACTCTCTGTCACTCTGCGTCACTCTCTGTCACTTTGCGTCACTCTCTGTCACCCTGCGTCACTCTCTGTCACACTGCGTCACTCTCTGTCACCCTGCGTCACTCTCTGTCACACTCCGTCACTCTCTGTCACCCTGCGCCACTCTGCGTCACTCTCTGTCACCCTGCGTCACCCTGCGTCACTCTGCGTCACCCTGCGTCACTCTGCGTCACTCTCTGTCACCGTGCGTCACTCTCTGTCACTCTGCGTCACTCTCTGTCACTCTGCGTCACCCTGCGTCACTCTGCGTCACTCTCTGTCACTCTGCGTCATCCTGTGTCACCCTGCGTCACTCTCTGTCACTTTGCGTCACACTCTGTCACCCTGCGTCACTCTGCGTCACTCTCTCACTCTGCGTCACTCTCTGTCACCGTGCGTCACTCTCTGTCACTCTGCGTCACTCTCTGTCACTTTGCGTCACTCTCTGTCACCCTGCATCACTCTCTGTCACACTCTGTCACGCTGTGTCACCCTGCGTCACTCTCTGTCACCCTGCGTCACCCTGCGTCACCCTGCGTCACTCTCTGTCACCCTGCATCACTCTCTGTCACTCTGCGTCACTCTCTGTCACTCTGCGTCACTCTCTGTCACACTGCGTCACTCTCTGTCACTCTGCGTCACTCTCTGTCACTTTGCGTCACTCTGCGTCACCCTGCGTCACTCTCTGTCACTTTGCGTCACTCTCTGTCACCCTGCGTCACTCTCTGTCACTCTGCGTCACTCTCTGTCACCCTGCGTCACTTTGCGTCACTCTCTGTCACACTGCGTCACTCTGCGTCACTCTCTGTCACTTTGCGTCATTCTGCGTCACCCTGCGTCACTCTCTGTCACCCTGCGTCACTCTCTGTCACCCTGCATCACTCTCTGTCACACTGCATCACTCTCTGTCACCCTGCGTCACTCTCTGTCACTTTGCGTCACTCTCTGTCACACTGCGTCACTCTCTGTCACACTGGGTCATTCTCTGTCACTCTCTGTCACCCTGTGTCACTCTCTGTCACTTTGCGTCACTCTGCGTCACTCTCTGTCACTCTGCGTCACTCTGCGTCACACTCTGTCACCCTGCGTCACTCTCTGTCACCCTGCATCACTCTCTGTCACACTGCATCACTCTCTGTCACCCTGCGTCACTCTCTGTCACTTTGCGTCACTCTCTGTCACACTGCGTCACTCTCTGTCACACTGGGTCATTCTCTGTCACTCTCTGTCACCCTGTGTCACTCTCTGTCACTTTGCGTCACTCTGCGTCACACTCTGTCACTCTCTGTCACCCTGCGTCACTCTCTGTCACACTGCATCACTCTCTGTCACTCTCTGTCACTCTCTGTCACTTTGCGTCACTCTGCGTCACTCTGCGTCACTCTGCGTCACCCTGCGTCACTCTCTGTCACACTGCGTCACTCTCTGTCACTCTCTGTCACTCTGCGTCACTCTCTGTCACTTTGCGTCACTCTGCGTCACCCTGCGTCACTCTCTGTCACTCTCTGTCACTTTGCGTCACTCTCTGTCACTTTGCGTCACTCTGCGTCACCCTGCGTCACTCTCTGTCACTCTCTGTCACTTTGCGTCACTCTCTGTCACCCTGCGTCACTCTCTGTCACCCTGCGTCACTCTGCGTCACTCTGCGTCACTCTCTGTCACCCTGCGTCACTCTGCGTCACTCTCTGTCACTTTGCGTCATTCTGCGTCACACTGTCACCCTGCGTCACTCTCTGTCACCCTGCATCACTCTCTGTCACCCTGCATCACTCTCTGTCACTTTGCGTCACTCTGCGTCACCCTGCGTCACTCTCTGTCACACTGCGTCACTCTCTGTCACTCTGCGTCACTCTGCGTCACTCTCTGTCACTTTGCGTCATTCTGCGTCACACTCTGTCACCCTGCGTCACTCTCTGTCACCCTGCGTCACTCGCTGTCACTTTGCGTCACACTCTGTCACTCTGCGTCACCCTGCGTCACTCTTTGTCACCCTGCGTCACTCTCTGTCACCCTGCGTCACTCTCTGTCACCCTGCGTCACTCTCTGTCACTTTGCGTCAGTCTGCGTCACACTCTGTCACTCTCTGTCACCCTGCGTCACTCTCTGTCACCCTGCGTCACTCTCTGTCACTCTGCGTCACTCTGCGTCACTCTCTGTCACTTTGCGTCACTCTCTGTCACCCTGCGTCACACTTTGTCACTCTGCGTCACTCTCTGTCACTCTCTGTCTCTCTGCGTCAGTCTGCGTCACACTCTGTCACTCTCTGTCACCCTGCGTCACTCTCTGTCACCCTGCGTCACTCTCTGTCACTCTGCGTCACTCTGCGTCACTCTCTGTCACTTTGCGTCACTCTCTGTCACCCTGCGTCACACTTTGTCACTCTGCGTCACTCTCTGTCACTCTCTGTCTCTCTGCGTCACTCTGCGTCACACTCTGTCACACTCTGTCACTCTGCGTCACTCTCTGTCACTCTCTGTCACCCTGCGTCACTCTGCGTCACCCTGCGTCACACTCTGTCACCCTGCGTCACACTCTGCGTCACTCTGCGTCACTCTGCGTCACTCTCTGTCACTCTCCGTCACTCTGCGTCACTCTCTGTCACACTGCGTCACTCTCTGTCACCCTGCGTCACTCTCTGTCACTCTGCGTCACTCTGCGTCACTCTCTGTCACTTTGCGTCACTCTCTGTCACCCTGCGTCACACTTTGTCACTCTGCGTCACTCTCTGTCACTCTCTGTCTCTCTGCGTCACTCTGCGTCACACTCTGTCACACTCTGTCACTCTGCGTCACTCTCTGTCACTCTCTGTCACCCTGCGTCACTCTGCGTCACCCTGCGTCACACTCTGTCACCCTGCGTCACACTCTGCGTCACTCTGCGTCACTCTGCGTCACTCTCTGTCACTCTCCGTCACTCTGCGTCACTCTCTGTCACACTGCGTCACTCTCTGTCACTCTGCGTCACTCTCTGTCACTCTGCGTCACTCTGCATCACCCTCTGTCACCCTGCGTCACACTCTGTCACCCTGCGTCACACTCTGTCACTCTGCGTCACTCTGCGTCACCCTGTGTCACTTTGCGTCACTCTCTGTCACCCTGCGTCACCCTGCGTCACCCTGCGCCACCCTGCGTCACCCTGCGTCACCCTCTGTCACTCTGCGCCACCCTGCGTCACCCTGCGTCACTCTGCGTCACTCTCAGTCACCCTGCGTCACTCTCTATGACTCTCTGTCACTCTGCGTCACTCTGCGTCACTCTCTGTCACTTTGCGTCACTCTCTGTCACCCTGCGTCACTCTGCGTCAACCGGCGTCACTCTGCGTCACCCTCTGTCACTCTGCGTCACTCTCTGTCACTCTGCGTCACTCTCTGTCACCCTGTGTCACTCTGCGTCACACTCTGTCACTCTGCGTCACTCTGCGTCACACTCTGTCACCCTGCATCACTCTCTGTCACCCTGCATCACTCTCTGTCACTTTGCGTCACCCTACGTCACTCTGCGTCACTCTGCGTCACTCTCTGTCACCCTGCGTCACTCTCTGTCACCCTGCGTCACTCTGCGTCACTCTCTGTCACTTTGCGTCATTCTGCATCACACTCTGTCACCCTGCGTCACTCTCTGTCACCCTGCGTAACTCGCTGTCACTTTGCGTCACACTCTGTCACTCTGCGTCATTCTGCGTCACACTCTGTCACCCTGCGTCACTCTCTGTCACCCTGCATCACTCTCTGTCACCCTGCGTCACTCTCTGTCACTTTGCGTCACTCTGCGTCACCCTGCGTCACTCTCTGTCACTCTCTGTCACCCTGCGTCACTCTCTGTCACTCTGCGTCACTCTCTGTCACCCTGCGTCACCCTGCGTCACTCTGCGTCACTCTCTGTCACTTTGCGTCACTCTCTGTCACTTTGCGTCACTCTGCGTCACCCTGCGTCACTCTCTGTCACTCTCTGTCACTTTGCGTCACTCTATGTCACCCTGCGTCACTCTCTGTCACCCTGCGTCACTCTCTGTCACCCTGCGTCACTCTGCGTCACTCTCTGTCACTTTGCGTCACTCTCTGTCACCCTGCGTCACACTCTGTCACTCTGCGTCACTCTGCGTCACTCTGCGTCACTCTCTGTCACTTTGCGTCACTCTGCGTCACCCTGCGTCACTCTCTGTCACTCTCTGTCACTTTGCGTCACTCTCTGTCACCCTGCGTCACTCTCTGTCACCCTGCGTCACTCTCTGTCACCCTGCGTCACTCTGCGTCACTCTCTGTCACCCTGCGTCACTCTGCGTCACTCTCTGTCACTTTGCGTCACCCTCTGTCACCCTGCGTCGTCACACTCTGTCACTCTGCGTCACACTCTGCGTCACTCTGCGTCACTCTGCGTCACTCTCTGTCACTCTGCGTCACTCTGCGTCACCCTGCGTCACACTCTGTCACCCTGCGTCACACTCTGCGTCACTCTGCGTCACTCTGCGTCACTCTCTGTCACTCTGCGTCACTCTGCGTCACCCTGCGTCACCCTGCGTCACACTCTGTCACTCTGCGTCACTTTGCGTCACTCTCTGTCACACTGCGTCACTCTCTGTCACACTGCGTCACTCTGCGTCACTCTCTGTCACTTTGCGTCATTGTGCGTCACCCTGCGTCACCCTGCGTCACTCTCTGTCACCCTGCGTCACTCGCTGTCACTTTGCGTCACACTCTGTCACTCTGCGTCACTCTGCGTCACCCTGCGTCACTCTCTGTCACTCTCTGTCACCCTGCATCACTCTCTGTCACTCTGCGTCACTCTCTGTCACTTTGCGTCACTCTCTGTCACCCTGCATCACTCTCTGTCACTTTGCGTCACTCTCTGTCACACTGCGTCACTCTCTGTCACACTGCGTCATTCTCTGTCACTCTCTGTCACCCTGCGTCACTCTCTGTCACTTTGCGTCACTCTCTGTCACACTGCGTCACTCTCTGTCACACTGCGTCATTCTCTGTCACTCTCTGTCACCCTGCGTCACTCTCTGTCACTTTGCGTCACTCTGCGTCACACTCTGTCACTCTCTGTCACCCTGCGTCACTCTCTGTCACACTGCGTCACTCTCTGTCACACTGCGTCACTCTCTGTCACTCTCTGTCACCCTGCGTCACTCTCTGTCACTTTGCGTCACTCTGCGTCACTCTGCGTCACTCTGCGTCACTCTCTTTCACTCTCTGTCACTGTGCGTCACTCTCTGTCACCCTGCGTCACTCTCTGTCACCCTGCGTCACTCTGCGTCACTCTCTGTCACCCTACGTCACTCTGCGTCACTCTCTGTCACTTTGCGTCACTCTGCGTCACCCTGCGTCACTCTCTGTCACTCTCTGTCACTTTGCGTCACTCTCTGTCACCCTGCGTCACTCTCTGTCACCCTGCGTCACTCTCTGTCACCCTGCGTCACTCTCTGTCACCCTACGTCACTCTGCGTCACTCTCTGTCACCCTGCGTCACTCTGCGTCACCCTGCGTCACTCGCTCTCACTTTGCGTCACTCTGCGTCACACTCTGTCACTCTCTGTCACCCTGCGTCACTCTCTGTCACACTGCGTCACTCTCTGTCACTCTCTGTCACCCTGCGTCACTCTCTGTCACTTTGCGTCACTCTGCGTCACTCTGCGTCACTCTCTTTCACTCTCTGTCACTCTGCGTCACTCTGCGTCACTCTCTGTCACACTGCGTCACTCTCTGTCACTCTCTGTCACTCTGCGTCACTCTCTGTCACTTTGCGTCACTCTGCGTCACCCTGCGTCACTCTCTGTCACTTTGTGTCACTCTCTGTCACCCTGCGTCACTCTGCGTCACTCTCTGTCACCCTGCGTCACTCTGCGTCACTCTCTGTCACTTTGCGTCATTCTGCGTCACACTGTCACCCTGCGTCACTCTCTGTCACCCTGCGTCACACGCTGTCACTTTGCGTCACACTCTGTCACTCTGCGTCACTCTGCGTCACACTCTGTCACACTGCATCACTCTCTGTCACCCTGCATCACTCTCTGTCACTTTGCGTCACTCTCTGTCACACTGCGTCACTCTCTGTCACACTGCGTCATTCTCTGTCACTCTCTGTCACCCTGCGTCACTCTCTGTCACTTTGCGTCACTCTGCGTCACACTCTGTCACTCTGCGTCACTCTCTGTCACACTGCGTCACTCTCTGTCACTCTCTGTCACCCTGCGTCACTCTCTGTCACTTTGCGTCACTCTGCGTCACTCTGCGTCACTCTCTTCCACTCTCTGTCACTCTGCGTCACTCTGCGTCACTCTGCGTCACCCTGCGTCACCCTGCGTCACCCTGCGTCACACTCTGTCACTCTGCGTCACTCTGCGTCACTCTCTGTCACACTGCGTCACTCTCTGTCACTCTCTGTCACTCTGCGTCACTCTCTGTCACTTTGCGTCACTCTGCGTCACCCTGCGTCACTCTCTGTCACTCTGCGTCACTCTCTGTCACCCTGCGTCACTCTGCGTCAGTCTCTGTCACCCTGCGTCACTCTGCGTCACTCTCTGTCACTTTGCGTCATTCTGCGTCACACTGTCACCCTGCGTCACTCTCTGTCACCCTGCGTCACACGCTGTCACTTTGCGTCACACTCTGTCACTCTGCGTCACTCTGCGTCACACTCTGTCACCCTGCGTCACTCTCTGTCACCCTGCATCACTCTCTGTCACACTGCATCACTCTCTGTCACCCTGCGTCACTCTCTGTCACTTTGCGTCACTCTCTGTCACACTGCGTCACTCTCTGTCACACTGGGTCATTCTCTGTCACTCTCTCTCACCCTGCGTCACTCTCTGTCACTTTGCGTCACTCTGCGTCACACTCTGTCACTCTCTGTCACCCTGCGTCACTCTCTGTCACACTGCGTCACTCTCTGTCACTCTCTGTCACTCTCTGTCACTTTGCGTCACTCTGCGTCACTCTGCGTCACTCTCTGTCACTCTCTGTCACCCTGCGTCACTCTGCGTCACTCTGCGTCACCCTGCGTCACTCTCTGTCACACTGCGTCACTCTCTGTCACTCTGCGTCACTCTCTGTCACTTTGCGTCACTCTGCGTCACCCTGCGTCACTCTCTGTCACTCTCTGTCACTTTGCGTCACTCTCTGTCACCCTGCGTCACTCTCTGTCACCCTGCGTCACTCTCCGTCACCCTGCGTCACTCTGCGTCACTCTCTGTCACCCTACGTCACTCTGCGTCACTCTCTGTCACCCTGCGTCACTCTGCGTCACTCTCTGTCACTTTGCGTCATTCTGCGTCACACTGTCACCCTGCGTCACTCTCTGTCACCCTGCGTCACTCGCTGTCACTTTGCGTCACACTCTGTCACTCTGCGTCACTCTGCGTCACACTCTGTCACCCTGCGTCACTCTCTGTCACCCTGCATCACTCTCTGTCACCCTGCGTCACTCTCTGTCACTTTGCGTCACTCTGCGTCACCCTGCGTCACTCTCTGTCACTCTCTGTCACCCTGCGTCACTCTCTGTCACTCTCTGTCACCCTGCGTCACTCTCTGTCACTTTGCGTCACTCTCTGTCACCCTGCGTCACTCTCTGTCACACTGCGTCACTCTCTGTCACCCTGCGTCACTCTCTGTCACACTGCGTCACTCTCTGTCACCCTGCGTCACTCTGCGTCACTCTCTGTCACCCTGCGTCACTCTGCGTCACTCTGTCACCCTGCGTCACTCTGCGTCACTCTCTGTCACTTTGCATCACTCTCTGTCACCCTGCGTCACACTCTGTCACCCTGCGTCACTCTCTGTCACTCTGCGTCACTCTCTGTCACTTTGCGTCACTCTGTGTCACCCTGCGTCACTCTCTGTCTCTCTCTGTCACTTTGCGTCACTCTCTGTCACCCTGCGTCACTCTCTGTCACCCTGCGTCACTCTCTGTCACCCTGCGTCACTCTGCGTCACTCTCTGTCACCCTGCGTCACTCTGTGTCACTCTCTGTCACCCTGCGTCACTCTGCGTCACTCTCTGTCACTTTGCGTCACTCTCTGTCACCCTGCGTCACTCTCTGTCACCCTGCGTCACTCTCTGTCACCCTGCGTCACTCTGCGTCACTCTCTGTCACCCTGCGTCACTCTGTGTCACTCTCTGTCACCCTGCGTCACCCTGCGTCACACTCTGTCACCCTGCGTCACACTCTGCGTCACTCTGCGTCACTCTCTGTCACTCTGCGTCACTCTGCGTCACTCTCTGTCACTCTCCGTCACTCTCTGTCACTCTGCGTCACTCTGCGTCACTCTCTGTCACTCTGCGTCACTCTCTGTCACTTTGCGTCATTCTGCGTCACACTCTGTCACCCTGCGTCACTCTCTGTCACCCTGCGTCACTCGCTGTCACTTTGCGTCACACTCTGTCACTCTGCGTCACTCTGCGTCACACTCTGTCACCCTGCGTCACTCTTTGTCACCCTGCATCACTCTCTGTCACTCTGCGTCACTCTCTGTCACCCTGCATCACTCTCTGTCACTCTGCGTCACTCTCTGTCACTTTGCGTCACTCTGCGTCACACTCTGTCACTCTCTGTCACCCTGCGTCACTCTCTGTCACACTGCGTCACTCTCTGTCACTCTCTGTCACCCTGCGTCACTCTCTGTCACTTTGCGTCACTCTGCGTCACTCTGCGTCACTCTCTTTCACTCTCTGTCACTCTGCGTCACTCTGCATCACCCTGCATCACTCTGCGTCACTCTGCGTCACTCTCTGTCACACTGCGTCACTCTCTGTCACTCTGCGTCACTCTCTGTCACTTTGCGTCACTCTGCGTCACTCTGCGTCACTCTCTGTCACTCTCTGTCACCCTGCGTCACTCTGCGTCACTCTGCGTCACCCTGCGTCACTCTCTGTCACACTGCGTCACTCTCTGTCACTCTCTGTCACTCTGCGTCACTCTCTGTCACTTTGCGTCACTCTGCGTCACCCTGCGTCACTCTCTGTCACTCTCTGTCACTTTGCGTCACTCTCTGTCACCCTGCGTCACTCTCTGTCACCCTGCGTCACTCTGCGTCACTCTCTGTCACCCTGCGTCACTCTGCGTCACTCTCTGTCACCCTGCGTCACTCTGCGTCACTCTCTGTCACTTTGCGTCATTCTGCGTCACACTGTCACCCTGCGTCACTCTATGTCACCGTGCGTCACTCGCTGTCACCGTGCGTCACTCGCTGTCACTTTGCGTCACACTCTGTCACCCTGCGTCACTCTCTGTCACCCTGCATCACTCTCTGTCACCCTGCGTCACTCTCTGTCACTCTCTGTCACTTTGCGTCACTCTGCGTCACCCTGCGTCACTCTCTGTCACTCTCTGTCACTCTCTGTCACCCTGCGTCACTCTCTGTCACTTTGCGTCACTCTCTGTCACCCTGCGTCACTCTCTGTCACACTGCGTCACTCTCTGTCACCCTGCGTCACTCTCTGTCACACTCCGTCACTCTCTGTCACCCTGCGTCACTCTGCGTCACTCTCTGTCACCCTGCGCCACTCTGCGTCACTCTCTGTCACCCTGCGTCACCCTGCGTCACTCTGCGTCACCCTGCGTCACTCTGCGTCACTCTCTGTCACCGTGCGTCACTCTCTGTCACTCTGCGTCACTCTCTGTCACTCTGCGTCACCCTGCGTCACTCTGCGTCACTCTCTGTCACTCTGCGTCATCCTGCGTCACCCTGCGTCACTCTCTGTCACTTTGCGTCACACTCTGTCACCCTGCGTCACTCTGCGTCACTCTCTCACTCTGCGTCACTCTCTGTCACCGTGCGTCACTCTCTGTCACTCTGCGTCACTCTCTGTCACTTTGCGTCACTCTCTGTCACCCTGCATCACTCTCTGTCACACTCTGTCACGCTGTGTCACCCTGCGTCACTCTCTGTCACCCTGCGTCACCCTGCGTCACCCTGCGTCACTCTCTGTCACCCTGCATCACTCTCTGTCACTCTGCGTCACTCTCTGTCACTCTGCGTCACTCTCTGTCACACTGCGTCACTCTCTGTCACTCTCTGTCACTCTCTGTCACTCTGCGTCACTCTCTGTCACTTTGCGTCACTCTGCGTCACCCTGCGTCACTCTCTGTCACTCTCTGTCACTTTGCGTCACTCTCTGTCACTTTGCGTCACTCTCTGTCACACTGCGTCACTCTCTGTCACACTGGGTCATTCTCTGTAACTCTCTGTCACCCTGCGTCACTCTCTGTCACTTTGCGTCACTCTGCGTCACACTCTGTCACTCTCTGTCACCCTGCGTCACTCTCTGTCACACTGCATCACTCTCTGTCACTCTCTGTCACTCTCTGTCACTTTGCGTCACTCTGCGTCACTCTGCGTCACTCTCTGTCACTCTCTGTCACCCTGCGTCACTCTGCGTCACTCTGCGTCACCCTGCGTCACTCTCTGTCACACTGCGTCACTCTCTGTCACTCTCTGTCACTCTGCGTCACTCTCTGTCACTTTGCGTCACTCTGCGTCACCCTGCGTCACTCTCTGTCACTCTCTGTCACTTTGCGTCACTCTCTGTCACCCTGCGTCACTCTCTGTCACCCTGCGTCACTCTCTGTCACCCTGCGTCACTCTGCGTCACTCTCTGTCACCCTGCGTCACTCTGCGTCACTCTCTGTCACCCTGCGTCACTCTGCGTCACTCTCTGTCACTTTGCGTCATTCTGCGTCACACTGTCACCCTGCGTCACTCTCTGTCACCGTGCGTCACTCGCTGTCACCGTGCGTTACTCGCTGTCACTTTGCGTCACACTCTGTCACTCTGCGTCACTCTGCGTCACACTCTGTCACCCTGCGTCACTCTGCGTCACCCTGCATCACTCTCTGTCACTCTGCGTCACTCTCTGTCACTTTGCGTCACTCTGCGTCACTCTCTGTCACCCTGCGTCACTCTCTGTCACTTTGCGTCACTCTCTGTCACCCTGCGTCACTCTCTGTCACACTGCGTCACTCTCTGTCACCCTGCGTCACTCTCTGTCACACTCCGTCACTCTCTGTCACCCTGCGTCACTCTGCGTCACTCTCTGTCACCCTGCGCCACTCTGCGTCACTCTCTGTCACCCTGCGTCACCCTGCGTCACTCTGCGTCACCCTGCGTCACTCTGCGTCACTCTCTGTCACCGTGCGTCACTCTCTGTCACTCTGCGTCACTCTCTGTCACTCTGCGTCACCCTGCGTCACTCTGCGTCACTCTCTGTCACTCTGCGTCATCCTGTGTCACCCTGCGTCACTCTCTGTCACTTTGCGTCACACTCTGTCACCCTGCGTCACTCTGCGTCACTCTCTCACTCTGCGTCACTCTCTGTCACCGTGCGTCACTCTCTGTCACTCTGCGTCACTCTCTGTCACTTTGCGTCACTCTCTGTCACCCTGCATCACTCTCTGTCACACTCTGTCACGCTGTGTCACCCTGCGTCACTCTCTGTCACCCTGCGTCACCCTGCGTCACCCTGCGTCACTCTCTGTCACCCTGCATCACTCTCTGTCACTCTGCGTCACTCTCTGTCACTCTGCGTCACTCTCTGTCACTCTGCGTCACTCTCTGTCACACTGCGTCACTCTCTGTCACTCTCTGTCACTCTCTGTCACTCTGCGTCACTCTCTGTCACTTTGCGTCACTCTCTGTCACTTTGCGTCACTCTGCGTCACCCTGCGTCACTCTCTGTCACTTTGCGTCACTCTCTGTCACCCTGCGTCACTCTCTGTCACTCTGCGTCACTCTCTGTCACCCTGCGTCACTTTGCGTCACTCTCTGTCACCCTGCGTCACTCTGCGTCACTCTCTGTCACTTTGCGTCATTCTGCGTCACCCTGCGTCACTCTCTGTCACCCTGCGTCACACGCTGTCACTTTGCGTCACACTCTGTCACTCTGCGTCACTCTGCGTCACACTCTGTCACCCTGCGTCACTCTCTGTCACCCTGCATCACTCTCTGTCACACTGCATCACTCTCTGTCACCCTGCGTCACTCTCTGTCACTTTGCGTCACTCTCTGTCACACTGCGTCACTCTCTGTCACACTGGGTCATTCTCTGTCACTCTCTGTCACCCTGCGTCACTCTCTGTCACTTTGCGTCACTCTGCGTCACACTCTGTCACTCTCTGTCACCCTGCGTCACTCTCTGTCACACTGCATCACTCTCTGTCACTCTCTGTCACTCTCTGTCACTTTGCGTCACTCTGCGTCACTCTGCGTCACTCTGCGTCACCCTGCGTCACTCTCTGTCACACTGCGTCACTCTCTGTCACTCTCTGTCACTCTGCGTCACTCTCTGTCACTTTGCGTCACTCTGCGTCACCCTGCGTCACTCTCTGTCACTCTCTGTCACTTTGCGTCACTCTCTGTCACTTTGCGTCACTCTGCGTCACCCTGCGTCACTCTCTGTCACTCTCTGTCACTTTGCGTCACTCTCTGTCACCCTGCGTCACTCTCTGTCACCCTGCGTCACTCTGCGTCACTCTGCGTCACTCTCTGTCACCCTGCGTCACTCTGCGTCACTCTCTGTCACTTTGCGTCATTCTGCGTCACACTGTCACCCTGCGTCACTCTCTGTCACCCTGCATCACTCTCTGTCACTCTGCGTCACTCTCTGTCACTTTGCGTCACTCTGCGTCACCCTGCGTCACTCTCTGTCACACTGCGTCACTCTCTGTCACTCTGCGTCACTCTGCGTCACTCTCTGTCACTTTGCGTCATTCTGCGTCACACTCTGTCACCCTGCGTCACTCTCTGTCACCCTGCGTCACTCGCTGTCACTTTGCGTCACACTCTGTCACCCTGCGTCACTCTCTGTCACTCTCTGTCACCCTGCGTCACTCTCTGTCACCCTGCGTCACTCTCTGTCACTCTGCGTCACTCTGCGTCACTCTCTGTCACTTTGCGTCACTCTCTGTCACCCTGCGTCACACTTTGTCACTCTGCGTCACTCTCTGTCACTCTCTGTCTCTCTGCGTCAGTCTGCGTCACACTCTGTCACTCTCTGTCACCCTGCGTCACTCTCTGTCACCCTGCGTCACTCTCTGTCACTCTGCGTCACTCTGCGTCACTCTCTGTCACTTTGCGTCACTCTCTGTCACCCTGCGTCACACTTTGTCACTCTGCGTCACTCTCTGTCACTCTCTGTCTCTCTGCGTCACTCTGCGTCACACTCTGTCACACTCTGTCACTCTGCGTCACTCTCTGTCACTCTCTGTCACCCTGCGTCACTCTGCGTCACCCTGCGTCACACTCTGTCACCCTGCGTCACACTCTGCGTCACTCTGCGTCACTCTGCGTCACTCTCTGTCACTCTCCGTCACTCTCTGTCACTCTGCGTCACTCTCTGTCACTTTGCGTCACTCTCTGTCACCCTGCGTCACTCTCTGTCACACTGCGTCACTCTCTGTCACCCTGCGTCACTCTCTGTCACACTCCGTCACTCTCTGTCACCCTGCGCCACCCTGCGTCACTCTCTGTCACCCTGCGTCACCCTGCGTCACTCTGCGTCACCCTGCGTCACTCTGCGTCACTCTCTGTCACCGTGCGTCACTCTCTGTCACTCTGCGTCACTCTCTGTCACTCTGCGTCACCCTGCGTCACTCTGCGTCACTCTCTGTCACTCTGCGTCATCCTGTGTCACCCTGCGTCACTCTCTGTCACTTTGCGTCACACTCTGTCACCCTGCGTCACTCTGCGTCACTCTCTCACCCTGCATCACTCTCTGTCACACTCTGTCACGCTGTGTCACCCTGCGTCACTCTCTGTCACCCTGCGTCACCCTGCGTCACCCTGCGTCACTCTCTGTCACCCTGCATCACTCTCTGTCACTCTGCGTCACTCTCTGTCACTCTGCGTCACTCTCTGTCACACTGCGTCACTCTCTGTCACTCTCTGTCACTCTCTGTCACTCTGCGTCACTCTCTGTCACTTTGCGTCACTCTGCGTCACCCTGCGTCACTCTCTGTCACTTTGCGTCACTCTCTGTCACCCTGCGTCACTCTCTGTCACTCTGCGTCACTCTCTGTCACCCTGCGTCACTTTGCGTCACTCTCTGTCACCCTGCGTCACTCTGCGTCACTCTCTGTCACTTTGCGTCATTCTGCGTCACCCTGCGTCACTCTCTGTCACCCTGCGTCACACGCTGTCACTTTGCGTCACACTCTGTCACTCTGCGTCACTCTGCGTCACACTCTGTCACCCTGCGTCACTCTCTGTCACCCTGCATCACTCTCTGTCACACTGCATCACTCTCTGTCACCCTGCGTCACTCTCTGTCACTTTGCGTCACTCTCTGTCACACTGCGTCACTCTCTGTCACACTGGGTCATTCTCTGTCACTCTCTGTCACCCTGCGTCACTCTCTGTCACTTTGCGTCACTCTGCGTCACACTCTGTCACTCTCTGTCACCCTGCGTCACTCTCTGTCACACTGCATCACTCTCTGTCACTCTCTGTCACTCTCTGTCACTTTGCGTCACTCTGCGTCACTCTGCGTCACTCTGCGTCACCCTGCGTCACTCTCTGTCACACTGCGTCACTCTCTGTCACTCTCTGTCACTCTGCGTCACTCTCTGTCACTTTGCGTCACTCTGCGTCACCCTGCGTCACTCTCTGTCACTCTCTGTCACTTTGCGTCACTCTCTGTCACTTTGCGTCACTCTGCGTCACCCTGCGTCACTCTCTGTCACTCTCTGTCACTTTGCGTCACTCTCTGTCACCCTGCGTCACTCTCTGTCACCCTGCGTCACTCTGCGTCACTCTGCGTCACTCTCTGTCACCCTGCGTCACTCTGCGTCACTCTCTGTCACTTTGCGTCATTCTGCGTCACACTGTCACCCTGCGTCACTCTCTGTCACCCTGCATCACTCTCTGTCACCCTGCATCACTCTCTGTCACTCTGCGTCACTCTCTGTCACTTTGCGTCACTCTGCGTCACCCTGCGTCACTCTCTGTCACACTGCGTCACTCTCTGTCACTCTGCGTCACTCTGCGTCACTCTCTGTCACTTTGCGTCATTCTGCGTCACACTCTGTCACCCTGCGTCACTCTCTGTCACCCTGCGTCACTCGCTGTCACTTTGCGTCACACTCTGTCACTCTGCGTCACCCTGCGTCACTCTTTGTCACCCTGCGTCACTCTCTGTCACCCTGCGTCACTCTCTGTCACCCTGCGTCACTCTCTGTCTCTTTGCGTCAGTCTGCGTCACACTCTGTCACTCTCTGTCACCCTGCGTCACTCTCTGTCACCCTGCGTCACTCTCTGTCACTCTGCGTCACTCTGCGTCACTCTCTGTCACTTTGCGTCACTCTCTGTCACCCTGCGTCACACTTTGTCACTCTGCGTCACTCTCTGTCACTCTCTGTCTCTCTGCGTCAGTCTGCGTCACACTCTGTCACTCTCTGTCACCCTGCGTCACTCTCTGTCACCCTGCGTCACTCTCTGTCACCCTGCGTCACTCTGCGTCACTCTCTGTCACTTTGCGTCACTCTCTGTCACCCTGCGTCACACTTTGTCACTCTGCGTCACTCTCTGTCACTCTCTGTCTCTCTGCGTCACTCTGCGTCACACTCTGTCACACTCTGTCACTCTGCGTCACTCTCTGTCACTCTCTGTCACCCTGCGTCACTCTGCGTCACCCTGCGTCACACTCTGTCACCCTGCGTCACACTCTGCGTCACTCTGCGTCACTCTGCGTCACTCTCTGTCACTCTCCGTCACTCTCTGTCACTCTGCGTCACTCTCTGTCACACTGCGTCACTCTCTGTCACTCTGCGTCACTCTGCGTCACTCTCTGTCACACTGCGTCACTCTCTGTCACTCTGCGTCACTCTGCGTCACTCTCTGTCACTCTGCGTCATTCTGCGTCACACTCTGTCACCCTGCGTCACTCGCTGTCACTTTGCGTCACTCTGCGTCACTCTCTGTCACTCTGCGTCACTCTGCGTCACTCTCTGTCACTTTGCGTCATTCTGCGTCACACTCTGTCACCCTGCGTCACTCGCTGTCACTTTGCGTCACACTCTGTCACTCTCTGTCACCCTGCGTCACTCTCTGTCACCCTGCGTCACTCTGCGTCACTCTGCGTCACTCTCTGTCACTCTGCGTCACTCTGCGTCACCCTCTGTCACCCTGCGTCACACTCTGTCACTTTGCGTCACACTCTGTCACTCTGCGTCACTCTCTGTCACTCTCCGTCACTCTCTGTCACTCTGCGTCACTCTCTGTCACACTGCGTCACTCTCTGTCACTCTGCGTCACTCTGCGTCACTCTCTGTCACTTTGCGTCATTCTGCGTCACACTCTGTCACCCTGCGTCACTCGCTGTCACTTTGCGTCACTCTGCGTCACTCTCTGTCACTTTGCGTCATTCTGCGTCACACTCTGTCACCCTGCGTCACTCGCTGTCACTTTGCGTCACACTCTGTCACTCTCTGTCACCCTGCGTCACTCTCTGTCACCCTGCGTCACTCTGCGTCACTCTGCGTCACTCTCTGTCACTCTGCGTCACTCTGCGTCACCCTCTGTCACCCTGCGTCACACTCTGTCACTTTGCGTCACACTCTGTCACTCTGCGTCACTCTCTGTCACTCTGCGCCACCCTGCGTCACCCTGCGTCACTCTGCGTCACTCTCTGTCACCCTGCGTCACTCTCTGTCACTCTGCGTCACTCTCTGTCACTCTGCGTCACTCTCTGTCACTCTGCGTCACTCTCTGTCACCCTGCGTCACTCTGCGTCACTCTCTATGACTCTCTGTCACTCTGCGTCACTCTGCGTCACTATCTGTCACTTTGCGTCACTCTCTGTCACCCTGCGTCACTCTGCGTCAACCGGCGTCACTCTGCGTCACCCTCTGTCACTCTGCGTCACTCTCTGTCACCCTGTGTCACTCTGCGTCACACTCTGTCACTCTGCGTCACTCTGCGTCACACTCTGTCACCCTGCGTCACTCTCTGTCACCCTGCATCACTCTCTGTCACCCTGCATCACTCTCTGTCACTTTGCGTCACTCTGCGTCACCCTGCGTCACTCTCTGTCACCCTGCGTCACTTTCTGTCACTCTCTGTCACCCTGCGTCACACTCTGTCACCCTGCGTCACTCTCTGTCACTCTGCGTCACTCTCTGTCACTTTGCGTCACTCTGCGTCACCCTGCGTCACTCTCTGTCACTCTCTGTCACTTTGCGTCACTCTCTGTCACCCTGCGTCACTCTCTGTCACCCTGCGTCACTCTCTGTCACCCTACGTCACTCTGCGTCACTCTGCGTCACTCTCTGTCACCCTGCGTCACTCTCTGTCACCCTGCGTCACTCTGCGTCACTCTCTGTCACTTTGCGTCATTCTGCATCACACTCTGTCACCCTGCGTCACTCTCTGTCACCCTGCGTAACTCGCTGTCACTTTGCGTCACACTCTGTCACTCTGCGTCATTCTGCGTCACACTCTGTCACCCTGCGTCACTCTCTGTCACCCTGCATCACTCTCTGTCACCCTGCGTCACTCTCTGTCACTTTGCGTCACTCTGCGTCACCCTGCGTCACTCTCTGTCACTCTCTGTCACCCTGCGTCACTCTCTGTCACTCTGCGTCACTCTCTGTCACCCTGCGTCACCCTGCGTCACTCTGCGTCACTCTCTGTCACTTTGCGTCACTCTCTGTCACTTTGCGTCACTCTGCGTCACCCTGCGTCACTCTCTGTCACTCTCTGTCACTTTGCGTCACTCTATGTCACCCTGCGTCACTCTCTGTCACCCTGCGTCACTCTCTGTCACCCTGCGTCACTCTGCGTCACTCTCTGTCACTTTGCGTCACACTCTGTCACCCTGCGTCACACTCTGTCACTCTGCGTCACTCTGCGTCACTCTGCGTCACTCTCTGTCACTTTGCGTCACTCTGCGTCACCCTGCGTCACTCTCTGTCACTCTCTGTCACTTTGCGTCACTCTGCGTCACTCTCTGTCACCCTGCGTCACTCTGCGTCACTCTCTGTCACTTTGCGTCACCCTCTGTCACCCTGCGTCGTCACACTCTGTCACTCTGCGTCACTCTCTGTCACTCTGCGTCACTCTGCGTCACCCTGCGTCACACTCTGTCACCCTGCGTCACACTCTGCGTCACTCTGCGTCACTCTGCGTCACTCTCTGTCACTCTGCGTCACTCTGCGTCACCCTGCGTCACCCTGCGTCACACTCTGTCACTCTGCGTCACTTTGCGTCACTCTCTGTCACACTGCGTCACTCTCTGTCACACTGCGTCACTCTGCGTCACTCTCTGTCACTTTGCGTCATTGTGCGTCACCCTGCGTCACCCTGCGTCACTCTCTGTCACCCTGCGTCACTCGCTGTCACTTTGCGTCACACTCTGTCACTCTGCGTCACTCTGCGTCACCCTGCGTCACTCTCTGTCACTCTCTGTCACCCTGCATCACTCTCTGTCACTCTGCGTCACTCTCTGTCACTTTGCGTCACTCTCTGTCACCCTGCATCACTCTCTGTCACTTTGCGTCACTCTCTGTCACACTGCGTCACTCTCTGTCACACTGCGTCATTCTCTGTCACTCTCTGTCACCCTGCGTCACTCTCTGTCACTTTGCGTCACTCTCTGTCACACTGCGTCACTCTCTGTCACACTGCGTCATTCTCTGTCACTCTCTGTCACCCTGCGTCACTCTCTGTCACTTTGCGTCACTCTGCGTCACACTCTGTCACTCTCTGTCACCCTGCGTCACTCTCTGTCACACTGCGTCACTCTCTGTCACACTGCGTCACTCTCTGTCACTCTCTGTCACCCTGCGTCACTCTCTGTCACTTTGCGTCACTCTGCGTCACTCTGCGTCACTCTGCGTCACTCTCTTTCACTCTCTGTCACTGTGCGTCACTCTCTGTCACCCTGCGTCACTCTCTGTCACCCTGCGTCACTCTGCGTCACTCTCTGTCACCCTACGTCACTCTGCGTCACTCTCTGTCACTTTGCGTCACTCTGCGTCACCCTGCGTCACTCTCTGTCACTCTGTCACTTTGCGTCACTCTCTGTCACCCTGCGTCACTCTCTGTCACCCTGCGTCACTCTCTGTCACCCTGCGTCACTCTCTGTCACCCTACGTCACTCTGCGTCACTCTCTGTCACCCTGCGTCACTCTGCGTCACCCTGCGTCACTCGCTGTCACTTTGCGTCACTCTGCGTCACACTCTGTCACTCTCTGTCACCCTGCGTCACTCTCTGTCACTTTGCGTCACTCTGCGTCACTCTGCGTCACTCTCTTTCACTCTCTGTCACTCTGCGTCACTCTGCGTCACTCTCTGTCACACTGCGTCACTCTCTGTCACTCTCTGTCACTCTGCGTCACTCTCTGTCACTTTGCGTCACTCTGCGTCACCCTGCGTCACTCTCTGTCACTTTGTGTCACTCTCTGTCACCCTGCGTCACTCTCTGTCACCCTGCGTCACACGCTGTCACTTTGCGTCACACTCTGTCACTCTGCGTCACTCTGCGTCACACTCTGTCACACTGCATCACTCTCTGTCACCCTGCATCACTCTCTGTCACTTTGCGTCACTCTCTGTCACACTGCGTCACTCTCTGTCACACTGCGTCATTCTCTGTCACTCTCTGTCACCCTGCGTCACTCTCTGTCACTTTGCGTCACTCTGCGTCACACTCTGTCACCCTGCGTCACTCTCTGTCACTCTCTGTCACCCTGCGTCACTCTCTGTCACTTTGCGTCACTCTGCGTCACTCTGCGTCACTCTCTTTCACTCTCTGTCACTCTGCGTCACTCTGCGTCACTCTCTGTCACACTGCGTCACTCTCTGTCACTCTCTGTCACTCTGCGTCACTCTCTGTCACTTTGCGTCACTCTGCGTCACCCTGCGTCACTCTCTGTCACTTTGTGTCACTCTCTGTCACCCTGCGTCACTCTCTGTCACCCTGCGTCACACGCTGTCACTTTGCGTCACACTCTGTCACTCTGCGTCACTCTGCGTCACACTCTGTCACACTGCATCACTCTCTGTCACCCTGCGTCACTCTCTGTCACTTTGCGTCACTCTGCGTCACACTCTGTCACTCTGCGTCACTCTCTGTCACACTGCGTCACTCTCTGTCACTCTCTGTCACCCTGCGTCACTCTCTGTCACTTTGCGTCACTCTGCGTCACTCTGCGTCACTCTCTTTCACTCTCTGTCACTCTGCGTCACTCTGCGTCACTCTGCGTCACCCTGCGTCACCCTGCGTCACCCTGCGTCACCCTGCGTCACACTCTGTCACTCTGCGTCACTCTGCGTCACTCTCTGTCACACTGCGTCACTCTCTGTCACTCTCTGTCACTCTGCGTCACTCTCTGTCACTTTGCGTCACTCTGCGTCACCCTGCGTCACTCTCTGTCACTTTGTGTCACTCTCTGTCACTCTGCGTCACTCTCTGTCACCCTGCGTCACTCTGCGTCAGTCTCTGTCACCCTGCGTCACTCTGCGTCACTCTCTGTCACTTTGCGTCATTCTGCGTCACACTGTCACCCTGCGTCACTCTCTGTCACCCTGCATCACTCTGCGTCACTCTCTGTCACCCTGCGTCACTCTGTGTCACTCTCTGTCACCCTGCGTCACTCTGCGTCACTCTCTGTCACCCTGCGTCACTCTCTGTCACCCTGCATCACTCTGCGTCACTCTCTGTCACCCTGCGTCACTTTGCGTCACACTCTGTCACTCTGCGTCACTCTGCGTCACACTCTGTCACCCTGCGTCACTCTCTGTCACCCTGCATCACTCTCTGTCACACTGCATCACTCTCTGTCACCCTGCGTCACTCTCTGTCACTTTGCGTCACTCTCTGTCACACTGCGTCACTCTCTGTCACACTGGGTCATTCTCTGTCACTCTCTGTCACCCTGCGTCACTCTCTGTCACTTTGCGTCACTCTGCGTCACACTCTGTCACTCTCTGTCACCCTGCGTCACTCTCTGTCACACTGCGTCACTCTCTGTCACTCTCTGTCACTCTCTGTCACTTTGCGTCACTCTGCGTCACCCTGCGTCACTCTCTGTCACTCTCTGTCACTTTGCGTCACTCTCTGTCACCCTGCGTCACTCTCTGTCACCCTGCGTCACTCTCCGTCACCCTGCGTCACTCTGCGTCACTCTCTGTCACCCTACGTCACTCTGCGTCACTCTCTGTCACCCTGCGTCACTCTGCGTCACTCTCTGTCACTTTGCGTCATTCTGCGTCACACTGTCACCCTGCGTCACTCTCTGTCACCCTGCGTCACTCGCTGTCACTTTGCGTCACACTCTGTCACTCTGCGTCACTCTGCGTCACACTCTGTCACCCTGCGTCACTCTCTGTCACCCTGCATCACTCTCTGTCACCCTGCGTCACTCTCTGTCACTTTGCGTCACTCTGCGTCACCCTGCGTCACTCTCTGTCACTCTCTGTCACCCTGCGTCACTCTCTGTCACTCTCTGTCACCCTGCGTCACTCTCTGTCACTTTGCGTCACTCTCTGTCACCCTGCGTCACTCTCTGTCACACTGCGTCACTCTCTGTCACCCTGCGTCACTCTCTGTCACACTGCGTCACTCTCTGTCACCCTGCGTCACTCTGCGTCACTCTCTTTCACCCTGCGTCACTCTGCGTCACTCTGTCACCCTGCGTCACTCTGCGTCACTCTCTGTCACTTTGCATCACTCTCTGTCACCCTGCGTCACACTCTGTCACCCTGCGTCACTCTCTGTCACTCTGCGTCACTCTCTGTCACTTTGCGTCACTCTGCGTCACCCTGCGTCACTCTCTGTCTCTCTCTGTCACTTTGCGTCACTCTCTGTCACCCTGCGTCACTCTCTGTCACCCTGCGTCACTCTCTGTCACCCTGCGTCACTCTGCGTCACTCTCTGTCACCCTGCGTCACTCTGTGTCACTCTCTGTCACCCTGCGTCACTCTGCGTCACTCTCTGTCACTTTGCGTCACTCTCTGTCACCCTGCGTCACTCTCTGTCACCCTGCGTCACTCTCTGTCACCCTGCGTCACTCTGCGTCACTCTCTGTCACCCTGCGTCACTCTGTGTCACTCTCTGTCACCCTGCGTCACCCTGCGTCACACTCTGTCACCCTGCGTCACACTCTGCGTCACTCTGCGTCACTCTCTGTCACTCTGCGTCACTCTGCGTCACTCTCTGTCACTCTCCGTCACTCTCTGTCACTCTGCGTCACTCTGCGTCACTCTCTGTCACTCTGCGTCACTCTCTGTCACTTTGCGTCATTCTGCGTCACACTCTGTCACCCTGCGTCACTCTCTGTCACCCTGCGTCACTCGCTGTCACTTTGCGTCACACTCTGTCACTCTGCGTCACTCTGCGTCACCCTGCATCACTCTCTGTCACTCTGCGTCACTCTCTGTCACCCTGCATCACTCTCTGTCACTCTGCGTCACTCTCTGTCACTTTGCGTCACTCTGCGTCACACTCTGTCACTCTCTGTCACCCTGCGTCACTCTCTGTCACACTGCGTCACTCTCTGTCACTCTCTGTCACCCTGCGTCACTCTCTGTCACTTTGCGTCACTCTGCGTCACTCTGCGTCACTCTCTTTCACTCTCTGTCACTCTGCGTCACTCTGCATCACCCTGCATCACTCTGCGTCACTCTGCGTCACTCTCTGTCACACTGCGTCACTCTCTGTCACTCTCTGTCACTTTGCGTCACTCTGCGTCACTCTCTGTCACTCTCTGTCACCCTGCGTCACTCTGCGTCACTCTGCGTCACCCTGCGTCACTCTCTGTCACCCTACGTCACTCTGCGTCACACTCTGTCACCCTGCGTCACTCTGCGTCACTCTCTCACTCTGCGTCACTCTCTGTCACCGTGCGTCACTCTCTGTCACTCTGCGTCACTCTCTGTCACTTTGCGTCACTCTCTGTCACCCTGCATCACTCTCTGTCACGCTGTGTCACCCTGCGTCACTCTCTGTCACCCTGCGTCACCCTGCGTCACCCTGCGTCACTCTCTGTCACCCTGCATCACTCTCTGTCACTCTGCGTCACTCTCTGTCACTCTGCGTCACTCTCTGTCACACTGCGTCACTCTCTGTCACTCTCTGTCACTCTCTGTCACTCTGCGTCACTCTCTGTCACTTTGCGTCACTCTGCGTCACCCTGCGTCACTCTCTGTCACTCTCTGTCACTTTGCGTCACTCTCTGTCACTTTGCGTCACTGTCTGTCACACTGCGTCACTCTCTGTCACACTGGGTCATTCTCTGTAACTCTCTGTCACCCTGCGTCACTCTCTGTCACTTTGCGTCACTCTGCGTCACACTCTGTCACTCTCTGTCACCCTGCGTCACTCTCTGTCACACTGCATCACTCTCTGTCACTCTCTGTCACTTTGCGTCACTCTGCGTCACTCTCTGTCACTCTCTGTCACCCTGCGTCACTCTGCGTCACTCTGCGTCACCCTGCGTCACTCTCTGTCACACTGCGTCACTCTCTGTCACTCTCTGTCACTCTGCGTCACTCTCTGTCACTTTGCGTCACTCTGCGTCACCCTGCGTCACTCTCTGTCACTCTCTGTCACTTTGCGTCACTCTCTGTCACCCTGCGTCACTCTCTGTCACCCTGCATCACTCTCTGTCACCCTGCGTCACTCTGCGTCACTCTCTGTCACCCTGCGTCACTCTGCGTCACTCTCTGTCACCCTGCGTCACTCTGCGTCACTCTCTGTCACTTTGCGTCATTCTGCGTCACACTGTCACCCTGCGTCACTCTCTGTCACCGTGCGTCACTCGCTGTCACCGTGCGTCACTCGCTGTCACTTTGCGTCACACTCTGTCACTCTGCGTCACTCTGCGTCACACTCTGTCACCCTGCGTCACTCTGCGTCACCCTGCATCACTCTCTGTCACTCTGCGTCACTCTCTGTCACTTTGCGTCACTCTGCGTCACTCTCTGTCACCCTGCGTCACTCTCTGTCACTTTGCGTCACTCTCTGTCACCCTGGGTCACTCTCTGTCACACTGCGTCACTCTCTGTCACCCTGCGTCACTCTCTGTCACACTCCGTCACTCTCTGTCACCCTGCGTCACTCTGCGTCACTCTCTGTCACCCTGCGCCACTCTGCGTCACTCTCTGTCACCCTGCGTCACCCTGCGTCACTCTGCGTCACCCTGCGTCACTCTGCGTCACTCTCTGTCACCGTGCGTCACTCTCTGTCACTCTGCGTCACTCTCTGTCACTCTGCGTCACCCTGCGTCACTCTGCGTCACTCTCTGTCACTCTGCGTCATCCTGTGTCACCCTGCGTCACTCTCTGTCACTTTGCGTCACACTCTGTCACCCTGCGTCACTCTGCGTCACTCTCTCACTCTGCGTCACTCTCTGTCACCGTGCGTCACTCTCTGTCACTCTGCGTCACTCTCTGTCACTTTGCGTCACTCTCTGTCACCCTGCATCACTCTCTGTCACACTCTGTCACGCTGTGTCACCCTGCGTCACTCTCTGTCACCCTGCGTCACCCTGCGTCACCCTGCGTCACTCTCTGTCACCCTGCATCACTCTCTGTCACTCTGCGTCACTCTCTGTCACTCTGCGTCACTCTCTGTCACACTGCGTCACTCTCTGTCACTCTCTGTCACTCTCTGTCACTCTGCGTCACTCTCTGTCACTTTGCGTCACTCTGCGTCACCCTGCGTCACTCTCTGTCACTTTGCGTCACTCTCTGTCACCCTGCGTCACTCTCTGTCACTCTGCGTCACTCTCTGTCACCCTGCGTCACTTTGCGTCACTCTCTGTCACTTTGCGTCACTCTCTGTCACCCTGCGTCACTCTGCGTCACTCTCTGTCACCCTGCGTCACTCTCTGTCACTCTGCGTCACTCTCTGTCACCCTGCGTCACTTTGCGTCACTCTCTGTCACCCTGCGTCACTCTGCGTCACTCTCTGTCACTTTGCGTCATTCTGCGTCACCCTGCGTCACTCTCTGTCACCCTGCGTCACACGCTGTCACTTTGCGTCACACTCTGTCACTCTGCGTCACTCTGCGTCACACTCTGTCACCCTGCGTCACTCTCTGTCACCCTGCATCACTCTCTGTCACACTGCATCACTCTCTGTCACCCTGCGTCACTCTCTGTCACTTTGCGTCACTCTCTGTCACACTGCGTCACTCTCTGTCACACTGGGTCATTCTCTGTCACTCTCTGTCACCCTGCGTCACTCTCTGTCACTTTGCGTCACTCTGCGTCACACTCTGTCACTCTCTGTCACCCTGCGTCACTCTCTGTCACACTGCATCACTCTCTGTCACTCTCTGTCACTTTGCGTCACTCTGCGTCACTCTGCGTCACCCTGCGTCACTCTCTGTCACACTGCGTCACTCTCCGTCACACTTTGTCACTCTGCGTCACTCTCTGTCACTCTCTGTCTCTCTGCGTCACTCTGCGTCACACTCTGTCACCCTGCGTCACTCTGTGTCACCCTGCGTCACACTCTGTCACCCTGCGTCACACTCTGCGTCACTCTGCGTCACTCTGCGTCACTCTGCGTCACTCTCTGTCACACTGCGTCACTCTGCGTCACTCTCTGTCACACTGCGTCACTCTCTGTCACTCTGCGTCACTCTGCGTCACTCTCTGTCACTTTGCGTCATTCTGCGTCACACTCTGTCACCCTGCATCACTCGCTGTCACTTTGCGTCACTCTGCGTCACTCTCTGTCACTCTGCGTCACTCTGCGTCACTCTCTGTCACTTTGCGTCATTCTGCGTCACACTCTGTCACCCTGCGTCACTCGCTGTCACTTTGCGTCACACTCTGTCACTCTCTGTCACCCTGCGTCACTCTCTGTCACCCTGCGTCACTCTGCGTCACTCTGCGTCACTCTCTGTCACCCTGCGTCACTCTGTGTCACTCTCTGTCACCCTGCGTCACTCTGCGTCACTCTCTGTCACTCTGCGTCACTCTCTGTCACCGTGCGTCACTCTCTGTCACTCTGCGTCACTCTCTGTCACTCTCTGTCACCCTGCGTCACTCTGCGTCACTCTCTGTCACTCTGCGTCACTCTCTGTCACCGTGCGTCACTCTCTGTCACCGTGCGTCACTCTCTGTCACTCTCTGTCACTCTGCGTCACTCTCTGTCACTCTGCGTCATCCTGCGTCACCCTGCGTCACACTCTGTCACTCTGCGTCACACTCTGTCACACTCTGTCACCCTGCGTCACTCTGCGTCACTCTCTGTCACCCTGCGTCACACTCTGTCACACTCTGTCACCCTGCGTCACACTCTGTCACCCTGCGTCACACTCTGTCACTCTGCGTCACTCTGCATCACTCTCTGTCACCCTGCGTCACCCTGCGTCACTCTCTGTCACTCTGCGTCACCCTGCGTCACACTCTGTCACTTTGCGTCACACTCTGTCACCCTGCGTCACTCTGCGTCACTCTCTGTCACCCTGCGTCACACTCTTTCACCCTGCGTCACTCTCTGTCACTCTGCGTCACTCTGCGTCACTCTCTGTCACTTTGCGTCATTCTGCGTCACACTCTGTCACCCTGCATCACTCGCTGTCACTTTGCGTCACTCTGCGTCACTCTCTGTCACTCTGCGTCACTCTGCGTCACTCTCTGTCACTTTGCGTCATTCTGCGTCACACTCTGTCACCCTGCGTCACTCGCTGTCACTTTGCGTCACACTCTGTCACTCTCTGTCACCCTGCGTCACTCTCTGTCACCCTGCGTCACTCTGCGTCACTCTGCGTCACTCTCTGTCACCCTGCGTCACTCTGTGTCACTCTCTGTCACCCTGCGTCACTCTGCGTCACTCTCTGTCACTTTGCGTCACACTCTGTCACCCTGCGTCACTCTGCGTCACTCTCTGTCACTTTGCGTCACACTCTGTCACCCTGCGTCACTCTGCGTCACTCTCTGTCACTCTGCGTCACTCTCTGTCACCGTGCGTCACTCTCTGTCACCGTGCGTCACTCTCTGTCACTCTGCGTCACTCTCTGTCACTCTCTGTCACCCTGCGTCACTCTGCGTCACTCTCTGTCACTCTGCGTCACTCTCTGTCACCGTGCGTCACTCTCTGTCACTCTCTGTCACTCTCTGTCACTCTGCGTCACTCTCTGTCACTCTGCGTCATCCTGCGTCACCCTGCGTCACACTCTGTCACTCTGCGTCACACTCTGTCACACTCTGTCACCCTGCGTCACTCTGCGTCACTCTCTGTCACCCTGCGTCACACTCTGTCACACTCTGTCACCCTGCGTCACACTCTGTCACCCTGCGTCACACTCTGTCACTCTGCGTCACTCTGCGTCACTCTCTGTCACCCTGCGTCACCCTGCGTCACTCTCTGTCACTCTGCGTCACCCTGCGTCACACTCTGTCACTTTGCGTCACACTCTGTCACCCTGCGTCACTCTGCGTCACTCTCTGTCACCCTGCGTCACACTCTTTCACCCTGCGTCACTCTCTGTCACTCTGCGTCACTCTGCGTCACAATCTGTCACTCTGCGTCACTCTGCGTCACGCTGTGTCATACTCTGTCACTCTGCGTCACTCTCTGTCACCCTGCGTCACACTCTGTCACTCTGCGTCACACTCTGTCACTCTGCGTCACTCTGCGACACACTCTGTCACTCTGCGTCACTCTGCGTCACACTCTGTCACCCTGCGTCACTCTGCGTCACCCTGCGTCACACTCTGTCACTCTGCGTCACTCTGCGTCACACTCTGTCACTCTGCGTCACTCTGTGTCACTCTGCGTCACTCTCTGTCACTCTGCGTCACCCTGCTTCACCCTACGTGACTCTCTGTCACTCTGCGTCACTCTCTGTCACTCTGCGTCACCCTGCTTCACCCTGCGTCACTCTCTGTCACTCTGCGTTACTCTCTGTCACTCTGCGTCACCCTGCGTCACTCTGCGTCACTCTCTGTCACTCTGCGTCACACTGCGTCACTCTCTGTCACTTTGCGTCACACTCTGTCACCCTGCGTCACTCTGCGTCACTCTCTGTTACACTGCGTCACTCTCTGTCACCCTGCGTCACCCTGTGTCACTCTCTGTCACCCTGTGTCACTCTCTGTCACCCTGCGTCACCCTGCGTCACTCTGCGTCACCCTGCGTCACACTCTGTCACTCTGCGTCACTCTCTGTCACCCTGCGTCACTCTGCGTCACTCTCTGTCACCGTGCGTCACTCTCTGTCACCCTGCGTCACCCTGCGTCACTCTCTGTCACCCTGTGTCACTCTCTGTCACCCTGCGTCACCCTGCGTCACTCTGCGTCACCCTGCGTCACACTCTGTCACTCTGCGTCACTCTCTGTCACCCTGCGTCACCCTGCGTCACTCTCTGTCACCGTGCGTCACTCTCTGTCACCCTGCGTCACCCTGCGTCACTCTGCGTCACCCTGCGTCACACTCTGTCACTCTGCGTCACTCTCTGTCACCCTGCGTCACTCTGCGTCACTCTCTGTCACCGTGCGTCACTCTCTGTCACTCTGCGTCACTCTCTGTCACTCTGCGTCACCCTGCGTCACTCTGCGTTACTCTCTGTCACTCTGCGTCACCCTGCGTCACTCTGCGTCACTCTCTGTCACTCTGCGTCACACTGCGTCACTCTCTGTCACTTTGCGTCACACTCTGTCACCCTGCGTCACTCTGCGTCACTCTCTGTTACTCTGCGTCACTCTCTGTCACCCTGCGTCACTCTCTGTCACCCTGCGTCACTCTCTGTCACCCTGCATCACTCTCTGTCACCCTGCATCACACTCTGTCACTCTGCGTCACTCTCTGTCACCCTGCGTCACACTCTGTCACTCTGCGTCACTCTGCGTCACTCTCTGTCACCCTGCGTCACTCTCTGTCACCCTGTGTCACACTCTGTCACTCTGCGTCACTCTGCATCACTCTCTGTCACCCTGCGTCACACTCTGTCACTCTGCGTCACACTCTGTCACTCTGCGTCACTCTGCGTCACACTGTCACTCTGCGTCACTCTCTGTCACCCTGCGTCACACTCTGTCACTCTGCGTCACACTCTGTCACTCTGCGTCACTCTGCGTCACTCTGTGTCACTCTGCGTCACTCTCTGTCACTGTGCGTCACCCTGCTTCACCCTGCGTCACTCTCTGTCACTCTGCGTCACTCTCTGTCACTCTGCGTCACCCTGCCTCACCCTGCGTCACTCTCTGTCACTGCTGCGTCACTCTCTGTCACTCTCTGTCACCCTGCGTCACTCTGCGTCACTCTCTGTCACTCTGCGTCACTCCCTGTCACTCTGCGTCACTCTATGCGTCACTCTCTGTCACCCTGCGTCACTCTGCGTCACACTGTCACTCTGCGTCACTCTCTGTCACTGTGCGTCACCCTGCTTCACCCTGCGTCACTCTCTGTCACTCTGCGTCACACTGTCACTCTGCGTCACTCTCTGTCACCCTGCGTCACACTCTGTCACTCTGCGTCACACTCTGTCACTCTGCGTCACTCTGCGTCACACTCTGTCACTCTGCGTCACTCTGTGTCACTCTGCGTCACTCTGTCACTCTGCGTCACTCTCTGCGTCACTCTCTGTCACCCTGCGTCACTCTGCATCACACTGTCACTCTGCGTCACTCTCTGTCACCCTGCGTCACACTCTGTCACTCTGCGTCACACTCTGTCACTCTGCGTCACTCTGCGTCACACTCTGTCACTCTGCGTCACTCTGTGTCACTCTGCGTCACTCTCTGTCACTCTGCGTCACCCTGCTTCACCCTGCGTCACTCTCTGTCACTCTGCGTCACTCTCTGTCACTCTGCGTCACCCTGCTTCACCCTGCGTCACTCTCTGCCACTATGCGTCACTCTCTGTCACTCTCTGTCACCCTGCGTCACTCTGCGTCACTCTCTGTCACTCTGCGTCACTCTCTGCGTCACTCTGTCACCCTGCGTCACTCTCTGTCACTCTGCGTCACTGTCTATCACCCTGCGTCACTCTGCGTCACTCTCTGTCACTCTCTGTCACTCTGCGTCACCCTGTGTCACCCTGCGTCACTCTCTGTCACCCTGCGTCACACTCTGTCACTCTGCGTCACTCTGCGTCACACTCTGTCACACTCTGTCACCCTGCGTCACTCTGCGTCACTCTCTGTCACTCTGCGTCACTCTCTGCGTCACTCTCTGTCACCCTGCGTCACTCTCTGTCACCCTGCGTCACACTCTGTCACTCTGCGTCACTCTGCGTCACTCTCTGTCACCCTGCGTCACTCTCTGTCACCCTGCGTCACACTCTGTCACTCTGCGTCACACTCTGTCACACTCTGTCACCCTGCGTCACTCTGCGTCACTCTCTGTCACCCTGCGTCACTCTCTGTCACCCTGCGTCACACTCAGGGTGTGACTCTGAGTGTGACTCTGCGTCACACTCTGTCACACTCTGTCACCCTGCGTCACTCTGCGTCACTCTCTGTCACCCTGCGTCACACTCTGTCACACTCTGTCACCCTGCGTCACTCTGCGTCACTCTCTGTCACCCTGCGTCACTCTGCGTCACTCTCTGTCACCCTGCGTCACTCTCTGTCACCCTGCGTCACACTCTGTCACCCTGCGTCACTCTCTGTCACACTCTGCGTCACTCTCTGTCACTCTGCGTCACTCTCTGCGTCACTCTCTGTCACCCTGCGTCACTCTCTGTCACCCTGCGTCACACTCTGTCACTCTGCGTCACTCTGCGTCACACTCTGTCACCCTGCGTCACTCTGCGTCACTCTCTGTCACCCTGCGTCACACTCTGTCACCCTGCGTCACTCTGCGTCACTCTCTGTCACCCTGCGTCACTCTCTGTCACCCTGCGTCACACTCTGTCACTCTCTGTCACACTCTGTCACACTCTGTCACTCTGCGTCACTCTCTGTCACTCTGCGTCACCCTGCGTCACTCTATGTCACCCTGCGTCACTCTGCATCACTCTCTTACACTCTCTGGCAGCTTGTGGCACCTACTGACATACATATACATATAAGCAGAGGAAGAGTGAAGATATTTTCAAACATGTATTTTTGGATTGGACATTTTATGGGTTTTAATTTTAATTTTATAAAACGGATGATTTATTTTCATTATTTTAGCCGATTGTTGTAAATGACTATAAAAGTAATAATTTGGAAAGAGTGTATTATGTTTCATTTTGTTGCAAAACCAGCAAAATCATACTTAAATAAAATGAATGAGAAACAAAAAAGTACAACGTACTTACTCTAAGGATGCATACAGAGAACAGGGGGCTCCGGTGACTCAACTAAAATCATAAAACTGATTTACGGAAGCTGATCTGTCGTAACAACAATGGGTGTTCTCAGGAAATGTCTCAGGAAATGTGGCTCCGCCCCCTCAGCTCCGCAGCTTCTTGACGAGTGCCGAACTATGCTCGCCTGCCACAGCTGACTCTTTCCGATGAACTGCCACAGACTGCCGCTGAGTGCCACAGACTGACACTGAGTGACGCTGAGTGCCACAGACTGGCGCTGAGTGACGCTGAGTGCCACAGACTGCCGCTGAGTGACGCTGAGTGCCACAGACTGACGCTGAGTGACACAGAGGTGCCAGTGCCACAAGAAGGATCTCGCTGTCTCTCAGTGTTTGTTTGACCCATCCACCTCTCCTCATCCCACCCGTCCTGTGTGGAACTCTACTCATGTAGTCGCCCGCTAGCTATAGCATATAGCATCCTGGCATCACTGGGAATCAAAACGCCGCGGCTTTGAGAGCACTCGTTTGCAATTGCGCATTAACGTGATTAACCAATGATTTAACTTGCTGCTAGGACCACTGATTCACCAAACCTGCTTGCTTGCAGTCTGTGTTCCACCACAGTCCCCGACGTTGGTCTCATGATTCATTTTTTTCTAAAGATAGATTTGATTTTGTAGCGAGTAACAAAGGTTTCAGGGGAAATGTATCGGAGTCAAAGTATCAGTTTTCTTTGCAAAATGTAGTGAAGTAAAAGTAAAAGTCAACAGAAATATAAATAGTCAAGTAAAGTACAGATATCCAAAAAAACGACTTAAGAGTAACGAAGTATTTCTACTTCGTTACTATACACCACTGGGAATAGCTGAGGAATTGAAGTTGCTTCATGGGGATTCCTCTCCACCAGAGAGCTCCATAAATCCATCCTCTGCTGCACAGAGATAAGCTACATCATCCTGAGTGAAAGAGTAACGGGGGAGTGGACAGAGGGGCTTTCGCCTTCACCGTTGCTGTTTACTCAGTTTTCCCTTCTTACAGGAAAATACTTCATTTAAAAATGTAGCAATGCCTGGAGCATGGCAGTGACTCACCCAAGAGACTCTGGGGAGATTAGCAGGGATTGCATAGAATGAGGGACACTTTCCTGTCCAATGGAAATTCCAGGGGAGATGAGACATGCACAAGCAACCAGCAGCCTTCAGCACGGAGAAATGAAGTCAAAGTGGAGGTGCCAACCAGTCTCGTTATCCTGACCATATTGGAAATATACAAATTTCCATTACTTGCGTCTTTGCATCAACTCTCAGAGTTAGAGGTTAGGGTCATACAATGCAAGGAATCGAGGTAACGATCCGCTGAACCGTCATCAGAAGCACCATTTCTTATGGTCACTCAGCGTTGGCTGTAGCAGCTTATGATTATTTGAAGTTTGTATGAACCCATATTCGCATGGTCCAAATACTAATAAAAGCAGAGCGTTACCTTTGTTAGCGCAGTGGTTTTTGCATCTGCAATTATGGATGTTCTGTTTGTAAATTCATTATTAAATAATACAGGTTATAATCAAAATATGTGGTCATGTTTTGTAGAAATGATTTATGAACTCAGAGGGTAAATTAGCTAAATAACACATCAAACGTCTACTCAAAGCACAGGGATTTTCAGCCTCTCATGTGACCTGATAAAAAAGGTGTTTATTAATCTGATCTGATTTTACTCTGACGGTGCCATAAGCTAAACCTCAGTGGATCTCTGTTGCTAGGCATCCTAACAATGGATGAAATGACTCTGTGTGATGTGAAAGTCACTTGTGGTGATGAACCCACAGAGAATCATCAGCAACTCTGCATTTCACCAACAGTAGATCTGAAGACCGTGAAAACTGAAACAATGAGCGACGCTGTGTTACAAAAGCCAGCCAGTTAAAACACGCACTTGTCGTCTTGTGGACAGACCTGAAAAAACATGAATTAATTTTCACAAAGCGGAACTATATGTCGTTACATTGCCATCCCTTTGATCCCTTCTTTTTAGTTCTACTTCGAAAATAATGTGGTTCAAATAGACAGCACTTCTACCTGCTCAAACATTCAAATGCTGCTTACTCCTTCAGGAACCCACGCCCACCCCATTATATATACTGCTATATTAATACCAGTGGCGGCTGGTCAATAGAGGGCCATGGGACATGGCCCCACCATGAGCCACACGAAAAAAAAAAAGAAAATAAAAAAATAATTATAATAATCAAACTATACAAATTGTCAATATTTGTGTTTTTTAACTATGGAATGTACCCAGTAATGTGTGTACAATATGACATCTGCGCAAAATATATGCTTTTCTTGCTCGTCCTCTCCCCCTGTGTGCTCGTCTGCTCGTGCTCTCTGTCTGTGTGCACGACACTCTGAGAACGCGCAGCTAGGGGGGCCTAATCGTTTTTGCCCAAAAAAGACGGGTCTATGAAGCAGTTTAGCCAATTGCTGATTCAAGATATAAATGAGTGACATACAATTCAGCCAATCAGCGCCCTCAAACAGATTCAGCTATGGGCCAGAATGATCAGGCCCCCCTAGCTGCACGTTCTCGTCAGGAGGAGTCTCGACAGGCGCCCGCGCCAGCGCGAGCACTCCTCCTCCAAGACCCGTTTGAGAGGAGAACTTTGAGGAGATTCTGCAGCCAAAGAGCTGATATCAGATCAGCCTGACCTCACAATCAGACAACAGACTACATGCGAAGCTTCACTACTTCGTACAAGTCAGTCAATCAACTTCCTTTCTTCCTAAAAGTACATTGATTACTTCGACATACCATACGTATCCACAGGTTATCCACAACTTAATCCACGTAGATCGTTCCATTTAACACGTTTCATAACACATTTCCTAACGGAAAACTGTGCGGCTCCATACTGCCTCAGATATTATTCACCACTGTCAGTAACTGTCGCAGTGTCCTTAAAGTGACAGTTGTCTGTCACTTACATGTATTTCTTACTATAACAAATTATAACGACATCCTTGTAACATTCAAAGTAGAAACAGAAGTGATTACAATTAAACATGTAAATACAAGTGAATATTAAACATCACATTGAATTTGGCTCCTACAGATGTTAAATTAACAGTGAAAACTCATCATAGCTTAATTTAACATCAGTATTCATAATTACACTTCATGTTTACTTCTCCTGGATCTTTACCTCCTATAACAAGGTCCATAGGGGCATCTCAATAAATAAACATGTTATATTATATTATATAAGTGTTATTTACTGCTTTTTTTCATGTTGGAATAAATGTTAAATATTTAACTGCCAAGTAATAATGCGTGTTTGATACAAAATTTTTTTTGCATGAAATCATACTGGGATGTTTGCTGAAATTGATAGGATGGCCCTACCTAGAAAATTTTCCACCAGCCGCCACTGATTAATACTCTGAATGTAGTATAGAGCAGCGGTCCCCAACCACCGGGCCGCAGACCGGACCGGTCCGTAGGTCATTTGGTACCGGGCCGCACAGAATAAATAATTTCTATTATTTCAGTTTTATTGATTACCAGAGTCTGAAAAATGTTTTATTTTGAAAAATGACTGGATTCTCTCTCAATTTCATCCGCCTGTGCCTCTTGACACATGTCGAGACGCTTGTCTCGGTCACGTGATACGTTACCGCAAAAGTTAAGCCCACAAGCTGGTGAGAATGATTAAAAACAAATGTCTTTGGAGAGCTTCTTTGCACTGATTCAGCGTTATGGTGAGTTGTATTTGTTATGCATTTTATATTTGTTTTCATGCCGGTCATATCATTTTATATCGTATTTATCCATCACACCCTGAAGGCCGCCGGTCCGTGAAAATATTGTCTTCCATGAAATCGGTCCATGGAGAGAACCTTTCAGTGTGTGTTCTGATAATACTTCTGCACTTTTCCGTAGGCCTTGAACTTGTAATGGAGTAATTCTATATTGTTGTACTGCTTCTTCTTCCAGAACTGAGATGAGGAACAAGTAATCATTTATATGTATTAAATCTAAACATCATACAGTATTATATCGCACCGTATCTTCATACAACGGTATAGTTGCTAAGTCCTCCCCTGATCCATCAATAATCTCTTTGACTCTGGGTAAGAGACAAACTATCAGAGTGATGCACCTCCTTAGCTACAGACATGCTGAACTCATCCATGAAGAGCATTTCTTCTTCTTGATGTATTTACAATGCTGCTTTTTTTAAATAACCTTTTTGTCTTGTGTCTTGTTTCTCAACCAGGAGTTTTACTGGGCTTCACTTGCCTAAACTTTATTTTTGAAGTTCTAGCTGCCCTTGCCATAGGCTACAATACAAGCACAGTACATTTATACTATATTGTTCTGTATAATTCAATGTGAGTGTTTGATTGTCAGCCTTGTGAATTTACTGATGCATGAATCCGAGCTGAGGTGAGACTGTAAAGTAGAAAGTCAATTAGTTGGTAAAAGCTTAGAGGAGCAGGAGAGAGAGGCAGAGTTGGTGAAGTTGAGTGCAGTGAGCTGAGATAAATGATGTCTGTCTGTTACCACTTACACTGTGATAGATGGTGATTGACTGGAGTGACTAAAAAGCTGCAATGGGGAGTACTCTACCTCAAACACACACACACACAGGAACACATAAGTCCCTTCTCTGGAACTGAAAGATGGAGGGTGTGTAAGTTAGGTAGGGATACAGAACTGGAAATAAAGCTTGACTTCGGGGATGCACAGCTGTGGAACTGTTGAAGGAGAATTCAGATCTATTACTTAAAGAAGCAGCTTAGGATTTGGCGGTATAGCAGTGAGGTGCAGATTGCAACCAACTGAAACTTCTCCTGTGTGTCAAGTGTGTAGAATAACTACAGTGGCCAATACGAAAACAATTTGGTTTGTCTTTCTGGGCGATAGACTGTATATGAGAAGTGGATGTGGTCACCATTACATCACCCAATGGTTTATTGGTTTAATGGTTTTTTGAAGCCTCACGTTTGGCCGTTGAACTGAATGCTGAAGACATGTTGAGGTGACCAAAATGTTTCAAATAACTTGAAGTGAAAACACACTGTGAAAGGGTTAAGATGTTACACAAGACCACTCCAGACTAGACAACCTTGTGGTAGACACCTGTCAATCACCGTGTAGCCCCACCCTAAAGCATCCCCTACTTTATGGTCTGTTTGACTCTAAATGGACCATAATGTACTAAATGAACATCATGCTATATTGAAAAAGACTTGAAACTAGAGATTGAGACCATAAACTCATGGTTACAATGTTTACTGAGGTAATAAATCAAGAGAGAAGTCATTTTCTCATAGACTTCTATACAACCAGAGGAGTCGCCCCCTGGTGGACACTAGAGAGAATGCAGCTTTAACACATGAAGCTTTGACTTCACTTTACAGGACCGGGGGTTGCTGCCTTGTTCTGAGCTACAGCAGAAACATGGCAGATAAGCATAATTGCAGGTATGTTACTCCAAACTGTCACCTGTATGACGTCAGTTAAGTTAAATTTCTCTTTTCTTTAATTCTTAAAGAGTAATATGGTAGTATCAATATATGTAATGCATTTAGTATCATTATATGTTATAGCCACATGTCACACCCACACTCGCAAACAACACACATCTCTTGGGATCTCAAGGCTCCACCGTCATGACGACATTCCTGGTCAGGTCAACAAGCCCTCTTCCCAGAAATGATCAACGTGTTGGATAACATCTCGCTAAACAAAGAACAGCACAACAGGCACATATCTCATCATATTAGGTCATATTTAGCTGAACCAAAAGTTGCTTGTGTACATGCACATACATACAATCGCAAAAAATGATTATAAAAGGGACGATGGACACCACAGCTGGAGCTCCTCAAGTGTACAAGTCTCATCTCGATCTCATCTCGTCATCTCTCAAATTTGTATCAACGTCTGCCACTACATAATTGGCATCACGAAACAGCTGGACAAGATCGACAGACGTCTGCTTCCTGCCCTCGGACTGGGAAACACAATAATGACACGGTAGGAGATCTTTATCTCATTCATTTGATATTTGTGCAGTTTATATCTAATAGCAGTAAGTAACATCCAGAATTCTCCACAAAGAACCTTTAAGTTGTTTGCAAACAGATTGAGAGACGGCACTTGAGTAAATTGCATGATACTAACAACTGGTAAACTCTCAGAGTAATAGGCAAGAGGCCTTGAAGTTGTATGTCGGACACTCAAGAGTTAGGCCTGTTACTGAAGTGCAACGTAGAGGCATCTTGCCTGACTATGAAACTACCTTGACCCGAGGGTGTTTTGTAGGTGAGGTTGGCCCGAGGGGCCTGAGGCAGAGAATAAGCCAGACTCCAAATAAGATGTTCAAAGTGAGCTGAAGGCATTCATAAATGCAACTCATTCGCATATTTTAAGTCTAATAACCCAATAGTTGGCTGTTCCATGGAGCTCCGAAAGGCTACTAAAGGGAAAAAAAGACTATAAAAAGACTTAAAAAGACTGATGAAGACTTAAAAAGACTTATAAAGACTTAAAAAGACTTATAAGGAAAGGAAAATCTAAGGCCCAGGTATAAAATGCACGGCCCGCCACTGAGTTTAACACTACGTATCTCAAACTACACAATACAGACCAAAGCAAACAATGCAAGAAAAATTCATTCATGTGATGAATTTGACTGAAACTCGTGGTTTCAGTAAATCGTCATGTTATCCATGAAGGATCCTCTCAACCACCTCACAGATTTTAACACAGCAGACCATGAAATTATCATTTTCTTTAACTTATAATATTTTCTAACTTGTCACACTTTCACTCATTTTTACAATATTTCCCCCCCTAAGCCTGTCTGTCCTGTGCCTCTCCTTTACCTCCCTGAACCCCTCCACCCCCACTTTATGTCCTGTGCCTCTCCTTTACCTCCCTGAACCCCTCCACCCCCCACTTTATGTCCTGTGCCTCTCCTTTACCTCCCTGAACCCCTCCACCCCCACTTTATGTCCTGTGCCTCTCCTTTACCTCCCTGAACCCCTCCACCCCCACTTTATGTCCTGTGCCTCTCCTTTACCTCCCTGAACCCCTCCACCCCCACTTTATGTCCTGTGCCTCTTCTTTACCTCCCTGAGCCCTCCACCCCCCACTTTATGTCTTGTGCCTCTCCTTTACCTCCCTGAACCCCTCCACCCCCACTTTATGTCCTGTGCCTCTTCTTTACCTCCCTGAGCCCCTCCACCCCCCACTTTATGTCTTGTGCCTCTCCTTTACCTCCCTGAACCCCTCCACCCCCACTTTATGTCATGTGCCTCTCCTTTACCTCCCTGAACCCCTCCACCCCCCACTTTATGTCCTGTGCCTCTCCTTTACCCCCCTGAACCCCTCCACCCCCCACTTTATGTCCTGTGCCTCTCCTTTACCTCCCTGAACCCCTCCACCCCCCACTTTATGTCCTGTGCCTCTCCTTTACCTCCCTGAACCCCTCCACCCCCCACTTTATGTCCTGTGCCTCTCCTTTACCTCCCTGAACCCCTCCACCCCACTTTATGTCCTGTGCCTCTCCTTTACCTCCCTGAACCCCTCCACCCCCCACTTTATGTCTTGTGCCTCTCCTTTACCTCCCTGAACCCCTCCACCCCCCACTTTATGTCCCTGCCTCTTCCAAGGCTGGCAGATGGGCTGTGATAAATGAGAGTTCTGGCCACAAATGTTCACCTCTTTGGATCACAAGAGAACTAGAGCAGGCAGATTACTGCAGCACCCATAGGATCCAGACTTTAAACTACGTTTTTATATCAGTAAATATCCATTTTGTATTTCCCTAAACAAACTGTCATGCTCTAAGAGGTCCCTTTTAAATCCTCAACAGTTTTGCAGTACTGTGGATTTTATTTGTTCTCAGACAAATTCCAAAAAAAACAAAACAAACTGATAAGACTAAAAAATAAAATAGATATGATTTGGGTGTTAATAAGAGGATTGGGTTACTCATTCATACCCATATGGACAGGTGGCTCCTTGCATGGTAGCCCCTGCCATCCGTGTATGAATGGGTGTGAATGTGTGAATGATGAGATGTAGTTGAGTGGCTTCGAGTGATCTGTGTGAGGATTTGTGTCTAACTCTGCTGTATTTCCCTCAGTAGTGTCCTCCTACGAGTCCCGCCCACTGCCGCGCCTCTCTCCGTAGGCACAGCTGTGCCTCATCTCCTGTGATCGCCTCCAGCTGACATAAATACTCCTGTCACTCTCATTCCAGTTGTCAGTCCGTCCGTTTACCTACCTGGTATTCCGACCCGTGAGTAGCCCGTTTGGTCACTCTCTGAAGATCCGGTACTAACGATGCCTCTCGGTTTTTCAACTTGCCTGCCGTATAGTGTCGAGCCTCGGGTTTTCACCTGTACGAAGAAGCCTTCCAGTTAGTTCCTCGGAGATCAACTGTGTAGTCTTGGCATTCCTGTGTCGAGCCTCGGTTGTCTCACAGACGATCCAGCCTGCCTGCCAGCCGTGGAACGGCCACTTCCCGGATAGGATCCGAGCGGAGCACGAGGACGCGCTTCCGTATTGACATTTGACAGTTTTCCTGTCTGCTTCGTCTGCCGCTCAGCAGGATTAGCCACTTTCCGGCTTGGAACCGGGTGGAGACTCCTCCTATTGACTTTGTCCTTTTCCTGTCTTTTCCCTTGACTGAGAGAAATAAACTAACCTTGGTTTTGAAATAGAACGCTGCTGTCTGCATTTGGGCCCATGAAACGCCCCACATCAGAACAGACTGACCATAACAATGGACCCAGCAGCCGCAGCAGGATCTCCACCTGCAGATCCCCTGCAGGTGGGTCATCCTTACCATCGTGGACCGGTTTTCCAAGGCAGCTCACTTTATTCCCCTTCCCAAGCTCCCCATCGGCCCACGAGACCGCAGACTTGTTGGTTCAACATGTCTTTAGACTCCACGGCATCCCGATGGATATTGTTTCTGATCGGGGTCCTCAATTCTCCTCCCAAGTTTGGAAGGCGTTCTGCCGCAGCCTCGGTGCCACTGCTAGCCTCTCCTCCGGCTTTCACCCCCAGACCAATGTGGAGACCGAGAGGCTTAACCAGGAGCTAGAAGCCATGCTCCGGTGTGTAGCGGCGGCAAATCCATCTTCCTGGAGTCGTCACTTGGCCTGGATAGAGTACGCACACAACAGCCATACCTCCACGGCAACAGGTCGCTCCCCCTTCGAGGCCTCCATTGGCTACCAACCTCCCCTTCTACCCAGCCAAGAGGTCGAGATTTCCGTCCCGTCAGTCCAAATCAACCATCGCCGATGCAGAATAGTCTGGAGAGAGACTCGTGCCGCCCTACTTCGTTCTTCCGAACAAAACAAGCGTCTGGCTGATCGCCGCCGCACACCCGCCCCCACCTATCTTCCTGGCCAACAGGTCTGGCTTTCCACCAAGGACATACCCCTACGCACTGAATCCAAGAAGCTCTCTCTCAGATTCATTGGCCCGTTCCCCATTGTCTCCGTTATCAACCCGGTCACGGTCAAGCTCAAGCTCCCGCAATCCATGAGGATCCACCGTGTTTTCCATGTGTCTCTTCTCAAACCCGTTCACTCTAGTCCTCTGAACCCTCCGGCCGAACCCCCTCCACGCCCCCGACTCATCGAAGGCGGTCCGGTTTACACAGTCGACCGTCTCCTGGATGTCCGCCGACGAGGTAGGGGTTACCAATACCTCGTTGATTGGGTGGGGTATGGTGTGGAGGAACGATGCTGGGTTCCTCGCTCCCGGATTATGGATCCAGAGCTACTCCGCACATACCATCGCCTGCACCCCGATAAGCCTGGCGGTTCGCCGGGAGGCTCCCGTTAAGGGGGGGGGGGGGGGGGGTACTGTGAGGATTTGTGTCTAACTCTGCTGTATTTCCCTCACTTTCCGGCTTGGAACCGGGCGGAGGCATGGAGAAGCCTCCTATTGACTTTGTCCTTTTCCTGTCTTTTCCCTTGACTGAGAGAAATAAACTAACCTTGGTTTTGAAATAGAACGCTGCTGTCTGAGTCTGCATTTGGGCCCATGAAACACCCCACATCATAACATTAGGTATAAGTACAGCAATGTTCTCCTAACATATCCTTCCTCCAATCTAATGTGGTTGTTTTACACTAATTCACTATCTTTGCCTCAAATGTCTAAAAAGGCAAGATGACACAGTGGTCTCCTGGGTGAAGGTCCTGAAAGTCTGAATCTACTAGTAGTGTAGCAGGCCCCTTCTAACCCATAACAATGTGGCTGACCACCACTCTAACGCCCATTCAATCGGCTGACATTTAAAGTCAAATATCGGGGGGATCTGGTTATAATTTGTAACACCTCAGGCCACGCCCACTTCATCACTTCATGCTAATCCTATCCCGATAACTACAGCCGAAGGGGGCGAGGCCTGAGGTGGGCAGGTGTGGGGTTCCACTGAGACGCTATAGAGCAGGGGTCACTAGTTGGCGGAACAAGGTCCAGGACCTAAAGCCGATAATTGAGAATTATTAAATTTTGATGGAGCGCTTCTATTTTAACCGGCGCAGCTTTTCCAGCATTTACGGCACTTGTTCAGCGGTGCAGGAAACACACCGACCAATGTGTTGTAAATCACATCACGTGATGCAGCTCAGCCAATCAAATATGGGTATTCTGACAAGTTTCCTGATTCGAGTGAGATGAGATGTACACACACCGTGACACACGGGGTGGAGAAGAGGAAAGAGAACGAGGAGCAGGAATATTATTACGTGAGTCAGAGAAGTTATTTCACATGACGATCTCCAAAGAGAGAAACGTGTTCAGAAAGACTCGAGTCTTTAACCAAAAATGGACAGACCCTTATCGGTGATTAATCGCAAACAATCCATGCGATTAAATATTTTAATCGTTGCACAGCACTAATTAGTTATAATCCATCCACTTAAATTTGAAAACTGAGAATAATAATTGTTAAAATATAATTGATGTGTACTTTCTTTATTTGATTTGACAGTTGTTGACACAGAGGCGTTACTACTACTAGGCTTCTTGAATATATATATATATATATATATATATATATATATATATATGGCACTAAATAGCGCAAGTTAGATATTATTTTCATGTTCCAGTCCTTTGCACGAGGAGATTTTCTCAATCTGGACCTTTTGGGAATTGAATTGAATACCCCTGCTATAGAGCAACTAGACCATTGGAAATTTTGGACCAGCTCATGGTGGGATCAACAGAGATCTGAAAGGAGGTTTGGGGATGTCAGATTGGGTGCTATCGGGAGATATCAAGATGTATTTAAAAGAACACATCCACATAGAAGCTGCTCCATCAGTTCATTGGTGCTTTACTGTGATTTTACACAAATGAAGACGCAGCTCAACCTATCACACCGATGCTGGTGGCCTACACACAGTGCACACGCAGTTTAGTTCTACACCTATCCTTGCTTACTGTAAAGTAATACAGTTGGGGAGAAATTCATTTTCAATCCTTTGTGTAAATTACAAATACAAGAACGGTTGGACAAGTGTGAATGTGAATAAGAAAGTAGAAGGCGTATGTTGACAGAGAGAGCCACATCTGCCGTCTTTGCCACATTCATTGACTCTTCATTGTGTTCAGCAGAGCCAGATGGGAGTAGAGGGAAAGCCCCTCCCCCTTCTCCCCCCTCTCCTACCCACACTGTGTTTGCTCTGCACTCCAGATCGTCAGGGTCGGCCTTTCACTCTCCCTTTCTTTGCTTCTTCAGGGCGAACGCGGCTGAACTGGGAGCAGGGCACGGGATTGACAAAGCGGGTCCAGTGATTCCCACAAACGAGGCTTCAGTGGAAAGGCGACAGTACTTCAGTCCAGCAGTCAGAGCAGATAATGGACCTGCAGGGTGGTCTGCCGCTCTACAGCCTCCACATGCCTCATCTGATAGCTGTCATTCAAAGTCGCAGCTACCGGCCACCACTGGGATCAATACCCACTTTTGGTGCTTCTCTTTAGCGGATTCTGACTATGACCAAGTCAGATAATTGGCTTCCAGGAAAAGAAAATTCCCCTGAAATTTAGATTCAAAAAATCAGAAATTACAGAACAAATGAGGTGTGAAAGGGCACTAAGTTAGGTTTGGGATCATTGTCCTTGTTAGATATTCAAGGTTCATATTTACGATATATATATATATATGTGGTGAGCCGTCTGCTGGCCTAAACAGAATCACAAAGTTATAGCTATTTTATAATTTAATTATTTTTCATAAATACACTTATTTGCTCAATGCACAGCTACTGTGTTCCTCAGTTGCTCTGCTTCCAGTGCAGCTTGTTTTAAGTAGAGCTTTTATCCAATCAGATTTCACCTCTGTGTCTCTAGGTAAGAACAGAGGCAGAGGCCTGCAGACTCTCAAGCAGTGGCGGCTGGTGGAAAATGTTCTAGGTAGGGCCATCCTATCAATTTCAGCAAACATCCCAGTATGATTTCATGCAAAAAAAATGTAGTATCAAACACGCATTATTACTTGGCAGTTAAATATTTAACATTTAATTCAACATGAAAAAAATCAGTAAATAACACTTATATAATATAATATAACATGTTTATTTATTGAGATGCCCCTATGGACCTTGTTATAGGAGGTAAAGATCAGGAGAAGTAAACATGAAGTGTAATTATCAATACTGATGTTAAATTAAGCTATGATGAGTTTTCACTGTTAATTTAACATCTGTAGGAGCCAAATTCAATGTGATGTTAAATATTCACTTGTATTTACATGTTTAACTGTAATCACTTCTGTTTCTACTTTGAATGTTACAAGGATGTCGTTATAATTTGTTATAGTAAGAAATACATGTAAGTGACAGACAACTGTCACTTTAAGGACACTGACAGTTACTGACAGTGGTGAGCAGTGGCGGCTGGTGGAAGATTTTCTAGGTAGGGCCATCCTATCAATTTCAGCAAACATCCCAGTATGATTTCATGCAAAAAAAATTTAGCATCAAAGACGCATTATTACTTGGCAGTTAAATATTTAACATTTATTCCAACATGAAAAAAAGCAGTAAATAACACTTATATAATATAATATAATATAATATAACATGTTTATTTATTGAGATGCCCCTATGGACCTTGTTATAGGAGGTAAAGATCAGGAGAAGTAAACATGAAGTGTAATTATGAATACTGATGTTAAATTAAGCTATGATGAGTTTTCACTGTTAATTTAGGGGGGGAAAAGTGGCCCGGGAGTTGCTGTCAGACCGGCCCACTCAATACACGGCGCGCTGCCCACTCAATACACGGCATGTATTTCGCCGGTCTACGGCGGCCATTCGCACCTCCGCCGGCCCCCCCCCCCCCGACAGACGCCCGGCACGACCGCACGGCGCAGACCGCGGTTATGGAGAAAAGTTTTTAAAAGCACCGTAGTGTCCAACCGTGCTATGGCGTCCTCGGATCGCGAGGAGTAGTATAATGTCAGTGTTGGGATCAATAGGGGCTTGTGTTTGAGTTATCAGCTTTTAAGAAACTGAATTCTTGACATCAATAGAATTATTAATGTGAATAACAATTATTAATGATTATTAATAATAACGGGGCACCACCCTGCGAACAGGGACCGATAACCAAACGATAAAACTAAGTCTCATAATTAGTAGTCACTCATCAGTGACAGTGAAGGTTTGAATCCGAGCGCAGACTACTACATACAGATCATCACATACATATGCACCATTAATCACAGACGACTGCTCCTTAAAGTATAACAGGGTTTATTACATTAGAATAATAATAGATCAGATCAATTAATATCACAATCAACAAACGCCATCATACAATTTTATGTATCTAATATCTAAAGAGATTAAATAAAAGGGGGAGGAGGGTGTGTATATAAGTATGTGTGTGGGTGTGTGTGTGCGTGTGTGGGTCTGTGTATAAAAGGAAGGGGGGTGGCTCTTAACACTAACAGTCGAGAAACTACAAAGATGGCCGCTGGCCAACTAGCAGAAGGGGGGTTGAGACTGTGGGTTAAAAGGGGAAGGACTTAAGGTATTACCGCTGAACACCACCAGATGGCGTAGTCGAGGGACTTAGACAAACTGGGGGGGGGTTAACCTTAAGATGCTACCGTGACCCACCACTAGATGGCCTAGTCGAGTGACTTGGACAAACTGGTGGAGAAAGGGGGGGGGGGGGGGTAGCTGTGTGTGAGCATGTGTGGCCACGTGCGTCGTGACAATAGGCAATCGATTGAACGGGGTTTCCCCCAGGGGTTAGACTATGTGCGTGCGTTTACGTGAGAGAGAGTGGGGGCCACCTCCTGCTGTGTTGGCAGGAGGGTGGGCCAAGAAAAGGGGGAGAGAAATCGTAAGTCAACATAAATCAAACTTCTGCTGCGATATCCTGAGGAGCGTAAGTACGTTATCCTGCATAAGCATACCGTTGTCGTCTTGAACTGTCGGCAGCTTACGCAGTGACGAACACGGCCCTCTGCTCACTCACAGAGTCGAGTTAATGAAGAGAGAAATATCACACAAAGTTGAATACAAATGAATGAAAATAATCCCAAAGAAAACAGTCAATGCAGTTAATACATAATACAAACGGAGCTTCTATGGTCCGTGATGTTTGTGTATTTACCTCCGTATACTGCGACGGTGTCTTTAACGCGAACAGAATACGGGCAATGCACAGTGGAGCGGAGCTGGGGTCCGCTGGGTGTTGCGCAATACCTTGATATTACGCAATAGTAACGAAAAACACAAAAACACGGGAATATCAACATACAAATTAATTAACCTGAATTAACGTAAAGTTAATTTAAGCTAAGCTAGCCCAGATGCACAATGACCTTACTGGTAGACGCTTCTTTGTGGCGGGGAGAGTGGCCGCTGAGAATCGTGCCTTCTTTGTCCCGGGGGAAAAAGTGGGGCTGCTTGCAGATCAGCGCGGCTGTTTAAGCGGCGGCTGTTTCGGTCCGTTGACGCGGCTCGTTCTGGAGCGGGCGCAGGACGTGATCAATCCTCGCTGCAGAGAGGATGATCTTACTTCAGCTTAAGACGGCGTGGTCTTGAAGGGAAGTCATCGGGGAAGAAGGGAGGTTTCAGCTTCTTTCTGCCGGAATGTGCACGCAAAAGAAAAAACAACACGGGGAGGAATCGTGGAAGAGATTCGTCCCGGTGGAGTGAGAGGGCCTTGACTCAAAAAGAAAATATGGCTACTTCGGCCAGCGAAGATAGCTCTGTGACCTGACAGGGTTTGGTGAGGGTGAGGTTTTGCCGCGGGTTCCTCGTGGCTTCCGTCGCCAGCGCGATGCTGGAGTTAGGAGGCTGGTGTCTTCTATAGCCAGGACGGGGAGTCCGAGCGAAGATGGCGATTTCGTTGTGCACTGGGTTATAACCAGTCTGCCCGCTCAGCGGGAGACTGGCTGTCGGCGAATGGCGTGTCCGCCTCAGCTGTGAAAGGAGGGGGTTAGGCCGAAGGGGGCAGGGATCAGAGTTCAGGTCAGATGTTTCACTGACTCCATGCCAGACTTTGCTCTGGCTCCATGTCGGGTTTTGGAAAGGAGGACTGAGCATGTGAGGAGCTTAGCCAGCCAGTAGGTGGCCGCCAGACCCCAACATCAGTTTATACTGTTGATACAGTTTTCACTGATTATTGACTTTCGGTATTAGATAGAAATTGAATGTGTTCTGTGAAGCATATAATATAGTCGGGCCGGCGATGTCAGAGACGGCCCAAACCCCGTCGGCCTACCGGGGGAATCCCCGGTATCCCCGATGGCCAGTCCGCCCCTGCCTGTGGATACGTATGGTATGTCGAAGTAATCAGCGTACTATTCGGAAGAAAGGAAGTTGATTGACTGACTTGTACGAAGTAGTGAAGCTTCGCATGTAGTCTGCTGTCTGATTGTGAGGTCAGGCTGATCTGATATCAGCTCTTTGGCTGCAGAATCTCCTCAAAGTTCTCCTCTCAAACGGGTCTTGGAGGAGGAGTGCTCGCGCTGGCGCGGCCGCCTGTAGAGACTTCTCCTGACGAGAACGTGCAGCTCGGGGGGCCTGATCGTTCTGGCCCACAGCTAAATCTATTTGAGGGCGCTGATTGGCTAAATTGTATGTCACTCATTTATATCTTGAATCAGCAATTGGCTAAACTGCTTCATAGACCCGTCTCTTTTGGGCCAAAGCCAGTGGTGGCTGGTGGATTTATTTTTGGGTAGGGCCATCCAATCAATTTCAGCAAATAGTATAATTTAATGCAAAAAAAAAAAAAAGGTATCAAAAACGCATTAGTACTTTGCAGTTACATTGTTATCATTTATTCCAACAAGGACATCTTATTCATGCAATTCAGTATATTAATATATATAACCCCCTATAATAATCATAGGGGGTCAGGGGTTAAGGGCGTGGAGTTAGGGGTGTGGGTTCACCGTTCGCCAAACAGGGACTGACCACACGCACCAAGCAGGGAATCACCGTTCACCGGGCGTGGGGTTAGGGGTTAGAGGCGTGGAGTTAGGGGTGTGGGGTCACCGTTCACCAAGCAGGGACTGGACTAGTCGGAATGAGCATACTTATAAACGCACTGTTACAACTCCTTCATAGTGTCATATTGCTTTTCGGAGAATTATGATTATACGTTCATAGTAGATGCAAAAGTATACTTATGTACAATATATTATGTTGAACATTGTTGCTCCTGGATGGATCACAGCCAACCCAATTATGTTCAACACAGCTCCATGTCCTTGGTCATGGTGCCACAGCACTTAAAAGAATAAACTTCATAATTCTCAAAATTCTGACCCTTTGCTTTTTTATTAACAGCATTTACTTGTACTTTTACTTGCAATACTTAAGTACATTTAATATCAGAAAATTACTTTTGATGCTTAAGTACAATAAATATCAGATACTTTAAGACTTTTACTCAAGTAGTATTCTAATAGGTGACTTTTACTTTTACTGGAGTAGTTTTCCAGTAAGGTATCTTTACTTTTACTCAAGTATGGCTTTTGAGTACTTTATACACCACTGCTTTCCAAGTGTGTCGGAGATACGGAGGCCTGCAGATGGGGAGAGGTATCTTTCGGGTTGTATTACTACATGGAGCTACTCTTATCAATACTTTGTTCTTTCTCATGACTTGGGGACCCGCTCCCTACCAAGATATAAATGGCTTTTTCTAAGCAAAATAAAACACAATAATTCTTAGTTTCAGGTCATTATACACCAATGACAACATAGTTATGCATATTATATTCCATTTCTACCAATTCATCCCCGAAAATGTTACACACTGTTCCTTTAAAACAAATACAGATACAAATACAGATACTGCACTCTCTGCATATTCCTACTAGGTAGTTGTTGGTTTGTGTGAGTTGATTTGTTGTTTGGTGTCCAGACCTTTCTTTGGAAGCTTTTTTCATGTTTCACCTTGTGAGACTTTCTTCTCTGCACTTCTTTCAGGGCCATCTTGACAGGTGTATCAGTAAGTATTGCTGTTTCTTTCATCTTCTTTCTTGTTACAGGGATTTTTCTATGGGGTCAGATCAGTCTCAATAATCACAAATGCACACAGGAAGATTCACAAATGCGTACAGAACAATTCACAAATATATTCGATTTACAAATGCACGCAGAACGATTTACAAATGCACGCAGAACGATTCACAAATACATTCCAATGCACAAATAAATAAATTACGATTTATATAAATGTAAAAAGAAATCACAAATATATTTCTGCATTTGTAAGAATTTCTGTGTGGATTTTTTACATTTGTTTGTGGATTTGTATGCATTTCTTTGTGGATCGCACTGCATTTCTTTACAGATCTCTGCACAGATTTTTGAGACTCCCCTGACGTCGCTAGATTCACAAATATGCGTTTTTTCAACGTTCTCTTTTTCAACCAATCACATGAGCGCAGCTCCCCCCTCCCCTCCCCACGAAGCTGCCAGGCGTTAGACTTACGCAATTTGCGGAGGCAACGGGTCAGAACGAAGTCAGCTCAGCAAACAATGGCGTCTGGTAGTGGCGGAGCTCCCGCTTCAAGTGTAAGGAAAACATAATTAATGTACCCCCCCCCCCCCCCTTGTTGTAAGTCATGACATGTTCTCGAACCATGAATTATTCGTTTTGATAAGTTATAATGTTAACGGAGATTCTTATTTTAAACTTCTTAGTCGGTTTAATCGTGTAAGTTAGCTCCATAAGCTTAGCTAACGTTAGCTAGCTAGTGTTGTCTACAGTTTCTGCATGCTAATTTGGTTCTTCTGCAAAGTAACATCTTGGAACTAAGTTACAATTAGTGAAAATAACTGTGACTGTGTGACAGGGTCTGTCGGTTCAAGCTGAGGTAGCAGCACGGGCTTTGGTGGAATTATTAGCGAGGGAGCTGTCCGTGGTCACAACTGCATCGCAGGTGAGCAGAGAGAGCCTACCAGTCAGTGCACCAGTCAGGCTGGGATCCAGCACCCAACCTGTCTCTAACGATGATAGGGTGAGGCAGGCCATGAGAAGGTGATGCATTTAATTTACTATCTCTACATTTGGCAGTACAAGACGAAAATATAACTTTAATCCTGTACACATCCGATCTTTGAGCTCGTCCACCATTTTACAAAGTTAATGACAATATCATGGCTGGTGGTTTTACGACATTGTTCGATCATTTTTCCTGAGTCTGCGTTTCTCTATGTCCTCTTATGCTGCTATTCAAACATCAACCAGCGTACATCTACGATGGTCCTTACTGCCGCGGGCATCACTTCGTCCCATGAAGTTGCAATTTTTAACTTTCCTGGCAATAATGAATATTTTCTGAAATATTGATGTCTTGATTATGGCGAGTCAATGGCTGTAATGTTACAGAATAGCACAAGTGTATTTTATACCTTTTTATTTATCTATTAATAATTAGTTATTGAAACTAATGTACGTAAACAAAAACCATCAACTAAGCCATACATTCTGTTCATTATTCAAAAATCTTACTCTAGATTTAATAAACTATCTACCCTTACTTTCCCTTACAAATGTCTTTTGTCATTCCCACATTAGGCAGTTCCCGAGTATGTTCAGTACTGATCAGCCAAGAGGAAAAAGACGCTTCTCAGCCCCTACCCCTTGCATTGTGAAAAGGACAGACTTTCATATATATGCACTTCCAGGACCCATGGAGTCTACACCAAAGGGCTCTGACGAGTTAGAACTTGCCCATGCTGGCCTTGGCAAGAGGATGCTTAGTCTATCAGACACCTTGACACACAGTGAGGTAATCACATATACAATATTGTAGAATGCTCAACGATTAAAATTGGTAATCACATGCTGAAAATGTAACTTTGTTTTCAAGATTGTGGCAGTACTTGAGAAAGAATTTCCGAAACTGAAAACCTTAAAAGGAGGCTGGATGTTTTTCAAGGGTTCAGGTAGCATTTTTCTCAATCTCCAATTTGTTTTTCACATTCAAAGCCCCAGCAAAGTGTTTTGTGACATTCTACTATGAAATGCTATTCATATCAATCCTTACATTGTAGAGGACATACCTCTAGTTTGGTAAGATAGTAATAGTTTAGGTAAGGTAGTTATAGTTTGCCTGTGTCAAAGAGAGTTGAGATCCCAGAGAAAGGTGCCTTAATTACATGCATACAAGATCAGAGGGGAAGGTTAGGATAAGGAAGACATAAAGAATATACTCAGAAATCAATAGATAAAGTGTAACCAAACGATAAAGTTTCTGATCATGATTAATAACGAATGTTTAATGCACAGAGTGATTTAACAAATGTAAAACTGATTATAATAATGAACTGCGTTGAACTGTGTTGAGAAGTACAAAGTACGTGTTAGGACATGTTTTGGGGAAGTGAGATCATATAGGAGTTGTCCGGAAAGTGAGATCAGCAACAGATGTTTGGGCGGGGTCCGCGATGCTTCGGACTCTGACACAAGAACAAGGGGCGAAGGGAAATAAGGTTCTTTCCAAGCATATGCACTCACCCAGAGGGGTGGGGGCCCAAGACTGAAGGGAGATCTGGTACTTTTCCAAACATAAGCACACACACAAAAGGGTGGGATAAAGATCATGTGTTCAGAATAGGAGGAGGGGGGAACAGATAGCCCAAATCGACAATATAAGGAGACGTCTGCAATACGCAGGCTGGGATTTCTACACGGGAGCCGACCAAGTGCTCCGAGGAAGAAGATACGGACGATTGATCAACAGAAGTATTCGAGGACTCCGTCTCTGCTCACGAAAAGAAAAGATTACCATTCGTGGACAAAGATTGAAAGACGGAGAGTTTCCCTCTCCCCACTGCTTGACTTTACCAACTGAACAACGGAAGAACACGGCAGCCCTAGAAAGACTTTGTACTGAGCCTTGAGGACTGTTGATCGAACTCCGCTGTGCGAGCAGGAGGAATCCGAGGGTCTGGCCAGACCCTCGTTCCTAACACCTCCAAAAGAACTTTTCCATCGGACCTTTGAAATCCAGCTCCGACCGAGACGACGCGTCAACCTAACCCAATGAGTATAATCTAAGAAGAAAATTTAAATACGAATCAAGTGTAGTGACAATTTTTGTTATGTGAGCTGTAGCCTGACCCTTGCTAACAATATATATATATATAACCTGCAATAAATATCTAATCTGCATTTAAAGTAAAACTCTCAAGTGCATTCATTTGCTTAAAGTGACTAACCTAACCTGGCAATTTACCAAGAGCACGGATCCATAAGAGGAAAGCTGCCATAACCGACGCGACTGGTGGGAGCGCCCGGGGCCTGGGTGGTCCCTCGGCCGAGCGCGCACCGACCGGAGGAAGCAGGGTAGACGTCGGGAGTAACGGCAGTTAGCGGAAGCCAGGCGAGTTTCCTCGCAAGAACACCAGCTCGCCAATCTTTTAATAGAGAGCTGAGTCAGTAGGTAGCCCCGTATCGGGCCAAAGAACCCCAGGATCTAACACCTCATATCAATGTATATATGGTTACAAGGTTTTGAAGGACACTTGTTTTGTTCCTCTTTCCATTTTAAAATAGGTGGCAGCGGACGTCGCAAGCTGTCTATAATTCCAACTGACTCTGAGGGGTACTCCACAAGGCTCCTTAAAGCAGCGTCCAACAATGGCAAAAACATAGTGTTCTTGATTCCACTATAGGAGCATCTTTCCACTGAACCACTTCCGTTTAGTTCAGCAGAGTTCGCAAAGATGCCGCAGTCAAACTGCATTACATGTGGCAATCAAATGCCTTTACAGCTGTTGCCGTTACATGTGAAAGGATGCAATGCCACGTTGACTGTAAGCTGTTCTTACATTTCTTTAATTTGACAAATAAATATGTAATATTTGAGCAAATGACAGTTTCAAATTCTATAGCACCTAGCTCTCTCTTTTTGTCCTTTTAAGGAGATTGAATCTAGGACGCCTCTTGTCGAAGATTGCCATCTTATTGAGCAGCCAGTCCCACCTACCACAGGAATCCTTAGAGGTAATTGATGTGTTTTTTTAATGTAACCTTGCAATTCATTAATAAAGCGTTGTTCTTTTTTCACCAAGGGAAGCAAGGTTGCAGATATTTCAGTACATCATGACATGGTGCTTGCAGGAGTGTGAAGGGGCAGATTATAACATCTCAACAAATTTACTGTTTGTATTGGGACACGCGTGTGCACTCATTTTTTATTATATATACTGTATTTAGCAATTGTCACATGTTTACAAGAGGTTCATTAACCATGACACTTATCTCATTGAAATGTAATTGGTTGTGTTGGCTTTTTTGTTGTAGGTTTGCCCAATCTGTCTTGAATCATTCCCATTTGCTGTCCTCCCATCTCATGCAAGCACATGTGGTGACCAGTAAGAATTTTTGACTAACTCACGTTTATGTTCTGATTGAGGAGGAGAACATGTATAGAGCATCTGGCATACTTTTGTATGATGTAGAGAGACTGTATAAAGGAAGAAATATATGAAAAATAACCACCACTCTTGATTTGTCCGTTTCCCGTTCTTGTGAGTGAAATGTTTTTTCGTCTGTCCTAAGAGTGGACAATGCTTTCTACACTGTAGCAGCCAGTCCGACAAGGAGAGAGGAATTGCCAGGACCTTCGGTTCCACGATTAACAGCAGGTGATTTATTCAGTCTTTACTGGTGTAGGATCATTTGAAATGGGAAAACTTTGTCTGTAAATGGTTTAGTGACTACTCACAAACACTGTAACAAAACAAAGATCCCCAAAAGAAATGTTGCTACAAGATGTTTGATCCAGTAAATTCAAAAGCAACATTGATTTCAAGTACCTACCGTTAGTATACTGCAGGGCTTCCAAAATGTCACTGTCGAGACAAACAAATCAGACTGATTCTGGGATGGCAGCTGATATGACTAGATAGTTTAGAAGTTCCTTTGCACCAACCCTTTTTCTTTTTTTCAGCATGGGCGAATGAAGTAGACCCCCGGAAAGCATGTCAGTTGTTTAGAGAAGAACTCCTGGACCGTCACTCGGAATGTCCACGGCTCCTTCTCTCACTTGACTTGTTTCATGAAGAAGAAGAACAGGACAGTTCAATCATTTCATTCTATAAGAGGAATGATGTTAACTGGGCAAGTCCATTCAGGTGCAGGCTGAGAGGTATTACCAAACAGTGTAACTGAATAGTTAGCAACTTTAAAAAAAGAATTAGCATAATGTGGATTTCTTGCATGTTTCCTTTTCCACAGAATACAGAAATTGTTGCATTCTTAGTGGAATCTCAAAAGAATGTAGCGCAATGCTTTGTCTGGTATATCGCTTGTCATCTGGTTGCTTGTAGTCTTCATCTGTGGTCATCTTTATTTTCAAGGTGATGCAGCAGTCGGTGACGGTGTCAACCGACATGTTTTGTCAATGGCCATGTAGAAACTTAAGACTGGCTTCAGTATAAATTTCGGTGAGTGTGTGTGTATGTGTACGCATATGTGTACAAAGAGAGAAACAGCTGGTCTGTCACCCATTATCTTTTCACAGAAAAATATGTTTAATTGGACCTGTCAAACATTTATTGGACAGTGTTGAGATATATATCTCGACAGTGTTGAGATATATATCTCAACACTGTCCATAGCAAGAACCTGAATGTTTATTGACATGTAAACACTTATTTAAATACACCCTTTGTCAATGCTCAATCTAAATAAACCTCCTTTTTTTAAATTAAGGCTCTGCTGCTCGTACAAGCCTTTTTGAAGGCGAAAAAGAACATCTGGTTCCCTCTGCAGCCGCTGTGCTTCGGGAAAGCAACCTCTTTGAGATGGCGGGTCGAATGATAGGCCATTCCTTCCTGCATGGTGCTTTCTATTTCTCAGGACTCAGTTTGACTGTGGTGACCCTGTTGACTGGCGGGAGCACAGACACTGCAGTATCAACTCTGACCCTTCGGGACTGTCCTGATCTTGACCATCGTGTAATAATTGGATTCGTGAGTAATGTAGTTAAAAGTTTGCATGCCCAACACCAATGCACCACAATGCTACATGTGTATGTTATCTGATGCAAGATCTGATTTCCAAAGCTATTTTGTCCCTGTGTTTTTTTTCCAGATGTTGACAATTTCTACCTTTTGCCTTTTTTGTTGATTGCCCAGAAATAACTGCATGCAATTACTAAATTCTTAATTCATTTTGTGAATGTGTGCTTTGTTTAGCTTAAGAATGCAGAACTTACTGCAGAAGAAACCACCAGTGTGGCTGATCTTTGCCTGTCCTGGGATCTCCCTGTGCCAACCTCCACCAATCACGACTGGCTGTTCCAAGAACTGCTTTCACATGCAGTAATCATTTTATAAATGATCTTATTGAAACAATATAATTGTGACATGAGTCTAAACAATTAAGTGGTCAGCTGTGTAAGGGTCAATGACATGACATGCATATTTTTGTGTCCGAGTCCACTATTTCCTTTTAAAATAATTTTATCAATTTCGTGACTTATATCATTTCATTCTATAAAACCTATCCAGTTTTGATACATTTTCAGTACAATTGTATTATGTTTCTGTTTAAATGTAAAGTCAAAAGTTAAATATACTAAATAGTTGGCCAAGAGAACGCAATTATGATAAATTATTGTATATATCAAACACAACCACAAAATATGATGTGTTAGACACAGTACACACTCTAAGGGATACTTGTCAAAAATTTCTGTTTGAATAAATATGTGGTTGCGCCACCTGATATTTTTTAGCCTGTGAAGTTAAAAAATACTGTTAAAAGTTGGTTCACAACTTAGACTTGTTTCACCACATTTTTTCAGACACAAAAATATGCATTACATCCATTTTGAAGATAATTTTTTTAATTACCTTTTTAGAAGCCTTATTCGTCAATGACCCGTAAGCATCTGCGGTGCCTTCTGTTGAAGTAGTGCCTCATTGTAAATCTTGCCTTCTGTCTCGGGTTGCAAAATTCCGGGAATATTCAAAGCAGGAATTAACAGGAATTAACGGGAATAAACTGGAAATTGTATGGGTAATTTATACTTTCTGCGGTCCAAGGTCATTGATGACTGCTTTCAACTCATCAGCAATGTAGAGGCCTGTGTGTCTGTTGTCCTTTGTGTTTGTGCTCTTAAAGAAGACTGGTCGAGGGGTGGAGACGATGTAGTTGATAATTCCTTGTCCCCGGACATTCGACCAACCATCAGAGATGACTGCAATGCAGTCTGCTTTATCAATGGTTTGCTTGACCTTTGCTTGCACTCTGTTGAACTCTCCATCCAGCAAATGAGTAGATAAAGCATGTCTGGTGGGAGGTGTGTATGCTGGGCGAAGAACATTCAGAAATCTCTTCCAATAGACATTGGCTGTGAGCATCAGAGGTGAGCCAGTTGCATACACTGCTCGAGAAAAACATTCATCAGCATTTCTCTGGCTAGGTTCATCCATTGAGTCAAAATATCCTTTTATTACAGAACGACCAGGAGCTGTTGAGAGGGTTTCTGATGAAGCTGAATCATTTTCACTTCGAATGGAAGCAGAGGAAGTGGAACTCTTGTCTGGGGTTACTTGATTTGAGCCCTTAGGAAACTTGGGCAATTTACTATGTGCTTCTGCATCTTTGTGGCATTCTTCACATAGCTCTTTGCACAGTATTTTCACATGTACACAGCCTTTCCTTGTACATTGGCTGGGGTGAAATGTCTCCACACATGAGACTGTGCACGTGGCATTGTTCTGTAGAATAAAATGATAAAAAAGCTTGTAAAAAACACTAATGCAATGCCAGAGATATATATAGTTAGCTAAACAATTGGAATGGTCTTTAAAAAGATTTGACAATTGATGGATAAATGAATAGAAATAGGCTAGATGAACAGATGAACAACCCTCAATTAGCATGCTAATATATTTCCCCCAGTAGTATCATCACAACTTACCTGACTAGTCCTTGGGCTCAAATGCAGTAGTGTGGCCTCAATAGCCCTGCTGCAGTGTGCTGGGGGATTATCTGTGCATGTGACTGAAGAGTGCACTGTGCATGTGATGGAAGAATGCACAGTGCAGGGTTGAAATTCAAAGTGCAGAGTGTGCTGCATTACATACATCTTTAAAATATAGTTTTGAGTGACTTTTTTATTGCTCAGCGGTAAAAACTTTTTTTCAAAATTCCCAAAATTCCCGAGCTAAACTTCCCATGGAAATTTTCCGGAAATTTACCGGAAATTTTCCGCCCCTTTGCAACCCTACTTCTGTCCTATCAATTCTGTTTGCAGGTTCTTAAACGTGTTAAGCAGCCTATTAAACAGATCCGCAAAGGTCTCAAAGAAACGGGAATCTGGCCGCTTCTTTCAGACAGGCCAGATGTGCATCCCATCATTTTTCCAAGGGAGTCGCATGAAGAGCTTTACCCACATGTAAGCTGCCTTGTGTCTTTATATTATTCCTGAGATTTGTTTGCAAATACTTTCATGTAATTGAATTTGTTTAGGTTTCTGTTACCAATGTAAAAACAATGTTGTATAATATTTATACAACATTGCCACATCTAACAAGTTTTAATCTTAGCATGATACACACTTGTATTGGATCCCCTGTAGGCTGTGATCCAGAACATCCACTGGCTACAACCGAAATGTGACAGTGACGAGGAAGAGGACGACCCTGTTCCATTGGATAAAGTCAGTCTCGTCACTGGATTTTTGAGGAAGTTCATAGAGGAAGGTAACACTTGTCTTATCCTCTCTACATATTTATTGCATCTCTTCTCTCTATTTGCACCTACTTGTTTGGGTGTTGGTAAGAATGAACAAAAAAGGAAGAGATGGCAGTTCTGATGCAAAATCTGCATATAATTCTATGCATGGTGTATATGATATTTTGGCAAGTTTTAGTGGCTCAAATTTCAATTAAATGCATTTGAGGTGTCTCATGCATAACATTTTCTCTTCCATAGCATCACCGGAGGTGCTCCGTGACCTCATGAAGTTCTGGGTTGGGTGGGAGCTGCTGACAAGAAACCTCATCGTTGAGGTGGTAACCTCAACTTACCCGGTTTCTCTCACCTGCTTCTTCAAATTGAAGCTCCCCAGCCACTACCAGACCTATAAGATGTTCCACCAGGACATGATGATGGCCATCAGTTCCATCAGTTCTGGTTTTGGGCTTGTGTAGATGAAAATATCAATAATTCTAACTTAATATTGTATTCATTTTAAAGTATCAACTGACCTACATGGAGGGAGTCCATAAGATTATGAAATTCACTTTAAAAGTAAGTTTTTGCTTTAAAATGTTCACGGCCAGTACGTTTCTGTGAAAATTCAAATGTTCTTGTTTGTGAAGGTTCGTTAAAAGGAATCTTAAGGATACATTTTAAGTTTAAAGTTTCCAAAATTAGGTTTAACTCACCGTTGATTGTGTACGCTTTTTCCTGCAATGAAGCTGTTAATGTCAGTTCCACGAACTGAGAACATTAACTCTGCTACTCCCACATTTTCTCCTCCATGATCTCCTCTCACTCTGCAAATATTATAATATAATTTTGTGAATTTAAATATACCTCATCGGGCAAATAAGTATGCACAATTGAAATCCATGTTGTTCAAGCATCACAAACACAGAAGGGGTTCAATTCCTGTTTTTGAACTGAAGCTATTTGAGGGAAGCATCTTAATGTTAAGGATAGGTCAACAATCACACAAAGTATAACATTGAAATAACATGAATACCTCAGAGGAAACCCATGCTCATTAACAGCTTCATTGAAGAAGACCAAGTGAGTGTCAGACCGGTTGTTGTCTGCTATCTTCAGGTACATAATCTGCAAGTACAGGAAGAACAACATATTAGAACTTGAATCAGTTTTCCTCGAGACATACATCAAACTATAATGTTCTTTCAGGGGCAAAACAATCAATGCCCAAATGACATGTACAACATTAAGAAAACAACTAATTACTAGAGAATCATTCAATATAATGATATCTCATGACAGCTCAGACAAGTCTTACGACATGGACAATTAAGTCAAAGCTCACTGAAAAGGATAGATGGACACTTTGAAAGTAAAGTTGTTAAATGTTAAAATCACAGCCTCAAGGTTAACATAGGATGGGTGGGATAGGCAGTGCTGTCATCCAGTTTACAAAAAAAATACAATTACCTCAAATGTGAGGAAAGCAAGAGGACATTTTTCAATGAGGGCAAATTATATATTTTACCAAAAGCTCGCCATCTGTTTGTACAGAATATAAAATGAAGCTTATAAAGGAGAAAAACCTTTATAAGCCTCCGTGCTTACAACAGGGATGTTCAGCAACACTTTGCAGCTGTTGGTACTTGACAATTATAAGTCTTACCTTTCTTGAATAGCCGTCTATTCCCCCAAAGATAACAAAGTTGTACCTAGGCCAAAACAAATTAGACAAGAAGTAACTCCTAAACACAATAAAAAAACATCTCTAGCAGCATAGGTCTCACAAAATAATATTTGTGAGAATGGGAACACTACAAAATCAGTTTATGAAGTTCAATGTGATCTTGTATCATGGTTGCTATGTTAATAATATAATACAATACACAAAATACAAGATATACAACACTAGACATTATTTTAAAATCACTAGAATCAACAATGTACATACAGATAGCATGCAGACATACCTGATAAGCTTATGATTGGTGTCAATGTGCACCATGTACTTTGGGTAAGGAACAGAGTATGTTCTCCTCACCACACATCCCAATCGGCTCATCCTTGCAAGCACACCAACACTGTCCACACGATGCATAGATGCATAGACTCTGTCCAATTGCACTTTGTGTCCCTTTGCAAGTAGAGCACCTCAGACTAGACTGTAGCCAGCATCTGGCATTGTGCCTTTAATTTCTGTGACCAATGAATCCAGTTGATCGTCACTGCAGCCACTATATTGACCAGACATGTATATATTATTTTCGGCCATCCGTCTAAATAGAGTTGCTCTTGACACACCAAGGAGTTTGGCAATGCAATTTGATGGCAGCCCAAGTTCAACAAGATGTGTGAGAGTCTCTAATGACACAGTCAATCGTGGACGCCCACGTCCAGAACATCTTTGCAACTCCAGAGTTACAAATGTCTGTCCATTCTCTCTCTCCTGCTGGATAAGAGTATTTATGGTTGAAAGAGCAGACAATATATTCTCTCCTACATCCACCATTTCATGTAGAGCACTTAATAAAACTAAATCCTGACGGCATGCAAACTGTAGCCCTTCAATGTCAAGAGGTTGCCTCTCCAAGATGTGTACCAGTCTGTCATGCAATCTCTGAAGGATGTCCTGCCTCAGTGATTCCTAGGGGATAGATAAATAAAACATGACAAAAATGGATCAGAAAAATGTGTGTTAACTGCTCCCAAAATGACAGCACTCAAAATGACAACTTCAAAATATTTTAAAAGGCTAATTTATTCACTCCAACGTTAATGATAACTTAATCTTAGCCATCTCTACTGGCTAAAATCAGCTAACGTTCGAATCAAAAGGTTAGTTGATGGGGTAGATGTGAGGGTTTTAAGTTTTATTTCATGCATTAAGTGTCTGTGAGATGGGGTTTGGGGAATGTGCTGGAGTGGGGGTGGTGTGAAAGTGGCAGGGAGAGGTGTGAAGTTTAGGACAATGGGGCATAGGCCCAGGTGGAGCTTGTTGGACTTCAGCCAATCAGTGAGCTGATCGATGAGCTGAGGAATGCAACTTTGAGGGGACAAAGGGTTTGAAACTCTGGGGGGTTTTGAGATCTTCTGCTGGCCACCGAGAAGGCAGACCAGCCTTCTGGGTGGCTCGGATTGGATCTCACATTTGATTTTATATATAGGTTTGTTTTGTTAATGATTGTGTGATTCGGTTTGTAACTGTTTGTATCTGTTTTTATGCTTCTTGGATAATAAATCCATTTGACTTTTACTTTAACCTGCTGTTGTGTTTTGGAGGCGATTGAGACAGCATGGCTGCAAGGGGGGGGGGGGGCGATTTCGCCCTGTGTCCAGAAGTTGTGGCCTTAACATAGATGTTCAAGACAATCAATCTTTGAACTCAGTAACACAATCTAGTTGTCTTTTTTACTTATGGTTTAATATTAAATTCATGTATTAATTAATATTGTAGCGACCCTTGGTCAGGAAAGCTACGAGACGTTATATTACTTGTGGGCCGTAGCCTACGCCAAATAAACAGTCAACACTGTGGACACGTCATTGCAGGGTAAAGACAGGTGTAATTAATAACATCAATTAAGGCCCTGGTCCACTTTATTTGGTGTGTAAATATTGGCTCACTGGAATGACAGTGACACTCTAAATAAAATAGGACCATAATTATTTTCGCCAATGACACCGGTGTTTACCCTGCTATGGCATGAGAAAATGGCTGCTCGGAAAAGGGCCTATTTACAAGCAACTGAAGCAACAATCCCAATCACTTCAATTCAATGTTGTCATTGATTAAAGCTAAGGTTGGCAATCTTCTGTAGAAAGAAAAATGGTTATATTTGTTGAAATTCTCATTACATCCCGACAGCAACCAATAAATCAGATGCTCTTACAAAGAAAGCCCAGCCAGCCAATAAGTTCATTCAGCCCCAATGAATGATTGTTTCTTTGGGGGGGATGGGGCTCTAGAGGGTGGCCTAAGTGACGGGCTGTTAGTGTCCCTAGAATTAACAACTTTTGGGGCTATTGCTTCTGGGCTGTTCAGTTTTCGGTCTGATCCCTTTTAAAATGTAGCGTACTCTTGGTTGTTTTTCAACATTACCGTACTAACCTTAGTTTTGATGTTTAAGTTGTCTACCAGGACTTGATGATTTATGGAAGACAAGTTTAAATGGGCACTCCATTGATTCTGCATGTCAAAATCAGTTTGCTAGTCAAGAGCAAGTCGTATTTCACGTCTGAGCTAGCTGCTGTTCCACTAACCTCTATCACTCAATGCAATCTCTGATTGAGTATGAGTTTGATTGTTGTTGTTTTTTCTGAAGAAGTACATTTTGTTCCTTGGGTTTACTAACCAAATTCTAAGAAAAAGACGGGACAGTGTGTAAAACACTAGTTACAGGGGGCTGGCGGTGCGTCTAATGGAGCAACAGAAGGTTTGCTGATCCCATGAGGAGTTGTGGCAGTTGCGGCGCTGGGCTTTGTGCTGGCTGTTTCTCAATTGCTACAGCTGAAGGTGCGTCTCCCAGAGCTGCCGTAAGCTCTTCTCCCAGCGATGTAGTTTCCTGGGTGTCGTACACAGACCGTACAGCCCAGGTTCTAGTAAAAAAAAACACACAGATGGCAAACATAGACTATAGGCCGACGCCTCAGTCGGAACATGTGGAACAGAACATGAAGCTGTGTGGCTCTGAAGGTGATACGTAAAGTCCATTTCATGTAACCTAATATTGCAAATCACAAATTTGCCTCATGGGAGGAAATAACCCTGACTTGTCATTAGGTTTATGGCAAGTTGGGCTCAGAGACTACAGCTCTATAATAGAACAAATAAAGAAACAATGGGTGTTTACCAGGAAGGACATTGTCTTGAGCTTGAAGCCATGCTGCTGTTTGTGGAAGTGCAATACCACATCACTGGAGTGTCCCTTTAAATCAAACAAGATCGTCAATAAAAGCCATGGGGTTCATGGGGTTTGGATGTTTTCTGAAGAATTATGACTTTTCTACAGGACTTGATTGACTTGTGTGTAATTGATATTCAGTGTCTGAGTATACCTATTTACACTCAGTCTGCCGCCATTTAGCCTTTACAATTTCAGTCGTGCTTGATTATGTGTTACTGTGACAGCATGTCCTTCTCTTGTTGCTGAACAAGATGCACACATATACGTGCACCCAAAGACAAAACTGCAAAACAGGCATGCTGTGTAATATTTCACAGAATGTACTATTACACACCGTTGCCTCTATTGATAAATGGGCCTTGTCTGCTTTGCCTTTTTCAGCCATTAGTTAGAACAAGCGGAGGTGTTCTTGTTGTTGTTAATTGGATCTGTCTCTGACTTATGTATCATCAAATGATTGTCAAGTGCATGTTATGAAGTGCCTTTGCTTGAAGTAAACCACAGAAGAGCCATTTAGCACAATGCTGAACTCCACAGCAGCCCTCAAGTCTCCTCACCTTCAATTCCTCGGACAAATCAACATTTTTGTGATGGGAAAATGGCACATTATGCTTCTCTTAAGGCAGCAGGGTTAGATAGCTCAACTTATTCCATTCCCTGGGATTTACAGTTTTCCTGGTTTTCCTGGAAAACCAGTGAAGATGATGGCGGGGGTGACTGTGGAAGTCAGAAAGATACTGATGTGCTGAATTAATGTTGTGTTTAATATACTGTATAACAATGAGGTGAAGCACCATAAATAGAGGAATGAGAAGTAATTTCCTAATGTCCACTGGATACGACAGCATGACATACAGACCACGTTATGATCTACTGGAGCAGCACGCCTTTCTAAAGCCTGAAATTCACTGTCAATGAATATCAATGCCTACATTTATTAGCAATTGACTTTGAATGAAAATTTGATTGTGCATTTCAGTTGTTACTGAGTTTTACTGTGTCTGTAAATAAGTAGTGAGAAAGACAGAGAGAGAAGCAGAAAGCATGAGAGAGTTTTGCTGCAATTATATGTCTTTCTTTTCGTCCTCTTTTGAGTTTGGCAAAGAATAAAACTGCATCACAGCCAACATCTGGAGGGAGTGACACTGAGAGCTCAGTCTGCTGCATCTCAGCTGGTAAAACCTCCATTCAGTCTCTTCCTGCGTTGTGTAATTGCCATCAGTGTGTTTTAATGCAGCTGAATTCACCATTTAGTTGTTCTCTGTGTATCAGTTGCCAGACAGCGGAATAAGTTGACACCAGTTTCATCATGACTCTTAAACATTACTTGTTACCAGTCTGCCTGTATCATTATTTTATGTTTCTATGTTATTATTCAGTGTGCATGCTAGGAACAAGGCTGAAAGAACACTGACTATAATGCCAGAGGCTTCTTCTTCTTCATCTCCTTCTGACGTCACATTTGTTGCTGCACTACTACTTTTCGTGGCTACAAGTGGCCGAAATGAGTTTCCTTCGTAGGGTGGCCGGGCTCAGCCTTAGAGATAGGATGAGGACATCAGGATAGGGTAGGTCATCAGGAGGGAACTTGGAGTCGAGCCGCTACTCCTTCACGTGAACAGAGCTCAAAACCTCACCTCTTCAGGGCCATACCGCCTTCTAACATATAAAAATGCTTACAAGTTTAGACCCCACGCTGCTGGAAACCCAGGCCGTACTGCTGGGCCCGCTGTAGGGAAGAGAGGCAAGAGAGAACCAGAACCAGGACTGAGAGAGGCAGACTGCCAGACCCTGGTGCAGTAAAACAAGAGGCTTTCTAAAGGAACGCAGGTGCTCAGACACACTACTGCTTTCATCCACAGGGTTCACACATGAACACAAACGCTCTTGAACACATACTAACTATCACGTTAGTTTCACACATAATCATGTGTATGGGCCACACATTCTCACCTCAAAGGGTCAAATGACTTCACACTATGATGCTCTACGTGCCACTCTAGCTTCAGGTTTATGTATGTGCCTGGTGCCTCGCTAAAGAATGACTCGATGAGCCAGTGTCTGAGGGATTAGTATGGATGAAAGGCTCAGAGTGGAGTGGATCACATCACAGCTAGAGTGCAGAGGAGCTTTACAATATCTGAAAGAAATATCTTAAACTGGCTCCCATACCCACAATTTTCACTCTTTACACACAATTTCAGTTAAAATGTCGGACAAAAACTCCAAGCAACTGCCCCAAGACAGCAAACAATACCAGCCTTCAAAGCATCTCTGTTCCTCACATTTTCACATCTGAGTCTTTTCTCTCTGGTGATCATGATATTTTTTTCGCAACTCACGATTTTTGACTGGCAACCAGAGTTTGACAATCAACTGTCCTGCACTGACTCAGTGTTTGGATCATTTAAGCTTCTCATTTAAAAAAAGACTGGATTGCAGTTCAGTAAAGGTGACTGGATGGTAAAAGTACCCTTTCTGTGCTTTATAATTGAACATAAATGAAACTGGAAGCTAATCTCACATTATTTTGGACATGTAATTGGGTCACACCAAAAGCCTGATGGAATTTCATTTAGCACTTATCCATGGGGAATGTCTGTCAGCCCAAAGGCCTTTTTCATCAACTGTCTCATATAATAGGCTAAATGGTCCAAAGATGAAAATCTGCAATGGTGCTTTGAGTCAAGGGCATAATACTGTGCACATTTAACCATCCACAGGGCTTTGAAGGTCAGCTTCAAGGTACAGTGTATTATGGTAATGAGGTTGGCTCTACATTGTGAGAATGTAAAACAGTGATTTAATTTGCCCTGACAGTTCGATTGTGTCCTGTTCCTCTCTTTCCTAGCCTTGGCTCTGTGCTGGCAGCCTCGTGTTTGCTTCAGCCCTGTTTCTATGCAAAGGTCAGCCTGCCTCTCACGCTGAGCATGTTTATGGAGGAACAGGACACCGTCTACAGCACACGTGTCAAACTCAAGGCCCGCGGGCCGAATCCGGCCCGCCACGTCATTTTATGTGGGCCGCGAATCCCCCAGCAAAAACAAAAAAAATAAAAAAAATTTTGAAAAATAATTAAAAGTCAGACTTGAAAATAAAAGTATCCTCATGTTTGAAATTATGAGATAGAAAGTTGAAATTATGAGATAGCATGTTGTCTGTGTACCGCCATTAAAACTATCACAACAGGTGGACAGGAGAGGAAACAGCCCGTAAAGAGGTTTGAACGATTGAAAAAGATCGACAAATAATCCCAAAATGTCCACGAAGAGAAAAATTGATGCAGAGGGAAGAAAATGCAATGAAAGATGGGAAAGTGAATACATGTTTGTGCTTCAAGGAGAAAAACGGGTCTGTCTTCTGTGTTATGAGGCGTGTCGGTGATGAAGGATACAATTCACGTCGGCATTTTGACACCAAACACGGAGCTAAATTTAGCCTCCAAGAAAAACATCAAATTGTCCAAGAATTAAAAGGCAGAATGCAATCACAGCAGAATATATTTACACAGCTACAGCCCAGTGCATGCTAAAGGTATGTGAGCAGTGCTCCGACCAGATACAGACTTTTACAAATGTCAGTTTGTGAAGAAACACCATCGCAGACCGAGTTCATGAACTAGCAGCAATCTGACAACACAGCAGCTAAGAGACGAGCAGGTACTTGTGTTTTTAATTGGAGATAAAACTTAGCTTAATTTCAGGAGCAGGACCACACCTCAGCCACTCGCCCACTTCCGGCCACACTCCTATAACTACCTACCCACTCTAAGCCTCGGCACACTCGCGTGTTCTGCACTCGCAACCGGAGCTCCACGGCAACCGGAGCTCCACGCAGAGGACGCCGCCAACCGCCATCGAGAGGGTCCGGGCAGCCAAACCCGCGATCTCCACCTCGCCGACCAGCTGCATCCACCCGCCAGGATCCGTGAGTCCGTGAGTCCGTAAGGGGGCACATTGGGATTTGGCCTCTGAGTGTCTCCTGATTGCTTTCATTCACTTCACCTGTGTTCAATCACCTGCCCCTGGCTTGTACGGCATTCAGGCAGAGGTGGAAATAAAGGGAAAGGGACATTTCATTAAAATAGAAGATGAAGGTTGAGAAATCTACTGCAACAAGCTCTTTGACATTTTGGATTTTTCAGATCAATATCAATTTCCTCTCTGTGTGTGCAGTACTGAGATTTGTAGGTCGAGGACAAGTTTAGCATAGCTTAGCCCAAAGACTTGAGGCGAGGGGGACACTGTAGGGAAAAATACATAATCACGCTTTAACAGATGAGGCTCACCATATTCTTTCTTATATTTCATCAAATCTAATGTGCTCAATTTTAGCAGCAGCGCTCATGATTCTTAATAACTCCTAATTAAAATTTCATACGAACATTAACATCCACTGCTTTTGTGTTTCAACAAGTGCAGGCTTTAGCCTCTCCACACACACACTGAAGATACCGTTAGGGACTCTATACAAACAGCTAATGAAACAGCTATTGAATGACATGCTAACATGCTAACATGCTAACATGCTGACTGATTTTGTGTTTTTATCTGAACTAGACTTGAGAATATTTTAGTTTCAGGCTCATGGACAACATCATGCGGTCCTGCACCACAAGGCTCAGGGACAGCTTCATCAGGTCCTGCACCACAAGGCTCGGGGACAGCTTCATCAGGTCCTGCACCACAAGGCTCGGGGACAGCTTCATCAGGTCCTGCACCACAAGGCTCGGGGACAGCTTCATCAGGTCCTGCACCACAAGGCTCGGGGACAGCTTCATCAGGTCCTGCACCACAAGGCTCGGGGACAGCTTCATCAGGTCCTGCACCACAAGGCTCGGGGACAACTTCATCAGGTCCTGCACCACAAGGCTCGGGGACAGCTTCATCAGGTCCTGCACCACAAGGCTCGGGGGACAGCTTCATCAGGTCCTGCACCACAAGGCTCGGGGACAGCTTCATCAGGTCCTGCACCACAAGGCTCGGGGACAGCTTCATTCTTTCCTGCACCACCAGACTCACTGACAACTTCATCCGATTCTGCACCACCTGGTTCAGGCTCTAGAGCTCTGAGCACCATTTACCACTTTACTCACAGTGCAGTGGTTCACTTAATGTTCACAGTACTTCTAACACCTGTTTATACCTGCACACACCACAGTTTACATATATAATTAATTACGGGTTCTCTAGGCCAATCATGGTCTGACTCCGGCTCTGTTCTTAACACACTGACATGAAATAGGTGTCTTACCGTGTTCATGGAAAGAAAATGAATGAGAGTATATCCCAAAATGTTGAACTAAGAGAGCTAAATGATTGGGGGGGTTTGAACCAGCAACACCCTCTACATCATGGCCAGGTGATGGCCAGGTGAGAAGACAGCTGGAGAGACTCCACCAAGGCAAGGCTGCGGGACCTGATGGCATCAGCCCCAGGGTCCTGAAGACCTGCGCCATCCAGCTGTCTAATGTCCTGCAACACCTCACTGGACCCTCTGCAATTTGCATACCAGCCTCATGTGGGGGTGGACGACGCCATCATCTACCTGCTGCAACGAGCTCAGTCGCACCTGGATGGATCCGGTGGCTCTGTGAGAATCACTTCCTTTGATTTCTCCAGTGCATTCAAAACCATCCAACCAGTGCTGCTGAGTGAGAAGCTGCGGGTGGTGGGGGTGAATGCGTCCACCGTCTCCTGGATCACTGACTACCTCACAGGCAGACCACAGTTTGTCCGACTGGGCCGTGTGCTGTCTGATACGGTGGTCAGTGATGTTGGAGCCCCACAGGGAACTGTTTCTGTCTCCCTTCCTGTTCACCTTGTACACCACTGCAGCAAGATGTTGGAGATGTTCTACCAGTCTGTTGTGGCCAGTGCACTGTACTTCGCCGTAGTCTGGGGGAGCAGCATTGGAGCCGGAGACACCAACAGACTGAACAAACTGGTTAAGAAGGCCGGCTCCATCATTGGCTGCAAACAAGACAATCTGGAAGAGGTGGTGGAGAGGAGGTCACTGAAGAAACTATTATCCATACTGGATAACCCGGACCACCCTCTCCACCACCTCCTGCAGGGACAGCGGAGCACTTTCTCCAACAGACTGATCCAGCTCCGCTGTCACAAGGACAGATACAGAAAAACATTCCTGCCCTCTGCTATTAGACTTTATAATAAAACACCTCGGGTCTGATCATCGTCCTTCACATGACTACAACAACGCTACACGGTTGTTGCTTGTTGTTGGTGATCCTGGCTCTACTGTCCACACTATAAACCCAAATTTATTTCAAATTAAACTTTTCAGTAGTCATTACTTATACTTGCGTGTTTTGTAAAACAACTGTGTCATTACTAAATCTATTTAGTAGTTTGCACTAATCAACTGAAATATTGAGTGCACTGATCATGTTTAGCAGAGATAACTTGGTAGGTTACGTTTCTGTAAGGGGGGGGGGGGGGGAGGGGCCCGTTTGAATTTCACTCGATGAAGCATTAGTGCCGTGTGCAGCACAGTGACGAGCCCAGAGGAGTCAGCTCGTCCTGCGTCTGAGCGCGACACCTATCCTGGCTTTGACGGAGCTGCAGGACTTGTGCAACAACTTTGAACCTAGTGGAATGGTGAGTGTGTAACTCACCATATTGACTGTAACGTTAGATATCATTCTGGGAGCATTTATTTCAACAAGTAAGCTAAACGCTAACGTTAGCATGCTAACGATTTTCTGTGGGTCGTTTATAACTTTAACACATGTTTGCATGTGCTGTGTATTAAACTAGCTGACGATAACGTTACGTTAGCTTTTCAAAATGGTGCTTGGTTAGGTTGCACAGGAGTTATTTATTGCATTTATAGCAGTAACTTAGCTAGCTTCTCAAGGCAGGAGGTGTCAAAGAGAGTTGAGATCACAGAGAAAGCTGCCTTAATTACATGCATACAAGATCAGAGGGGAAGGTTAGGATAAGAAAGACATAAAGAATATACTCAGAAATCAATAGTTAAAGTGTAACCAAACGATAAAGTTTCTGATCATGATTAATAACGAATGTTTAATACATAGAGTGATTTAACAAATGTAAAACTGATTATAATGATGAACTGCGTTGAACTGTGTTGAGAAGTAAAAAGTGTACGTGTTAGGACATGTTTTGGTTTGAAGTGAGATCATATAGGAGTTGTCCAGAAAGTGAGATCAGCAACAGATGTTGGGGCGGAGGTCCGCGATGCTTCGGACTCTGTTGCAAGAACAAGGGGCGAAGGGAAATAAGGTTCTTTCCAAGCATACGCACTCACCCAGAGGGGTGGGGGCCCAAGACTGAAGGGAGATCTGGTACTTTTCCAAACATAAGCACACACACAAAAGGGTGGGATAAAGATCATGTGTTCAGAATAGGAGGAGGGGGGAACAGATAGCCCAAATCGACAATATAAGGAGACGTCTGCAATACGCAGGCTGGGATTTCTACACGGGAGCCGACCAAGTGCTCAGAGGAAGAAGATACGGACGATTGCGCAACAGAAGTATTCGAGGACTCCGTCTCTGCTCACGAAAAGAAAAGATAGCCTTTCGTGGACAAAGATTGAAAGACGGAGAGTTTCCCTCTCCCCACTGCTTGACTTTACCAACTGAACAACGGATGAACACGGCAGCCCTAAGAAAGACTTTGTACTGAGCCTTGAGGACTGCTGATCGAACTCCGCTGTGAGAGCAGGAGGAATCCGAGGGTCTGGCCAGAGCGCGCACCGACCGGAGGAAGCAGGGTAGACGTCGGGAGTAACGGCAGTTAGCGGAAGCCAGGCGAGTTTCCTCGCAAGAACACCAGCTCGGAAATCTTTTAATAGAGAGCTGAGTCAGTAGGTAGCCCCGTATCGGGCCAAAGAACCCCAGGATCTAACATTAGTTGGTTATTAGCAGAGGCTGGGTAACGTTTTGCAGTGGAGTTAATGTTACTGGAACTGGGTTGTTGAACTGAAAGTTGAGCCAATAGTTGTTTTCACAGGTTCTTGTGAAGATGCAATGGAAGTGTACGTTACATATTGTGAGTTCATAAGTCGACTCAGGTCGCCCCCGGATCGCTCACCGTCAAAACAGCGGACTCACTGCGAACACCGGGGTATCCGCACATCAAACGCGCCTTTTTCCCCCGTTCAAATACTGCAGGCAGGTAACAGGCAGCCTACCATTAGGACCCAGGCAACAGGGGGCATACAATAGGGTGGGAGGTTCACCTTTCCTCCTGAACTCAGACAAACCTGAGAGAGCAACTGATCTACCTCGAGGCCAGCCTTTGTTTGGTAAATTCTCTTTCCTTTTTAAATATGTTTAAAAGCATGATTTTAAGAGTGAAATTGTAGAAAAGACATTCTGTAAAATGTTAACAGTACTTTTTTGAGCCATTTTAGATTTCCTCCCTGGCAACCATCGGAGGACATGACACAAAACGGGTTATGTGGAACATCCTTGCCCGCATGTTCAACGGTGATGTTGGGAAGAGAATGAACTGGAAAGGGATAAATGGGAAAAAGTCCTTCAGCCAGATGGAGTCGAAGACTTTGCTCCTGTGTAAGTAACTAATATTTAATGAAAACAATTTGAAGTCACCCAGAGGTCTTAGGTAGTGTTCAAACTTACAAATTCTCTTTGCAACTTCAACTTCATTCTCTGCTCAGCAGTGGCGGCTGGTCAAGAGAGGGCAATGGGGCATGGCCCCACCATGAGCCCCACGAAAAAAAAATAAAAATAAAAAATAAAAATAAAAAAATTATAATAATCATAAATTATACAAATTGTCAATATTTGTGTTTTTTAACTATGGAATGTACCCAGTAATGTGTGTACAATATGATATCTGCGCAAAATATATGCTTTTCCTGCTCTCCCTGTGTGCTCGTCTGCTCGTGCTCTCTGCCTGTGTGCACGACACGTCTGAGAACGCGCAGCTCCGGGGGCTTGATCGTTTTAGCCCAAAAAAGACGGGTCTATGAAGCCGTTTAGCCAATTGCTGATTCAAGATATAAATGAGTGACATACAATTTAGCCAATCAGCGCCCTCAAATAGATTCAGCTGTGGGCAAGAACGATCAAGCCCCGGAGCTGCGCGTTCTCGTCAGGAGAAGTCTCTACAGGAGCCCGCGCCAGCGCGAGCTCTCCTCCTCCAAGACCTGTTTGAGAGGAGAACTTTGGCGGCGATTCTGCAGCCAAAGAGCTGATATCAGATCAGCCTGACCTCACAATCAGACAGCAGACTACATGCGAAGCTTCACTACTTCGTACAAGTCAGTCAATCAACTTCCTTTCTTCCTAAAAGTACGCTGATTACTTCGACATACCATACATATCCACAGGCAGGGGCGGACTGGCCATCGGGGATACCGGGGGAATCCCCGGTAGGCCGACGGGACTATATTATATGTTTCACAGAACACGTTCAATTTACTCTAATACCGAAAGTCAATAATCAGTGAAAACTGTATCAACAGTATAAACTGACATTATACTACTCCTCGCGATCCGAGGACGCCACAGCACGGCTGGACACTACGGTGCTTTTAAAAACTTTTCTCCATAACCGCGGTCTGCGCCGTGCGGTCGTGCCGGGCGTCTGTCGGGGCGACGCCGGTGGAGGTGCGAATGGCCGCCGTAGACCGGCGAAATACATGCCGTGTATTGAGTGGGCAGCGCGCCGTGTATTGAGTGGGCCGGTCTGACAGTAACTCCCGGGCCACTTTTTCCCCCCTAAATTAACAGTGAAAACTCATCATAGCTTAATTTAACGTCAGTATTCATAATTACAATTCATGTTTACTTCTCCTGATCTTTACCTCCTATAACAAGGTCCATAGGGGCATCTCAATAAATAAACATGTTATATTATATTGTATTATATTATGTTATATGTTATTATATTATATTAAGTGTTATTTACTGTTTTTTTCATGTTGGAATAAATGTTAAATATTTAACTGCCAAGTAATAATGCGTGTTTGATGCTAAATTTTTTTTGCATGAAATCATACTGGGATGTTTGCTGAAATTGATAGGATGGCCCTCCCTAGAAAATTTTCCACCAGCCGCCACTGCTGCTCAGGTAGATATTACTCGACTATATCTTCACATAATAGTTATATGATATATTAGCTCTGAATATAGCATAGCATACCTTTACATGCCAGACAGCCACTAGCTTTTAGACTGCATGTCTGCTGTATGTTCCACTGAGGGCTCATGGGATTTTGTATGATCTGCTTGTGATTACAGATGCCGTCGAAAGAATCATGTCTCACGTGCCGCCACAGATGATGAGTGTGAAACAGCAATGAGGTGGTTCAACCTGGCAGCAGACAGGGGAAGCTCCAGGAGGCGTGCCACAGTCAGCAACCCTACTGAACAAGCCTAAACATGTATGTGTTATACATGTGATACATGCGATGTTTTAAAATCCTGATTTTGATACTATTCATTGCAGAGACACCTTAACTGGGGTCTGCTAGCCCCTCCAAACCAAGCCTCACATGGTTTTAATCCCCCTTTGTCACCAAAGACTCTCAGGAAATGTTTAACTACTAAGATACTTATTTTGAATTATGTTATAAGTTTATGTTGAATGAGGAGTAGGAATGTTCCACCACTTGTGTTTTACAGTGTATGCTCAGGACTGCATATTGGTGTTCAGTTGTTTCGATATGTTTAACCCAGTTCCTCTGTCCTTATCCAGTCAAGTTGAAATGTCTGCATGTGAATTGTCATTCACATGGCAGTTACTGTGTAATGCTGCATTTCTGCAATGTTTTGAAAAAATAAAACACATTGGAACATTCAAATGTATTGTTTGAAACAATACATTAAATCTCAAAATCAAATAGTATAATTAATTTTATTAAAAGTAAAGACATTACTTAAATAAACTAATGGTCTTAAGTAGCAATAAATAATGTTATATTAGTGATTTGTTTATATATGCTTATGTATGTTGAACTTAAAATAGTTATTTCATTAAACTTACACTAAGGAAAAGAAATAATTCAAGTGAACTAATGATTTTTAGTAAAGATTACTAATGTGGACTTAAATTTGTCTACTGCATTCATTAAGGTTCTATGTTAACACAACTAGATCTGTTTAGTTCCTCCATTTGTAAAAACTTAAATGGTTTTAGGCAACGGGTTTCCACGCGGTTTTCTAGTAAAGTCAACTAGTTCGGGCTAACAGTGCAGGTTGTTTAGTTTAGTTTACTAGTTGCTAATTTTATTTAATTAATACCACTATATTCATGGTATATACTGTGCATTTCTATTTCTATTCTATTCCAGCTTATTTTTTATTTTTTATGAATCTATTCCTTCAATTCAATATCTGCTCTGTTATTTTATTGTACTGTAGATATTGTGCATTCCATACGTTATATTTTACTCTGTAAATTGCTGCTGCTACAAACGAATTTCCCCCTGGGGATAAATAAAGTTTACATCTATCTATCTATCTATCTATCTATCTATCTATCTATCTATCTATCTATCTATCTATCTATCTATCTATCTATCTATCTACATGACATGTCCAAACAACAGAGTATTAACAGTAAGTTAAATTGGTTCAGCTTGATTGTCTGCTGTAGTTTATCCAGAGACAGAAACAGAACTGTTATCTCTGCATATGGCTAATGGCTATAGGAAAAGGTGGAGCGGTTTCCTTACCCCATCTCCCCCGTAACCATTGTCATACAGTAGTTGTACCTGCAGCACTAGAGCATGAATAAAGAATGAAAACGATGGTATGCATCAGCAGTCCATGGTGTGCAAAACAACAGCAGATGGAAAAAAACCTTTTTTTCAACCTGATTCATCCAAAAATAACCAGAAAGCTCCAACTTATAAGTGCAAACCAGATTTGGAAAAAAGGCTTTGTACAGCAAGCGTCTCATGTTCAGAGTGCGAGCCTGAATAGAGAATCAACTGCTTCCACTTGTTAATAATCTGCCAGCTGTTCTCCAGGTAGTGCTTCATTTACCATCACAGAACCAGGAGCGCCGCACAGCCTTCCATTCCTGTCGCTCATTTCACTTTAACAATCTGTCAATTTCTTTAATGTAATTTCTTCCCATAGAGTAACATTAGGAAAGAGATATCTGTAAATCAGCTGATGTTTTTTTGTTTTGTTTGTTGTTAAATGAACAAATACATCAAATCATTTGACCGAAAAGCTGTAAATGAGCCTAAGAACGAGGCTGGACTGAGGGTAGGGAGGCAGGGTTACAGGAGAGTTAAAGTGTATACCCAGGAAGTCAAACCTTTTTTGCTACACGCGCCGCTGAGTGACTTTCATGGGAATAAAGGAGGCCCCACATCCAACGCTGTCTCCAGTTCTCCTTTTACATCCATAACTTGAATTAACTGGTGACATACTGTATGCATGCCTAGTGTGTGGGTGCGATTGCAATCTCAGGATGCTTAGAATTACAACTAGAGAATGACAAAGTAGGTGACTGTGTTGATGCCTGCTCAAAACATTGAAGACCTTAATCTATCCTTTACAAAATGTTGTTATTAGTCTTATATTTGTATCATGTATTGTTATTAATGTGATGTTGTGTTGATTTGAGAACTGTTTGTTCTTTCACGTGTAAAACACAGTCTGAGGTGTTTACACCCAGATGGAACGCAGCGTGTAGATAACGTTGTAGCTGTTGGTGATATACTCAGATTAACTGTATACCTGTATCTACCATCGATCATGTTTGATATTAAAGCCTGCAGACATTTATCTCTATCACCACAATGTTCTATACTATTCAGCATACATTTATCCAAAGTAGACTTTAGAAACTAGAGGGACATGCATTAGAAAATGCTTTCGCAATGATTAGTGGCGTAGAACAGTCTATATAAATTCGGTTAACATGGTTTTGAGGAGTTTGGACAGTGATTATTGGTGAGAGATATAGGTAAATAGTCTCACGATATTCAGAGCATGTATTAGGCATCAATTAACTATTTAAAATAGAGGAGTAATGTCTACCTGAGAAGGGAATGAAGTCTCTCTCGCTCTCTTAGTTTTTATCAGAGCTTCTCTATACTTCGTTTACATAGCTTGGCCGGCCGCGTGTGTCTTTAGTGCATGTGAGCGCTCCACTGGCTCCCTCACGTCCACCGCTCTGCATTGCTCTTATATGGCGGTTGCATCTGATCACGATGTCTCGATTGACGGCATTGTCATGGAAGAGATGCGCTCTGTTTACCTGTGGTTCCCCCTCACGTAAACAGTGGTACCTCGGTTGGACTGTTGCCGTTGTGAACACTGTTAGCGCTGCTAGCACCTTTAGCTGTCGGCTCAGCCGTCTCCTTCATGAGAGGCGTGTGAAGGCAATACATATGATCTGAATTTCAAACTTAGCTCATTTAAAGTTGATGTATTTTCTTGTCCATCTCTATTTGGATGAGATCAACCAAACACCAGCAGACAGAGTAGTCCAGGGTCATCAGGCTCTTAGAGGATTCCTCATCTCTTGACATCTTCCTGCTTTCATCTCGGACTCTGCCACACAGTCCTCTGCCCCTTTTGACCTCCACAGCCTGCAGGGCACGGAGCCAGCTTTACCCCCCAACACACACACGCGCGCACGCACACGCACACGCACACACACACACACACACACACACACACACACACACACACACACACAGTCTCGCTACTAATATCCACTGCAACAACTGCAACAAATTTTGTGTTAAAAATAATGTTCCTCTTCATGTACTCAACAACCCTTTCTCGTACAAAATGACTTCGCCATACAACTAAACTGTGTTCTCAGATACATTTTAAGGGATTAAGGTTGCAGTTTGCTCAACAAAAGCACATGTTTTGATTATGTTTGGGCAACAAACTACTTGTTTAGGCAACAAACTGGCAGTCAGGAATGAATGAAACAGAACATAAGTTACGAATGTAACTATGGTTCTGTGAATTTCCGGATTACTGCCAGTGGCAGTAAACAAAGTGAAAAAGTAAGTTCTTATATAATCAAAGTCACGTGCATGACGTGTGACGTGTACACCTCAAACAAGGCTCAGAGTGACCGATAGGCACAGGACACACAGGACACACAGGACAAATAAAAAGCACATCGATTTCACTCACACACTCACACGTCATAACTGCCAGAAGAAAAGCAGTTTCCATCGACATATTTCTCATAGTCACCTCTGTCATAGGCCTAAAGGATGACCTCCTCAAGGCTTACAAGACCAGTGACAGGTCCCATTCTGCAGCCTCCTGGCAACGCGCAGAAATTATGTCATGTGGCCAAGGTGTACAGATAGAGCTGCCATTAACCTTTAAGATTAAAGCAGTCCGGCCAGCTTCAAAAAGATACTGCAAGTACCGCACTATGTTCCACAAAGGGCATGAGACTGGATCTGACCCCTGTCCCTGCACCATAAACAAAAGGCAGCCCAAACGTTTCTATACACTATTCTTGTGGAAGAAGACCTTGCACTCTGCAAGGTCAATTAGAAGTGACCGCTCCAACTCAATGGCCATACCCAGAAACTTGGGGATAGATGCCAAACCTTCCTGTCAAGCTGGTCACGAGGTCCATCCTCTTTAGAAAGTGTCATCCTACAACACGCTGAGTAGTGTGGGGAGCCCTCCTCAATGGACACCTGGGGGCCCATATGACCCTGTGACACTAAGGAGTATACGTCCACCTGGGTCTGTATTGATCCCAAATCAACCTCACCATCTGCGGGGACAATCTCCATTCCCCAGGCAGCAACCTCCAGCATGAGAGGTAATCTGCTGCAGATCTTGGCTGGGAGATGCATGGCCCTCAGGGAGGCCAATAGTGGATGAGTCCATTTCCACAGCCTCAGAGCTTCCCTTGGGGACTTCTGTGACCTTGTCCCTCCTTGATGGTTGATGTTAAACACAGCCGAGGTATTGTCCGTCCGAATGAGCACATGCTTGTCCTTGAGAAAAGGCAAGAAGTTCTTCAGCGCCAAGTAGACAGTCCAGAGATCTAGGACACTATTGTGGTTATTGTACATATAGCCCCTTGACTGACCTCACACCACCCCTTAACCAAGTGAGGCCTTTGTTGTAACCACTTCTCGCCTCGCTGGGACTGAGCCAAGAGGAACACCATGCAGTAAGAATGCACTGTCCCTCCATTGCCGTAGCTGAATGAGACACTTGAGGGTTGCACAGACCTTGACCCACCTGTTTAAACAAGGGTCCATGTGGAGGACGTTGCACCACCTCTGCAGGGGCAGGAGATACAGCAACCCCAGGGGTTTGATTACAGAGGCCGCCGTTAGCATCCCCAGCAGCATGAGCCATGTCTGGACTGTCAAACTCGCCCCAGGTTTAAAATACTATAGTAGGCACTAAATCCTGTCTACTCGCTCCATAGTCGGACGCACCTACATAGAGACCTAATTCAGAGACAGGCCGATGAAGGTGATATGCTGTGCTCGACAACGCAAGCTCTTTTCTCGTTTAACGAACATGCCCAGTGCCTCGACATGAGCTAGGACCTCCATTATTCTCTGTTCTGCCTTCCGGAAATAGGGGGCGCAAATGAGCCAGTCTTTGAGGTTAGAGAGAATCTTTACTCCCCTCAGAATCAGGCTGCCCTCCTGCATCTTGTAAAAATCCGAGGAGCCAGGAACAGGCTGAAGAATAGGACGGCAAACTGATATGCATGACCTAAAAGGCAAAGGGAAGCAACTTTTTGTGTTCTGGGTGAATAGGAATGTGAAAGTAGGTGTCTCTGGGCCCTCACTGGGTCAGCATTTTCTACATAATTCCCCGTCCTGATGCCGAGGTGGGCCAGGGCAGTGTGGATAAGGTGATTTATTGCCTCGTCTGTGGATCTGTTGGAGCGGTATGATACTGCAACGGTCTGAAAGTCTTTGACAAGTCTCTAAAAGCACTTCATCACCCACTTGAGGTCATAGCTACTGGCAGCGCTACCAGCTGGGGTGAGGTTTCTTCGGGACAGGGACCACTGTTGACAGTTTGAAGCACGTGGTAATAACAGGCTGGGTGATGGAACGGTTGAAGATTACTGTGAACACCTGTACCAGCGTGCCGTCCAGTCCTGCTGCCTCCTGGTTTTGACGCTCCAGAAGCCCTTCTCACGTTGTGCTCTGAAGCCTTGTTTATACACGAGACACCTCTTAGAGACGCGAGCTACGCACACACACAAAGGCGTTTATGAATTCAGAGGAGGAGTAATTAACTATAAACTGATATCTCATATTCTACATTCATGGACAAACTTTATAACCTTCATACCATAAAGGAAAGAGACAACAATTTGGAACAACAATTGCATTATAATGATTATGTGAGGATTTATGTTTAACTCTGCTGTATTTCCCTCAGTAGTGTCCTCCTACGAGTCCCGCCCTCTGCCCTGTCTCTCTCATTAGGCACAGCTGTGCCTCATCTCCTGTGATCGCCTCCAGCTGACATAAATACTCCTGTCACTCTCATTCCAGTTGTCAGTCCGTCCGTTTACCTACCTGGTATTCCGACCCGTGAGTAGCCCGTTTGTTCACTCTCTGAAGATCCGGTACTAACGATGCCTCTCGTTTTTTCAACTTGCCTGCCGTACAGTGTCGAGCCTCGGGTTTTCACCTGTACGAAGAAGCCTTCCAGTTAGTTCCTCGGAGATCAGTGTAGTCTTGGCGTTCCTGTGTCGAGCCTCGGGTGTCACACAGACGGTCCAGCCTGCCTGCCAGCCGCAGACCGGCCACTTCCTGGATAGTGTTGAGAATTCCAGTATTAAACGCATTATAAGTAAGATTAAATAACCCCCCTAGTGATGAGTAGAAGTGTCATAATAATATGTTAGTCACAATATGTTTACAATATTCTTGCATATAGAAGATATTATGTGTTACAGTATATTAACTAATTGAAGGTATTAAATCATAAAAGTATAGTCACTAAAGGTATTAAAACACTGTAAGAATAGTTAAAGGGTCAGACATGGATTCTGAATGGGACATGCAGCAGAGTGGAGGATGGGATCAGTGGGACGGACAAGCTGACCAGAGGTGGGGTCAAGACAGATGTTTTGCAAGGAGCAAAGCTGTTTCGCTAAGGAATCGATCCAGGGAGGAGACTGAATTCAAATGGAGCCAGTCACGGATGGCCACGGAGGGTCAGTCCGATGATCTATGACTGTTTGGACATTTCCGACGTATATAAGACACTGTTCTGAGAGAATTCCTCAGACCACATTCGCAAGCTCGTTTTTCAGCAACCTGAATTGTATTCAGAGACCTGTGAGTGAGATGCGTGGGTGTGGTCTCTATTCTCGAGAATATTACTATTGATAGTTAATGCAGCTTATAAGTGAATTTCATATAGTTCATTAAATATTGTTGTTAATTTTTGAACCGGTTCCAGCTCATTTTTCCACTGTGTGCGCACTGTAAGAAGTTCGCAGCAGAGGGGAGATCCTGCGGCCTCGCAGCGCTTCATCCTTTGTTTCCAGACCCAACAAATGGTGACTTCCCGACGTGATATTTTTACTGGAAAACGACTGGACGAGGACACTGACCACGATACTTTCAGGCGCCAAAGACATAAGGGTAAGGTGGAACCTTTTTAATAAAACTCCGCATATAGGTAGATATAGGAAAACTTAGAGACAGTATCGTGGCCAGTACCTCTGAAAGCCAGACAAAGGAGCGAGCCGCAGCAAGCCGGTAACGTGTATTGATTTGAAGTAGCTGGATTACTATATGAAACACACTTGCAAGCTGGATTAGGGACACGTGTATTTTGGCTACGCGCTGTTCTTTGTTGCGAAATCCTACCGGTAAGGTCCGCGATAAGCGTTACGTGTTAGACGTCAGCAGTGATCAAGCTGTACTAGCAGCAGAAGCTACAGAGCTACATGCTCCGAAGGGACATACCCCGAGAGTAAGAAGAAGAGAGCTAAGCGCTCAAGAGCTACGGGCTCCGAGGGTCGGTGAACTAGGCGGACTGAATCTGGTGACAGGGTACGTAGGGTAAAGGCGACGGTCCCCCTGGGTCTGTATGGCAGGTTTGGGTCTGGTGAACCGACTCTTAACGGGAGGGTATAAATTGATACGAGCTTAGAAGCTAACAGAACTAGTTGCGTTCTAGAGTCGAGATCTGCGTCGACAGACTGATTACTATGAAACGCTATAATTAACTGAGTTCAGGGGAATATAATCTGGGGTGGGTAAACTAGGTAATGAGTGGGTAATCATACATTGTAATCACGGTGTATTTTGGTATGAATGCGACATAGCGCTGTGAGAAATCGCTTTGCTGTGTGGGGTGAGTGTAGCAAAAGCTGTCGGCTGCTTTGTGCTTAGCCTAGATTACTAGATAAAAAAAAACGATCATAAAATAACCGGTGCATATGGAAAAGCCGAGCACGGTCTAGCATAAATAACGTGGGTGAATGCGGCATGGTTAACAGTTACAACTACGGTGCTTTGTCGGTCTGTTGAAGACTCATTTTCGCCGGTTAGCTTAGCCGCTAATAGCATAAGCCCTTTGTTCGTAAATTCGCGGGGATTCTGACCATACTTCCGGTGACGGAAAACCAACGAAGAAGAAGGAGAGGCAATTCTGCCACCTATGGTTGGAGGAGTAATTGCTTGATAATTACAGAAAACTCCATTACCCAGAAAACCTAGAGGTGAAATTGTCTTAGAACTACAAGACACTCATGTCACCCGTGGAGTAGTAGATGTAATGAGTTTTTGGTGATAAACTTGTAATATCATTGTTTGAGACTCTAATCTTACAACTTGCAGTTTGACTTTAATGGTTAATTCTAGTTTAATTCAGTATTCTAATTGCCATTGATAACTTTTTAGTTTAATTCAGTAGTTTAACTCCCAGTTTCAATTTTAATTGTGATCCTAAAATTGTTAGTTTTGATTCAATATTTTAACTTGCAGAGTTGATATTGATTTTGAATCCGACATTTGTAATTTTTGAGCTTAATCAAATTTTAATTCAGAATTTAATTCCATAATTTTTAGTTTTGCAATTTTAATTGTGAAAAAAGTTGTTTCCACAGGTGGAGAACACAGAGGCATTTGCAGACAGGAGAAAGCAGTCTCCTATCATATCACAAGTAGCTGGCTGTGAATGAGGTCCAAAGGTGTCAGTGGTACTGACCAGTAAGGAGGACTGGACCATGGGAGATTCATTTTATAGACAAGTACATACATGACATAGATTTACCAAGGGGGGTGTCTAATGAATTTAAAGCCAGAAATCACATAGCAGCAGATTTAGAATCTGTTTTTTCCTGAAGGTTGTCAATTAATAAAATTGTCAATTGGACCAATTACACATAGTATAACCAGTAACATTTTGTAAACTTCACTTGCGACACCATAGCAGGACTTCACGAGCCGGTACATAAGACTAGTTTAGTAGTAGTTTAAGAACCTGGTAGAACATATAGTATTAAATATGATTCTAGCAGGGTTGTAGGATGTTAGGATTTGCATGTTGAACTTTCATTCCAGACAGAGCAGCTCCTGATCATCACTGGGATGCTGATGGACCTGATTGAGTCCAGATGGACTTCTGAAAACATCCGGTGAGATACTGATAATTTGGAAAATTTACTCTGGGTGGTTGTTCACTGTATTGGAAATATAATTTTTGTCAACTGGAAAAGATACAGACAAAGCTTCTCAGAATTCTTCTCGATCCCTCATTTCGCAGGATGGATCCAGAACTCGACGCAGCACCTCCACCACCTCCCCCACCTGATCCTCTCTGTCTGCTGCTGCATCCCTTGCATGTGTGAACTTCTACAGACATAGGGCAATCAGTTAGAGTCGTGGTTCTGTCATACATTGTGTTGTAATTCACTATCCTGTTCCATGATATTATTGCACCTCTGTCCATTCTGGGAGAGGGATCCCTCCTCTATTGCTATCGCACAGGTTTCTTCCTTTTTCTTCCCCGAAAAAGGGGTTTTTTGGGGAGTTTTTTCCTGTTCTGATAAGAGGATGTCAACTGTGTACATATTGTAAAGCCCTCTGAGGCAAATTTGTGATTTGTGATTTTGGGCTATACAAAATGCATTGAATTGAATGATGTTTACGAACTTGAACTGTAAGCTACTGTTTAGTTGAGGAAATTCACCCTCGGCCCATAAAGGACCATTAGAGAGGGATTGTTTTTCCTGTCATTTTTTTGAACACACTATGAATAGTGTATTAGGGGGGAATTGTTGAGAATTCCAGTATTAAACGCATTATAAGTAAGATTAAATAACCCCCCTAGTGATGAGTAGAAGTGTCATAATAATATGTTAGTCACAATATGTTTACAATATTCTTGCATATAGAAGATATTATGTGTTACAGTATATTAACTAATTGAAGGTATTAAATCATAAAAGTATAGTCACTAAAGGTATTAAAACACTGTAAGAATAGTTAAAGGGTCAGACATGGATTCTGAATGGGACATGCAGCAGAGTGGAGGATGGGATCAGTGGGACGGACAAGCTGACCAGAGGTGGGGTCAAGACAGATGTTTTGCAAGGAGCAAAGCTGTTTCGCTAAGGAATCGATCCAGGGAGGAGACTGAATTCAAATGGAGCCAGTCACGGATGGCCACGGAGGGTCAGTCCGATGATCTATGACTGTTTGGACATTTCCGACGTATATAAGACACTGTTCTGAGAGAATTCCTCAGACCACATTCGCAAGCTCGTTTTTCAGCAACCTGAATTGTATTCAGAGACCTGTGAGTGAGATGCGTGGGTGTGGTCTCTATTCTCGAGAATATTACTATTGATAGTTAATGCAGCTTATAAGTGAATTTCATATAGTTCATTAAATATTGTTGTTAATTTTTGAACCGGTTCCAGCTCATTTTTCCACTGTGTGCGCACTGTAAGAAGTTCGCAGCAGAGGGGAGATCCTGCGGCCTCGCAGCGCTTCATCCTTTGTTTCCAGACCCAACAATAGGATCCGAGCGGAGCGCGAGGACGCGCCTCCGTATTGACGTTTGACAGTTTACCTGTCGGCTTCGTCTGCCGCTCAGTAGGATTAGCCACTTTCCGGCTTGGAACCGTGGAGACGTCTCCTATTGACTTTGACCATTTCCTGTCTTTTCCCTTGACTGAGAAAAATAAATTATCTTGGTTTTGAAATAGAACTCTGCATTCAGGTCCATGAACACACCACATCATAACAGACAATATAATATCCTGTAAACAATTAGATTCAGCTGGCAAAATATTTACTCAAATAGATTTCTAGTGTTGAATCGGTCGTCTCTCTAAAATCTTGAGACAAAACAGTAATTCATTATTTAACTTCCTAATTTAAATGAGCTTTTATTAGTATTCGTGGTAGTTATGCCTGAAAAGCCCTTTGCAGCATCTTGTTTGGAGGTGCACAAACAAGCGCTGTGACAACTTCATGCAAAATACGTGATGATGTGATACTACGGCTCACATAATCCTACATTGAGACGGCAACTGCATGCTCCTCCTTGGTCGGGGCTCCACCCATTATGCGACAGTTTGTCGGCTGCCTGCCATTGAGCTCTTCAGCCAGACAAACGTCTGTCCTGGATGGGATTGTTTTGTACTTGCCACAAGTTCTGGAATCAGTCGGTTGCAATTGTGATTCCAGTTTCTTGACGCCGCTTAGCCTCTTTCAGTGCTCCATCTCTGAACTGGAGCTTTCTGTTTCAGCTGTTGTTTGTATTTAGACAAAAGGAAGATGGTGGCTTGGCCTGATTTGCCAAAAGGAAGGAGAAACGGGGCTTTGTACCCGTCCTTGTACTGTGTGTAGCAGTGGTCCAGAGGAGTTCAACCCTGCTTTCATCCGCCCACATATCAGACCGGCATCGCATCATCACCAAGGCCACACATGCACTCTCTTGGGGGAAAGAAACGCGCTGTCACATATGGAGAGAAACATGAAAAGGCAGAAAAACTGTTGTGGAGCGAATTAAGCTCTACTTTCACACTGAGATTTGATGCACATAAGATACGTGAATATTCAGTTAGTGTGGTAAATTGCTAAATAATGATGTGACAATTAATACTGATGGATAAGTTAACTTAGCTAGCTTGAATGGGAGGCTTCTGCAGTACAGTCTTACTCTTAGGCTCAAATCAATGAAACACCAACGACAGCAGGTGGGTCTTCATCTGTAGTCTGTGCAGTTGTAATATGACAAAGCTGTTCCAAAGACGGCCACCGCAAAGGCTCAATCACCACTGTTTGTGTCTAGTTCTGGACATCCAGGAGCGTCTGATTGGTCGACCTCAGTTCTCTGACTGGAGTATGGAGATGCAAGAGTTTGGCTCAATAACATGGCGCCAGCCTTGGCTAAAAGTCTGACCTGGAAAAAGTTAGTTTTGACAGCTGAACCAATCACTCCAAGATTCTTAATAAATGTTTAATTGTGAGAAGCTAAAGGGCCTCTGATAGGTCAGGTCGTCCAAACATAATGATCTCAGTCTTTACATTGAGTTTGAAATCCAAGTTTTGATATCATTTGACCACAGACATCTGAGAGGAAAACAAAAGAGACAGACACATTGAGATTAAAAATGGATGATTTCATTACAAAGCCAACACATATAAAACATCAATAACACTGATCCTGGTACAGCAGTAACACTGTCACGTAATGTGGGAGCATCGCTCTGCTACATGAATATATGCTACAAGGATTTCTAAAAGCTGTTCCCTGTACAACTCTACAGACTGCATCAACTGAATCTGAGAAAAGCTCATCAATGTTAAATTAAAGCTGGAAACACATCATTTTAAGAGATAGATGTGTGTGTCTGTTTTTGAGAGAGAGGATGAGTTTGTAAGCAGAGTTTTTGCTTGTAGTTGTCTTCATTCATGGATTATTGAATATCAAAACTGGGTGAGATACTTTGGGTGTGTAAATTTGTGTCTTCCAGTATTTATGCTTCACAGAAGGATGCTCACTTAAACAACAGTATGTGTGTTTCAATGTTGCAGGGCAGGGAGAATGGTTCCCATGCAGGGTCCGAAGCCCACTCTGTACCCATCTCCTTGACAGTAACCTAGACAGAAGAAAAGATGGGACATTACTATAACTACAAACATGTGATCATGGACATGATTATCAGTATGCTCATATGACGTAAGGCCATCTGAAAACACATAATTCATGTATTTTTGCTGTCAAGCATTTTGTCAAACTGATATATTGTTCATATTTGTATAATTGAAAGAAAGGAAAGGAATCCTCTGAGGCCTGTCACAAATGTTTCTTCACTCTCCAGTGTTAATAGATAACTGGAGGAGGGGCATGGAGAGGCAAACAGCAGCAGTAACTGTAACTTACAAGCAAAGGACACGGATACATTGAATCTGTACCATGAATACATACACATGTGTATATCAACGTATTGTTCTAACCGTTCATGTTTAAAACTGCATTCTCAACAAAACAACTTGGTTAGGTTCAGTAAAAGATCATGTTTGGCTTCAAATAAGTTTGATACTACAGGACACAAAAACTCCTGGGTCAGTCCCATGTTGGAGCCATCCTTCCACTCCGACCTCCTCCCTACGAGGACTTTCATTCAACATATTTGTGATACATCAAAAACAAATGTAATCAGTTACGTTGTATGAGAAAGAGATGTTTAGGAGACAGGATCCCACACCACACAGTTTAGCCAAAAAAAACTAAAAACAAAACATCATGATTTTTTCGTAATATTTTTAGTGAAAACATGTTTTAATGAATGAAAAGAGTTGATTGTGTATTTATATTCCTGTCTTTTGTCTGCTGGTTGTCAGCTGGTCTGCTATGTCTCCTGTTTGTATCCCTCCTGTAGTCCTCCTGATCCTGTTTTGTTTGTCATTTTTGAAATCTTTATGAAATCATTGTTAAATGTCCTTCTGCTCCCTGTGTTTGTCTGCTTTGGGTCCATCCCCTACTGTCTGTTTGCCATCCCGTGACAGCTTGTAACATGCCGTAACTCATGTGCCTCGGTGGCGTAACATTACGCTACAGAATGTTCATTAAAAATCACTCAACTCTTGAGCTCACCAGGACACAAACACTGGTCGGCTGAGTAGAAGTCCAGTATTTGTTTGACCCAACCAACTCACCTCCCCCTTTTATCATAAAATGTTATTCCTATTGTGTAGATTTTACACCAACAATTATGAAAAAACCTTGCACAACCTGCTGTTAGTTGTCGTTTTCCTTATTGATAATAACGTTTGAAAGCCAATGTTAGATAAGAACCACTTTATATGTTTCCAGTGAATGATCCAGTTAGCTGGTTCACATGGGAGAAGTTTGCCTAAAGGGCCTTCTGCCAGAAATCTCCGTAGGTTTGACAACAAAGGTACTTGGTTAGGTTTAGGAAAATATGGTTTGGGTAAAAATAAAACCTTTCTGGCAGAAAGCCCTGACTGCATCTTCTTCTCTGTGCTTATCTGGCTGCTGTGCTTAGTTTCAGTCCAACCTGTGATGGTGACTTTGTCTCCATCCCTCAAGAACGTTCTGGTTTCTCCTCCTCCCAGATCGATGCTCTTAGATCCCCTCCATGACAGCTCCAGCATGGATCCAAAACTCTCTGGATCCTGTTGAGATGCAGTACACACAGAAACATGGTACACTGCAAATGTACTGCACGTAAAACACAATCAGAGGTAAACAAACGTGTTTTCTTTATAGATGTTCCCATGGCAACAAATGTATCGTCAACCAACACAAAAAGTGATTCAATAGTTTATCGTGTTTATAGTGTGTCAGATTGAATTGATTACAGCATCTTTTTAATTAGTCAGATATTTGCTTGATGAAAAAGCAGTAATTTATTTTTTGTGTCACCAGGTCATATCCATCAATATAATTCTAGAAATTATAAAGTTATATTAACTAGAAAGAAAATGGAGATGAAAATATATAAAAGCGAGGGGATGAAATGTGCAAACCCCTAGAATAAGCATATACATGTTCGGGGTTATGGGTAAAACAGAGATCCCCAAAATCCACAGCTTTCATTTTTTCACATAGGGGTTCTGAAGGTTAAAAATTCTAAATTCAGACAATATCTATGCTTGAGGGATTGCCTCAACATGGCTGTCAACATGGTGACACCTGAGGAAGTGGCTAGCAGCTAACGGTGCTAACAGCACGAACAGTCCAAACAACAGCAACAGTGCTGACAGAGCTAACAGGAACCGGAGACGACGCCGTGGTACAGTAAAAGCATAGTGCAGAGCGGCAGCCGTGAGCTGACCAGAGGGGCACGCTCACATGCACTTACGTGCACTAAAAGGCACAGAGAAGCTTGTATTAACACAGAGAGGGAGAATGACTTCATTCTCTGCTTAAGTACATTACTTCACGATATCTGTACATCGACAATAGATGTTGGATGATGTATGAACGCTCCGGATATCTTACAAAGAACATTTTGTGCAATATTTTCAAGATCTGTCTTACAGTTAACAGATTATTCAGCACTCACTTCAACAACATAAGCATGACATGGGACTGACTTTGCCTCAGGGCAGTCCTGTACCGTGTGTGATGGAATATGTATTCACATAAGATACACAGTTCAAATATCCATATCCATCTTAACTAGTATTTATCGAGTACTGAGTATACTGTACATGCAGACACTCACAGGTCCACTAATGGTACCAGAAGCCAGCAGGTCTCCAGGTCTGACGTTGCAGCCGTTGACTGTGTGATGGGTGAGTTGCTGCTTCATGGTCCAGTACATGTACTAGAGACAGAGATAAGAATGGTAAAATATGAGTGAAGCGAGGCAGACTGCAGGAGGTTCTCCTGGTTCACCATGTGCATAAAGGAGACTGCTGGTCCCACCTGCCTGCAGTCTGGTGATGGCTTTGAGCTCTGAGGGAGTCTGCACTAACAACATTTGTGTTAACAATGGACGGGGTGTGTTTTGATACCGATGGTCACAGTGTTGTCATTTATTAACCAGGAATAATTGTAATAATACATAATTGACAACATTTCTCAGCCTACACAGTCCTGAAAATAGCTCAGGAGTTATAAAATCATCAGGGTGGGAAGGAGCGAGGGACCAGGATCAAACAGGAGACCAGCATCCAAACTAAAATGCACTGGTCCTCAAGCAGAGTTTAATTCAGTATAGATGATACGACTGACAGAAAAGCGAAGAATAAAATTGAGCAGGTTTAATTAAATAATCATAACACTTCTAAATAAAGTGTATTTACTTGCACAATATCTATATATGAAACCAAATTCCTGAATCCTTGCTGTTCAGCAGGGGAGGAGACCTGCGGACCCGGACTGGGGATATTGTCGAGCGGTGGAAAGAAAACTTTGAGGAACTCCTGAACCCGACCTACACGTCCTCCATGGAGGTGGCAGAGAAGACATGGGGACGATCCATCCATATGCCTGGAAGAGGTTGTTGAGGTGGTAAAAAAGCTCCTCACCGGCAAGGCGCCAGCGGTGGGTGAGATTTGCCCGAAGATGGTGAAGGACACGTCTCTTCAGTGGCTGAGGTTGGGGACAGTGCCTGTGAAGTGTCAGACCAGGTGGTAGTTCCCATTTTTAAAAAGAGAGACCGGAGACTGTGCTCCAATTATCGGGATATCACGCTGCTCAGCCTCCCCGGGAAAGTTTACTCCAGGGTCCTGGAAAGGAGGCTCCAACCGATTGTCTAACATCAGATTCAGGAGGAGCGATGCGGATTCTGTCCTGGCTGTGGAACGGTGGACTCGGTCTTTACCCTTGCAGGTCTGTTGGAGGGGTTATGGGAGTTTGGCCATCCAGTCTACATGTGTTTTGTGGACTTGGAAAAGGACTACGACCATGTCCCTCTGGGAGTTCTATGGGTGGTACTGCAGGAATATGGGGTACCTGGGTCGTTGCTACGAACCATACGGTCCTTGTTTGACCAATGCGATCTTTGTGATTTTCATGGACAGGATTTCAAGGTGGTGGTAGACCCAGAGTGATTTCATATCTTGTCTGGCCAGGGAACGATTCGGAGTTCCCCCGGAAAGGGCTGAAAGCATTGCTAGGGAGAGGGGCGTCTGGAACACCCTCCTAAGCCTGCTGCCCCGCGACCCGGCCCCGGATAAGCGGAAGCAAATGGATGGATAAATATGTTTATTTTATAGATTTGTTTTCTAATTGTTATCTGTTTGCAGTGCCTTACAGTTAATCATAACAATATATTTAACAACAATCGATCCTCAAAGTCCTCCATTACCTCTGCACATCTGTGAATGCGTAGTTAGAACATGTTGGATGTGCACAGCCACTCATGAATGTAGCAAGCATTAATCATACTTAAGACTTACAGTGTGGATGTAGCCTATGTGATTGACATGTATGATATTAAAACCACCCTCCATGCTGTATTATTTACTGTTGACATAATGTAGCACAGTGAATCAGCACACAAGGTCGCTACCTTAAAGTTTGACTTGCAGATGGTGGCTGCCTCTGACATGCCTTGTCCTGAAAGAGCAAACAGAAAAAGGTGACATATTGAAACACACGTTCACTTTAAACTATGTAGTCCTTCTGACACACACAGTGGATCATAGCTAACACTGATGGTAGAAATGTACCAGCTACAATATGACAACAATATAATCATCAGAAGCAATAATCAAATGATATTTAGTAAAAGAGCACAGAGACGCTGCTCCATGAGTACTTGTACTGCAGACGTACATGTTGCTGATGACATTGCAGTGTTTAAATCTCTGTGCTGCTACTTTCACTTACGCAAAAGATCAGAATAATTCGTACACCTCTGATTCAGTCGGCGATCATTACAAGACAAACTATGAACATTATAAAACATGAACATGGTTGTTCTTTGAGATAGTAGCCCAACCAAAGTACTTTAACAGAATACTATACATTTTTATAGAAAACTGTAAATCTATAGGGAAGATAAACTCCTTCACATCCCTGCTTGTAACACAGTGTGTCTGAGCATTAGGTTCATGACACTTAATGTTGGTGCATGCGCGTTTAGGAGGCATGGGAAACCCTGAGAAGTGTGGAAAGCATAGGTGGTCAAATATTAAGCAACATGTATGAGAGAGAGAGAGAGAGAGATGTAGAGTAGAGAGAGAGTGATGTAGAGTAGAGAGAGAGAGAGAGAGAGAGAGAGAGAGAGAGAGAGAGAGAGATGTAGAGAGTAGAGAGAGAGAGAGATGTAGAGAGTAGAGAGAGAGAGCGAGAGAGATGTAGAGCGTAGAGAGAGAGAGAGAGATGTAGAGAGTAGAGAGAGAGATGTAGAGTAGAGAGAGAGAGATGTAGAGTAGAGAGAGAGAGATGTAGAGAGTAGAGAGAGAGATGTAGAGTAGAGAGAGAGAGATGTAGAGTAGAGAGAGAGAGATGTAGAGTAGAGAGAGAGAGAGAGAGATGTAGAGAGTAGAGAGAGAGAGAGAGAGATGTAGAGAGTAGAGAGAGAGATGTAGAGTAGAGCGAGAGAGATGTAGAGTAGAGAGAGAGAGAGAGAGATGTAGAGAGTAGAGAGAGAGAGAGAGAGATGTAGAGAGTAGAGAGAGAGATGTAGAGTAGAGAGAGAGAGATGTAGAGAGTAGAGAGAGAGAGAGAGAGAGAGAGAGAGATGTAGAGTAGAGAGTAGAGAGTAGAGAGAGAGTGAGCGAGAGAGAGAGAGAGAGAGAGAGTGAGAGAGAGAGATGTAGAGAGTAGAGAGAGAGTGAGAGAGAGAGAGAGAGAGAGATGATGTAGAATAGAGTGAGAGAGAGAGAGAGAGAGAGATGTAGAGAGAGAGATGTAGAGTAGAGAGAGAGAGATGTAGAGAGTAGGGAGAGATGTAGAGAGAGAGAGAGAGAGAGAGAGCGAGAGAGTAGAGAGAGATGTAGAGAGTAGAGAGAGAGTGTGAGAGAGAGAGAGAGAGAGAGAGAGAGAGAGAGAGAGATGTAGAGAGAGAGATGTAGAGAGTAGAGAGAGAGAGAGAGAGAGAGAGAGAGAGTAGAGAGAGATGTAGAGAGTAGAGAGAGATGTAGAGAGTAGAGAGAGATGTAGAGAGTAGAGAGAGAGAGTGTGAGAGAGAGAGAGAGATGTAGAGAGAGAGATGTAGAGTAGAGAGAGAGAGATGTAGATAGTAGAGAGAGAGAGAGAGAGAGAGAGAGAGAGAGAGAGAGAGAGAGAGAGAAAGAGAGAGTATGGGGGAGGGAGACATAAAAAGCCTTTAATGGCTCACCATTACCATAGATCAGCTCAGGGCTTTTACTGTGTGTTAGTTGACTGGATGAGGCCACTCTGTGAACAATACCTTTAAGTGACACGAACAGGTTAATGTTGAGAGCGTAAGCGTCAGGGTGCTGAAGGTAGGGGAGGGGCTCTGGGTCCTGCAGAGAGGGGGGGGGGGGGTACAGAAACAAAATGAACAGGAAACAAATGAGGAGGAGGCACTAATGTCCACACACACACACACACACACACCAAACCTATAAATGAGGGAGACAAAACTTAAGAAGAGATTAAAAATAGGATTTTGCAGGAAAATGTGTCTAGGTTCCTGAATGGCATCACCTCAGGGCTTCTGGATCATGGTCTGGTGACTCAAGTCACTCCAGAATTGAACATAGTGATTTGGAATAGGGGGTCACTATTGGATGCTGCTCTTTACTGGCGTACGTTGTGAGCCCTGAACTAACCTGGATGGGGTTGGGCTCTGCAAAGGGTAACAGCGCCTCCATTGGGATGACCCAGGGTGAGATAGTTGTCCCGAAGTTCTTCCCCAGGAAAGGGCCGAGAGGAACATACTCCCACGCCTGGATGTCCCTGGCTGAGAGTAGACACAGATAATACTGCATAAGTATGCAGGTAGTTGTCAGATACTGTTGGGCAATAACAGGGAGTCCAACAAGTTTAAAGAAACTACCAGGAGACCAGGGACTGTTGTGACCTGAACCTTTCTGCTCAGCAAGCAGAAGGAGAATATGTGTAAGCTCTTCGACTCGTGTTTTCCATTATGTTGCAGACACAAAGGATTCCATGATGCTAGAAGACATTTATTTAAAATAAATCTGGTTAAAAGTGGTATATAGTGGTTTATATAGTAAAGACAGGATTAAAAACACATTTTATTTTCCTTTTAAATGTCAAGGCAAACCTAACAGCCACATCTATTTAGTTCCAACATGGCAGGTCATAGTAACAGGCTCATAGCTGAACAGAAGGGGAACCTTGAGGGTACTTTTCTTGCAGAATATTTGATGCTTAAGTGTATTTCAGGGCATAATTCTCTCTGTTGGTTCGGAAAGGTTATTTTCATCTTCTATCATTTCTCTGATTCATTATTATAATTCGTTAATTCATAATAAATAGTCTGCTGTCGCTGAGCTTCCCCTTTATTAAAAAAGTGTCAACTATTATTTATAGTGTCATTTCATATTTTGGAAGTTTTCAAAAGAAAAGTTACTGAGAAATGTCAAATGTTTCAGATAATGACAGCATGGTGTTCCTCAGGGTCTTGGTGTCTTAATGAGGTATTTTGGAGGGAAATTCGATCACTTTGAAATTTGGCATCAAATCTGTGAAAAAAATATTATTAACCCAAAACTTGCTGAAACAACTTATGAGACATAATAGATATTATTGTATTGTATTGTATAATATTGGAATAGCCATCATATACTTCCATCATATAATGTTCTAACCCGGTATATGCATTCTAAACTTTCAACATTTGAATACCGGTAGGTGCCTTAACAAGCTGAATGAGAAAATGCATCTGCACACTCAAATCTGTGCAAAAATAATTGAATAAAGCAAACTTTCTGTCAGAGACCTTCTTGGAGGCAAAACAGGAGCCTAATCGAAATACTGCTTATTACAGATTTATGACTAGACAGCTTTCAGATGATATATGTGGCAGGTACTGTTGATCTGCTAACTCCCCATAAAGAACCCTGTCCCTCCTATAAGAGATACAAACAGAACTTAAGAGTCAAACCCGCTGAGTCAGTGAGCTCTGACTCTTAGTTACCGGGAGCTAGAAGGTCTAACTGGTTCCTGTAATAAAAAGTGGGAATAGGTAATTACAACACTGCAATATAATAATGAGATACAGTTTAAGATTGATGGGTCCAGAGGACATTCCTGAGTGCAGAATCAATTCCAGAGAAACTTACATAATTACTGTATGCATAGTCATGGACAAAGACCCAGCTGAAGCCTTCATCCAGCTACATCCGAGGAGGAGTCGGATGTAGCTGGATTGTGACGAGTCATAATCTGAATACGTATCCTGTACAAACTGCTGCTCAATAATGACACCATGTGTGCATTGTAAACCTTCTCTTAGCAATAGTAGTAACTGTTTCATTTACACATTTAAATGAATTCAACTGCTGATCCTTACTTGAGTAGAAGTAATACTACAACAAGGTAAACGTGCTCTGTAAAAGTAAAAGTCCTGCATTAAAAGCTCTTACCTTAATAAAAGTGGAGACGAACATCTAAAGATGTATTAATGTGTATGAACCATTTCACTGGTCCAGAACCAGATATTGTTAACTTGATATACTGTTGGGAAGTTCCGTCTCTTACGGTGCACAATCCCCAATCCTATGAAGACATTTCTGGCTGTAAGTGGTTCAAAATAAAACTTTATTTTTGGGGAAAAAATCTGCAGTAAAAGTTAGCCTGTTGTTCATTCAAATTAACCTGTGAAATGAAGCAAGAACGTAATGTTGCTTCACTAGAATGATGAAAACTGAAACTTGACTTTAGAAAATACTGGAAACAAACAGACTTCCAGAAAAGGCTGAACCATTCTCCCTGCACTGGCAGACTGAAGTGACTTGGTAATATGGTGGAATAGAAGTATAAAGTAGCAGATGTGGAAATTCTCTTGGCCAATATTTCTATCTGCTGATGCCTTGACATCATACACAACATACACTAATAAATGACATTAAACAGTCAGCAAAAACAGACATCATCACATCCTGCACACACCAAAATAATATCCCATTATTATATCTTCGACTTTGTAAAACTGCGTGGTGGATGGAAGAGTAGTTCAACAATGTTATCAAATGAAATGGTTTGGATGACATGGTTAGCCTGTGAACTGTACCACCAGTCTGATCTGCCAGCTGTGGAATGTTGTGTTCAAAGACGTGTGAACCATTATGCATGCACTCTAGCATGCTATCAAGGTTAGATAAATATGCCGTCAAACTTTTCACTTCAAAAAATATTAAAACACATTCAAATAATACAATATATAAAGTTGTTAAGACGCAGTGCATACGATCTGTATACAATCTAGTGCAGAAGTTCAAAAGTACTCGAGGCAAAATAATTAATGTGCCATCGATTTACTCTATTTCCCCGCAATGTAATGCACAAAGGAGTGTAGGAGCTGCTCACGCAGGGACAAAAGCTGAGCAAATATGCAGATCATTGATGTTTAGTGTCTAGGCTCCGACTTGGTCACCGTGCACAACGAGGCAGTCAGTGTAGCACAACACTGAGTAGGGAGTGACACTAATAACTTCTCCATTTAATGTGGAGTCAAAGCCCCCAGGTGGAGGCGGGGCTTTGAAATGCTAATTTGAATTGACCACATAGCTTCCAGGTGAGAGCAGGCCTCAAGCCCAGGGGCCCAAGGGCTCAGGGGTCCCCGAACCCAGAGCCTCTGCATGAAGTCGCTGATAGCTTTGTTTCCACCAGGGGATTATGTACTCGAGTACATGAGTACGTGAGTATGTGTGTGCGCATCTTTGTGTCTGTCTGTCCATACTAATATTGCATACGGCTGGACCCATCATGCCTTATGACTGTATGCTGAAGTGCTTGTGGTTGTGGTGATTCACACTTTTCGTGTGAAAACATATTTCTTTGACAGTTTTATACTCATTGACTGCTGACTCCTCACTACTCTTAACTGGCAGGTGGGGGCTGCAAGTGATCGACAAGTGCTTTAGTTTGGACTCTTGTTTCCGCTACACATTCCAAATTGTTCCTCTATTGATTTGCACACCTGGGTAGGATAATTCACAATAGCCACAATAACTATAGTTTACAAAGTGAACCGAGTGCCGACTACAACAGAGCCGGTAGAGCTAGTTAGCTGTTAGCAGCCGCTAAGAGGCGTTACACGTCCCTACCCTGGGGTCCATTGTCTGCTAATGGTATGCAGCCCTTGTTCATACTGTATACAGTTAGCATGGGATTGGGACACACCTCACAGCAACGCAATGTTACACACAATACCAGTAAACGCCTACACCTGGGGTCCCATAGGGGTCCTCCACTGTGAAGCTGATGAAGCAGAAGTGAGATAATCTTGCACTGAAAGAGCTTCACTGTCAGTCTGCTCTTAGTATCCATCTGTCTCTGCCCTCACATGGACACGGCTCATTGGCCGATGCCTTCCCTCTCCCACTGTGAGCCTTTTACAAATTACTTTTCAATTAAGCCACTGTGCACCATTGAGAACAGAGGGAAGAAGAATAAACTTCGGGTGCATTTCTATGGTATGACAGGATGGCAAATATTCAGAGAGCTCCTGGTGAACTCGGGTCTCCTGAGGGCTTCAGTAAGCACTAAATGAAAGCTGCCAGTTCCCTTTCAAGCTGCACATTCAGCAGAAATGTCACAGACTGAAAAACCTCTCACACTGTGCTGTGGTGAGAAGAATTAAAACTGACGCCTTCTGAACAGAAGTATCCGTCACAGCACGAGCATGATGGGCTGTGGTTGAGATGGTGAGTGTGGAGAATGTGTGCTGGAGAACATTTCAAAGGCAAAACAGCAAACAGAACACATTCTTTCTCTTAGTGGAGATGAGAAGATAAAAAGATGAACTTGTTAGCAATAAAACATGCCCTTCCTAAACTTAATATACTCTTTTTTTTCTGCTGCAGCCCAACTCGGTCTGGTATGACCAGTAGCTTATGCGGACTAATGGTAGCTAATGTAGTTATTGTGCATCTGCCATTCAGTCATCTCAAGCGTTCTCATAACACCTTGCTGTCATTGTTTGAGGCTGTCACTCATATCAGCTGATCAGCTGGTCTCTTCTATCCAACCCTACATTGTTAGCCTATCATCTTGCTTAAATTAGGTTCTCTCTCTGTAAGCTCATGCTGCTGTTCCACGTGCCCCTCCACCTCCCCGTCACTGCCCATCTTCATCATTTCATCAGCCTCATCAGCCTCCACCAGTGTTTGGACTCCACGGGGGGATTTATGCTGCTGCTGCTCAGGGTAGACATCTACTTGTACAGTCCAAGCATGAGACAACTTGTTTTATTTAAACTGTTTTAGACAATATATAACTGATCCTAACCAATGATAGATTACACGCATTCTAAAACATGCTTCAGAATATATACTGTATGTTCTCCTGTGTTTGTGTGCAGCAGACATCCAGGATAAACGAGCTAGCTTTTAGAGACCGCTCTGTATTTCTAAGTCAACAGTAATGTGTTTTGTACTTTCCAGATTGTCAGTAGAAGTAAAACTTAAGGTTTTTCACTGAACACTGATAGAAACAGGCCCTATGGCATGGCCCTTGGACTGGTGTGTTCTGCAGATCCAAAAATGAATCTGATAGAATTCAGTCTGTGAAGATTCAAAGTTTCTGGTCAAGTTTTGCACACCAGTAATTCACCTCAGCAAAACTTCATCTTAAGTAACAGTCTTCCAGTTGTTTCACATGTCTGCTCTCTCTGTGCATGAGCTCTGAGCCGTCACTGCTCTCAGGCAGACTCTACGACAAAGCTAGCATCAACTCAATCCACAGCTGACTTCACAGATCCCCTGTTCCTCACAGACGGCTGACAAATGATGCAAGTGGATCCAGAGTAGAGTTTTCAGAGAAGGTCCAAGGCAAATTGAGATTCACTCAATTTAATTCCACTAGAATGTGTCACGGACCACGAGAAATTAGTCCAATCAGAGAATGTCTAAGGATGATTATTGTCCTGACATGTTCACCATATCTACTATTTCCCCACATACCATTCTGACAGTTAAATCAAAGGTCCTGGGTCTATAGACTTATGCAGCAAAAAGGCTCTTCAGTTATCTCAATCCTTTGACACATAAAAAAATCTAAAAATATGTGTGCACCACTATGAATGCAATTAGGGTTGCAAAGGGGCGGAAAATTTCCGGAAAATTTCCATGGGAAGTTTAGCTCGGGAATTTTGGGAATTTTGAAAAAAAGTTTTTAAATTAAACGCTGAGCAATAAAAAAGTCACTCAAAACTATATTTTAAAGATGTATGTAATGCAGCACACTCTGCACTTTGAATTTCAACCCTGCACTGTGCATTCTTCCATCACATGCACAGTGCACTCTTCAGTCACATGCACAGATAATCCCCCAGCACACTGCAGCAGGGCTATTGAGGCCACACTACTGCATTTGAGCCCAAGGACTAGTCAGGTAAATTGTGATGATACTACTGGGGGAGATATATTAGCATGCTAATTGAGGATTGTTCATCTGTTCATCTAGCCCAGCGGTTCCCAAACTTTTTAGGCCACGCACCCCCTTCTACATCCCCACCGGGTTCACGCACCCCCAACCCCCCCCCCCCCCCCCCCCGCCGCCGCCACACACACCTTAAAAAAGAAAAAAAGCAACAGAGCGTATTTATAGCCGCATGAAAATCGGACTAATGAGAGAACAGTTTGCTCGCGCGTGGCGTTTGTTTATAAGACAAAAAAACACAAAAACTCTTCCTGCACCGTAACGTAACGGACATACACCAGAAGATTGGCCAGATTGGCCGCATCTGTAGGCTCGTCTACTTGCAGAGAGTAAACTCACTCTTCTTCGCGCGACCGACTAATGTAGCCAGGATGTCTTCTTACAAAGCATCGATGCGCGCGACACTGTTGTTGGCGCGCGACACTGTTGTTGGACGCGGGATCATGTCCAACTTGTTTGCTTCTCTCTCTCCAATCATACATTCCACCATCTCTTTAACATTTTTTTCCCTCTCCACCACCGCCTCTCCTTCTCCCTATTACGTATTAGTATAAATTACCCACACAATTTCCAGTTTATTCCCGTTAATTCCCGTTAATTCCCGTTAATTCCCGTATATTCCCGTTAATTCCCATGGAAACTTTCCAGCTTTGAATATTCCCGGAATTTTGCAACCCTAAATGCAATACATAAATAAACTTCATTTTTTTCGATGTATAATTTTATTGAGGTTTGATATATTTGGATCTGCTTGCTCTAATCTGTAAAGTTAGACAGATCATCAAGTGAGGGGCCTCAGTTGAGGGTTTGATGTGAGTTTTAGCAGTTAATGCTTGTGCAAAATCGGACAACTCCCAGACCGGACAACGCGACCTGTCAATCACCGTGTAGCCCCGCCTTAAAGCATCCCCTGCTTTATGGTCTGTTGACTCTAAATGGACCATAATGTACTAAATGGACATCATGCTGTATTGAAGAAGACTTGAAACTAGAGATTGAGACCATGAACTCATGTATACAATGTTTACTGAGGTAATAAATCAAGAGAGAAGTAGAGTCATTTTCTCATAGACTTCTATACAACCAGAGGAGTCGCCCCCTGGTGGACACTAGAGAGAATGCAGCTTTAACACATGAAGCTTTGGCTTCACTGTTCAGACCCAGAGGTGGTTGGAAGTCTATTTATGTATAACTCCAGTGCAACCTGAAGACAAGTCGCCAAGAACTGGAATAGCAAGGAGAGCTGTTTAATCCGACTGCAGCTGTAACCCTGCATTAACTACAAATCTGTTTTCAGCCTCCTGGTGTTACTGCTCTCACACCTTTTTAAGCTGAATTTCACAGTATATTTGTCATCATCATAGTACTTGATATCAAGGAACAGGAAACATAGGAGAACAACCCAAAGTACAATTTGGGTTTGGGTCTGAGGGTATAATTCACATTTGTTGTAATTGATTTCTGCTGGCAGAGACGGAGGAACGTTTTTGGCAGGCTGCAGGATGACTGATGTAGGAGTAAAGAGGAATATTGGAGAGAATAGTCACAGGGCAATCGCACCATGCATGTCCTCTCCAGAGATTTACAGCTGAATCAATAATACATAAACCCACTCATGTTTTGATGAGGACTGACTCCGCCATTTAATCTAAATCCATTTCCATCAAACTAAATCTGAAGTGGCATCAACATTTATAATGCAGAGCTAAATTAAGGAACAAGTGTGCTTCTAAGTGAAATGCCACTGCTAATAAGAGCTGTTTGTCATAATAAAATAAAACCATCTACAAGCACATAAGGAGGATGTTGGTGTGATGTCTTACCACTCCAGTCATTCATGAGTACCATGCCAAAGATGTGTTCATGGGCTTTCTCAATGGGAATGGGCTCCCCGAGCTGATTCCCCCCTCCAACAAAGAAGGCCTAATCAGAGTGAAGAACAGATAGAACAGCACTGACATATTGTACCATATTAAATATCACACAGACTGGTAAGAAGCATAAGAGAAGAGCAAGTCTGGCGTTTTTCCCAGACAACTTTTAACATAAATATAATATTATAAACATGCTGGTGATTCAATTAAGTAAACACTGTAATCACCATCTCCAGCTCAATGTCCAACTGCTTAGACGGGCCAAACACAGGAGGTTTTGCTAGGAGAAAGAAAAAGGCAAGCATAGTTATCATCAGCTGTGAGAGGTTCAACTCTACGTACCTGTGTACAGAGGGGAATGTAAGGATGTTACTCTGGTCAGGTCTCATCTGGCCTGAGGGGCGGCGGATGGGGGTCCCAGAAACAACCACTGATGATGCTCTACCATGGTATCCCACTGGAAGCCTCAACCTGCAAAACACAATACTGAAGCCTGAACAGGGACTGCAGAGCGTACACAGCTTCTTCTCAGTACATTGTGTATGTTGATAATGTCTCTGAAAGTAGTATTTACGTTATGATTAGAGCAGACAAGCATGTATAATGGATGCAGGGTCCTCGGTAAAACCATTCAACTCAGTTACATTACAAAGACAATGAGCACGTAAAGTGTCTCAGTACTGCCCAGGTGGTCTCTGGGAAGTGAAGTGCAGAAATGCCACAGTGATGACAGCTTTGAGTTAAAGACGGACACAAGAAGGAGTTCAATACATTGCTGTGTTTGTTTGTTTTGATCACTCTCTGCCATGAAACCTCTGCTGAGGGTAACAAATATGATTTGATAAAAAAACTTGAAGAAGCCACAGTAATAGACATGTAGTGGTCTGGTCTCCTTATCTATATTACACAGATTCAAAAAGATTGTTTCCATCTTCAAAGAATTATTGCTGAAACATATCCTGAACCCTGAAATTTGACCTGGGGAGTTCCAAGAACAGCCTGCCAATCACCTGCTGAACCAAAGGGCAGAGGGTCCGAGCCGCCTCAGCATTCCTCTCATGAGGGCCGAGAACAAATGAAGGCTGTCTGTGCTGTGTGACTGAGGCTCTGCTGCACTGTTTAAATGCACACTGATGTTCTGGGGCCCAAATCAATGAGAGAAACCTCGTAGTGTCCCTCCACATATCACTGTTGCAGAGAGCCTGAACAATTCGTTTCAAGCTCTCTTTCAATACCTGCCCCCACACTGGGAATGTATCAAGGCCTTTTTTTATTCTACCAGCAGCTGTTAGTGTCTGCTGGTTCGATTGATAGTGTACCAGTTTGGCATCAGAGCATTCTCCTTCCCCCGGAACATGGTGCCGACGTTGGTGGCGTGGTCTCTGGAGGAGTAGAAGTCGGTGTAATCACCTTTGAAAGACAGATAAGACAGTTCATGAGAGGAAAAGGCTGAAATATTCACATACCCTTCTGTTATTAGTGAGGTCGATCAGCATGAACCTGACTGGATGAGCCGAGTGTTGCTAGAAATGTAATGTGTTGTTAAACAGTGCCCCCTGGTGCTGATGTACCTCAAGTCCATTGAACTAAATGTTGTTTTCTGTATTCAGATTAGATCTACTATTTTAGTGTACTTTAAAAATGAGAAAACAAGAAAGTGAGCTAAGTCTTTAACTTCAAAAGCTCAAACAAACGCATTACTCCGGATGTGTGAGGGGACATCAACAGATAGAAGTGATGCTAAAGGGGAGGTCACATCTTTAACAGGACAGGCTCACCAATGTCTGCAGGAAGGTGCATGGTGGCTGTGCTCTGATGGACGAATGCTCTGCAGAGACAAAGAACAGAAAGACAACAATCACTGGTGAAATAAGCCGTCTCAAAAAAGGAACCAAGATTCTAATAAGCATTATAGAATATATATAGAATATAGAGCTGGGTTTCCACTCTACAATGAACCATTTCCCCGAACAATACAGTTCATTGACATGTTTCTGAAATAAAGATGAAGACCACAGACCTGGAGCTCTCCACTATAGTGTAGGATGACAATTTGAACATTCATATTTTACTTTCATCACATATGGTAACCACTCAATGATGAAGGCTGTTTAAGCCTGTAAGGAGACTTCTACATCCACAGACTGACCTGCTCCGAAGGCTGACATCATCTCTCAGTGTGCTCTCATTGGCTGACAGCAACCCCTGCAAGGTCCTCCTGGCCTCCCTCCAGGCCTCATAACCAAGAGCCATGAAAGCATTCAGTGTGGACTTGTAGGGGGACACAGATAACAAGTCAGATGTGATACAGAAAGCAGCCCATCCTATAATCACTTGACTTACTTTTAGAATGCAAAATCTACAGTATGATAGGAGTTTTAGTGGAGTCCTGCATTAATGTTACTGCCACATTTGTTCAGGTTCAGGGGTTTTCCTGTGGGGGGGTTGAGTGAAAGGGTGTGTGAGAGAGCAGGTCCAACACCAATTCAAAATCAAAAGCTGCTGGCAGCAGTAGAAGAAGTCCTCAGATCCTGTACTTAAGTATAAGGTGCCATATGGCAATAATCCTTCACAAGAAAGCATTCGGCATGTATAATTTGACTTGGGGAGTAGAACTGGAAATCAACAAAGTAACAGTACCAAAATACTGATCTTGGCTGTATTTTCCTATAATATTATATGTATTAATACAGCATGAATGTGTAAGCATCATATTAATGTATCTGGTCAAGCAAGAGCTAATTAAGGAACATTATCGACTAACTGGACTTACCGTGGCGTCAGTATGATGATACCATGATTTTTCACATGCAGTACATCTGATTCATGTCAGGTAGAGAGCTCAGCTGATTTATGTTGCATATTCTCTGATTATTATTATTAGGGATTAAACTTACCTGCTCAAACACATCCCGATGTTTGGAAATCACAGGTCCTCGAAACAAAGACATAATCACACTGAGGTCCAGAATCTGGTCTCCAATGGCAACACCAACGCGGCGTTTGGGCTGGGAAAACAAAAGTCACTGACGTAATGATCCACACTCCACTACCCTGCATCTATCAAGTGGTTCTTTCAATCTACAATGTCTCATCCAGCAAGCCAAGCACTTTCATGTTTCATGTTCATGTTTCATGATGAGAGTGGAAAGGTCCAGGATTGTCAGTGCACTCTCAGCTGCCATGCACACTTCAACACACATCCTCTCCCTCAGTACACTTCAGCAGGCTCAGATCCTTTTTTTCCTCATAGTTATGTTGAAAACCATGACCAGAAGTCCTCAATGTGCCTGACCTGACAACACTTTTTCTTTTTGCAAACCCAGAAGAAATAACCAAACTGCACTTACATGATCAGGTGTGGAGAATATTCCATAAGGGAGGTTGTGGAAGGAGAACTCTGATGAAGCATCTACTTTTAGGAAGGACATCTTCACTTTGGCAGCGGTATTTCTCTCAACCTCACTGAGTTACTGAGTGAATGAGCAGCAGCAGCAAGCTCTTCCAGATGTTTGACTGTAGACAGGCCCGCCTCCCACTGCAGAGCCAATCACATGCTGCCTATAGTATCCACCCTCATACTGCCTCTTTGGAAGTTAAGGCAAACCAGCATGGTGAATGACTAAGCAAAATCAAGTTACTGATAAGCCTTATGGAAACTTGAGAGAAAAGCCCTGATTCTAATATGTTTAGTGTAAAAGCAGTTTCATGAGAAAAAACGCAATTTGAATCAACATGAACAGTGAATATGTCAACAGAAAACTGGGGGGGGGGGGTAATGTGGAAAGATTGGAAAGGAAATAAAAAGGGTTAAAAGTTTATTTAGTGTAAGACATAAAATAATGACGAAACGCATGAATCAGGCTTATGGAAAATAAATGGAGTGAATGTATTTGATTTACCGAACTAATTGAATACAACATATCAAGAGCCCTCAATCAAAAAGGTGTATGGCAAAAATAATGAATAGTTTTTAATATGATTGAAAGCAAATCTCTAACCAAAGGCCAAACACATATGAGGGTGAAAACGAACTGCCCAAGGCTATCTGTCAGCGTGTCTGTTTTTCACTATCTGTTTACACACAGGTCCCGTTGGATCTTCGACAGCCCTTCACATTCGATTTTAAAAATCACATTTTCTTTTATTTGTATGCTTATATTGTATATATATTTAAAGTTACTTTTAATGAGGTTTTAAATAAATATGCGTGATATGATTTCTAACTCAGAGATGCTGATTAGGCACATATGTATCTCTAGAACTGCTTATGATTGGACTGTTGGCGTGCCTAAACTTCCGGTATGCAGCTGACGTCAGAGACATGCGGCGTAGTGATACTATGGTGTGGAGTCTTTACTGGACTGTTAACTGTCTTGTCCGAGTCCTTGCTGGCAGTAACGTTAGCTGTTCTCATACTGTTATCGCTGCCTCTCATGTGTTGATATACTTGTTAATGTTTAACGACTGGAAGCAAAAAACACTGTCGAAGTCGTCTCTTCCACAGTAATAACAACCGACACGCATACGGAACGCACTTCACAGAGTTATTTGTCAAACATCATTTTTACTGAACGTCCGATTGATTTGAAGTTCTCAGGCAGAATGGCCGCCTTGCGTGCAGCAAAGCAAGCTCTGAGGAAAGAAATAAAGCGAAGGGTTGCAACGCTGAGTGACGAGGAGAAACAACGACAGTCTCGAGTCCTCTCACGGCAGGTAAGGGAGAGCTGACACAGACTGGCGGATTTGAAAGTTACTTTCATGGTGTACAGCAGGCTGTTAGACCTGCTAGCTATGACCAATCAGCGTTAGTCTCATACTAAAAAACCCACTGCAACTTTTCCGTCAAAGCAAACTCTAATAAAACGGGTCCAATAAACTACCTTCGGTATAACGTTGTGTGTGAAGGTGACCAAATACTTTTTTACATTTATAGGACCAGTCTTTCAATTTGCGGTACACCATCTGTAACATGACGCTATCATTTGAATTAAAGGTTGCTTTCCTTCGGTGTTAACACACATAAAAACAACACATGGCATTTCAGAAGTATACTATTAACGTTGTCAGCTATTGCTCAAAATCTACGGAAGCCGAGAACGGCCGTGCTAGCAATTATTTTATGAATGCCGGTTATCTTGAGAGCACACGTTAATATTGTCGTTATCAGCCGAAAACAAGAGATTATTTGTACTTATTACTTGTTAGTTCATGTTTGTCAGAGAGCAGGGTACAATGCCAGATGACTGCTGGCGAGCCTTCACTCCCATCTCTAGTCATATCAGCTGATGCTAACGTTTGAGTGCACCCAATTACCGACACTCACGGCCAAGACCGGGCTGACAATAGACTCTGAAGAAGTCTGTTTACAAAAAGCACGATATAAAATGACGATGTATAAAAGGTCTATACAGTGTGTGTGGAGCTGACAGCTAGTGGCGGACATGACAAAGCTAGCGGACGTACGTGTGACTATGTCCGGTTTTTGAAATGTAAAAATAAAATAAGTTGCATTATATTTACAAGACGTATAACACGTGTAACCTGCGTCCCTTGTACATTATTATAATTATTAAAATACCTCTAAATTGTAAGGCAAATATCTTAAATCTTTCATTTTTGGTTTGCTGGAGAATATCATCTCAGACATTTTTTTATACCTTTTGTGAACACCTTCTTTTGAAAACTGGATGTAATCACACAGTGCTGGGCTGTATGACAAATATCTGTATCATTTTTTTTTTTTTATCTGGAGGTTTCACGGTATATTTAGTATATTTTAGTGCCCGAGCACCGACAGTCATTTTTTTTACTGAAGTTGGGTGCTTAAATCTACAATTCATTCATACAATATTTAATGCTGCTGTCGTTATTAATAATATTAATTTCTTCTAATTGTTCACAAAAGAATCTTTTGAATTTTTGCCTGAAACACGACTAAAGATTGATTGAGAAATGAAATAGTTGACATGAGTAGTTTATTTTTCGACGAATAGATTAATCGGCTTAGTGCATTCACTGAGGAGAAACTATAATGTTATTTACATCTTTGATATTTATAAATCAATCATGGATGACAAGAATTCATTTACAGCAGGGGTGTCAAACATACGGCCCGCGGGCCGGAACCGGCCCGCCACGTCATTTTATGTGGACAATCAGCCAGCAAAAAAATTCAAAGTTGGATGTGAAAATCAAAATATCCCCATTGTCGAAATTATGAGATAGAAAGTCGAAGTGATGAGATAGCATGTTGTCTGTGTGCCGACATTAAAACTATCACAACAGGTGGACAGGAGATGCAGCAACCCATAAAGAGGATTTCCAACAAGTGATCGTGGCTTTCTCAACATGCGTACTTCTCTGCACTTGTAAACTCGTGGACTTGTGAAACGTCATCAGTCTCAGCCCAAGTACTGTTCCAATTCAAAGTTCACATCGAGCCAAGCACGGTCCTCATGCCCGGATGTGGCTCCGCCCATTTTACCGGGGATGCATCGGAGGTGACTTGTCTGTACTTGGGACAGCCAAATATCCCAGAATGCTTTTTGCACCAGCAACAGGAAACAATGGCGGAGGAGAAATCACACAACTGGAAGTTGAAACTTTCGAAATACTACTGTTGTTAAGTCACAGAAATTAATTTTTGGATGTTTTGAGGCGAGAAGTTAGTTGTTTAAGCACCAAATCTGTGGTCGGTTTGTCAAGATTCAGCCGATTTAAAAAATCTGCTCAGACGATTTCGGAGATGTGAGGTGTTGCTAGCGGGATCTGATCCACATACATATATTTATCTATATATGTGTGTGTGTATATATATATATATATATTTATCTATATATGTGTGTGTATATATATATATATATATATATATATATATATATATATATATATATATATATATATATATATATATATATATATATATATATATATATATATATATATATATATATATATTAGGGGTGTAACGGTTCACAAAACTCACGGTTGGGTTGGGTACGATACAGTGGAGCCACGGTTCGGTACAGTAGAAAACTATAAATGCCAGAGAAATGTACTTTATTTTAAAATATATTTATTCATTACAACTAACATCATAAAGTTATTCTTTGACTTTGAACAATGATGGAACTATACCTGAGTGACCCATCTTCTGGGGTGTCTTCTTAGCAACACATAAGCATAAAAAACAAAAACTGCTCCTTAATGTTATGTAGTATTGTTACTTACATCTTGCAAAAGAGATTTTTAATCTCAATGGGACTACCTGGTTAAATAAAGGTTTTATTTTATTTTTTTTTAATTATTATTTTTTTTTTCAAACGTATTTGGTTCGTCATGCATACCGAACCGTGAGCCTCGTACCGAACGGTTCAATACGAATACGCGTACCGTTACACCCCTAATATACATATATAATTGTATGTAATGTGTATATATATATATATATATATATGTAAATAATAATATATCATTTTTGATTTTAAATGAAAACGAAAACAGCAGGGTTGTCATATTTAGTTTGATTGTAAAAATACTTTACAGAAAAAAACGGATTAAACTCATGAGACCAGCTGAGGTGGTGATGTCATCAAGTAAGCTGCTGTTCAAATTGTCTGTAGGGCTGCAACAACGAATCGATAAAATCGATGAAAATCGATTATGAAAAGAGTTGGCAACGAATTTCATTATCGATTCGTTATGTCGCGCGATTATTACGCCACTCAATAAGTCGCGGAGATGTTTGAGTATAAAAAAAAAAGTTGAGTTGAGCCATTCGTGCCGCCGGGCTCGCCTGGGGCTATTTGTGTTCATTCGCCAGAGAGGGGGCGTGGCTTATCGCCCTGAAAGCCGTTCAACTGTCCGCCATTAACCATGGAAAAATAACCTCTATTTCTGCTTAGTACGTGTTGTGGAAGTCACAGATATCCCGGGAAACTAAACTAAATATGTTAGGAGTAGTTACATTTACACAGTCTTACATTTACAACCGGCCCTTTGACGGCGACCGTGATGCTGATGTGGCCCCAGAGTGGAAATTACTTTGACACCCCTGATTTACAGCCCTTGCTCCTGTGCTCTAATAATGTCACACAGATTTAAACTTTCTCTTACTCTGCATTTTTTTGTAGCTGTTCAGACACCCCAAGTATCTGTCCTGTAAGAGGATTGCTGTGTTTCTCAGCATGGATGATGAGGTGCGCACCGAGGAAATCATCAAAGACGTGTTTAAATGGGGTAAAAGCTGCTTCATTCCAAGATATGAGAGCGACAGCAGCCGTATGGACATGTTGAAGCTCAACAGTCTGCAGGACATGGAGACGCTGCCTCTGACATCATGGAACATCACACAGCCGGCTGAAGATGACAACAGCAGAGAGGAAGCACTGGCTGCAGGTAAGCATGGACACACACACGTCCATCTACAGTCTCCAATTGAATCTGCATATTGCTGATTAACAGGTCACACAGCTCTCCTCCACCGATGTCTATTCTCAATATGGCTCCAGCTTTTAGCTACTATATAGCTGAGTAGTAGTACTGCAGAGAATTGGGTAGTATGTTAGTTTGGTTTGACTCAGCCTGTTCTCACTCCCAGGGCGTCAAATCCCAACGCTTGGGAGAGGCCCATGGTCTCTGATACCGACGCACAAGGCACCTTTTAGCATCAGTATGAGATGTGTCGCGCTTTCAACCATGTCCAATGTAAACCCACCTGTGTCATTATTAGACATACACTAACCAAGGAGATTTGTTGCTTTTTGGTGACCACAAGTTACAACCTTAACCTCCACCGTTTCACGGCTACCCAACTGTAGGATCAGTCAGACAACATGAGTAGACACACAACATTGTGCTGTAAAATCCTTACCATAGACAAATGGGGGACGGGGGGCAGTAAGGTAGCCCTCGACAGGACTGTCATCGCTCTCCTCGGCTATTATCAGAGGACGATTCAATCCTGCCACACAGAGATGTTTCTTCAGTTAGAAACTAGGATCATAAAACATAAACCTTTAAAATAGAACAAAATGTAATCTGCCTTATTTTATTTACTTAACCACAATTTCCCAGAGGGTTGACTTGGCCCTTGTCAAGGTTCCTCTCTCCCTCATTGAAACTAGACAGTGAGAATGAGGAGGTGACATAATGCGCTCATAATGGACATGAATTTGAGATTATATTCAGAAACGTAGAATACAACAACCAAACTCACCTGTCTTGTAGCCCTTTCACCTCTGAGGCATCAAGTGTAGTCTCACCCACATGTAGGCGGAGAAGACGCTGCAATCAG